>OX451741.1:1448624488-1449042520 GCA_948472305.1 Vicia faba
CAGAGAGTTCCCTATATTCCATTTCATTGGCAACCGAAATAGATCTAAACAGCGTGCCCAGAGCGAAGGAAGGGCTTCAAAAATGAATGGAAAAGTCAAATCAATGAAAGGCCCAGATGTAGCCTTTGTGTGCGGAGCAAGCCTACACTGGTTGAGATGAAGAAAATGTCGACACCGATAAAATGTTTGAAAACATAGACAACGGAAGGGAAGAAGTCACTCTCAATCCAATCTAGCAAGAAATGCTATATCGATAAAGTCAAGCGAGAGAGCTCATTAAGAAATAAGGCCATCTTCCATCCGCCTTTTTGTTTTAGACAGGGCGAGGCTAGTACGAGACTCCGAACCATGACGAATCTTGTCTTAGGAAAGATAATGGGACGGGAGGCCTATCTGACCGTTTGTTTGACTTGACTGCCTCAGATCAGCTTGACACCATGCTATGCCCCTTGATTATGAATGGCCTATCACTGGAATGTCTTTCCATTTGAGGTGATTCTATCTACTGAGAAGATTTCTATTCATCGAATGTCCGTCGTGTGAATTTCTCTGCTGTTGAACAAATAGTCATATGCAAATAATGGTATTTTAAGAATGCAAAGCTTATGTCTGTCTTGAAGTTTGATAATTCATTTTTTAGTAAAACAAACAAATTTTGTATAAGTGTGATGTCAACTCAGGATTTATAGAGAACCCTACAGGAGTCAGGATACCTTTTGTAACAGTATGCTTTCGAACTAACCCATGCTTCATCTAGGACTTTTAAGGGTTATAACTTGGCCTGGTTCATGGTTTAAGAAACAAAGGGTAAAGGCTCAAAGTTTATTTGCACCCACCCGTTCTTCGTGATGTTCTTCGATCCAATGCTCAGTTAATTGTATGTTCAGATCCCAATTGAGTCTGGCATCTTGTTCTTGATGTTTCGGTGATGGTTCGGATACTGGAAGTTTATTTTGAAGAGGCAGTAATTTTTGTAATCTTCTTTTTGTTGAGGATTTGTAGCGACCTCCTTTTTTTTTATTATCCCTGCTTTTTCCTGAACTGGTTCTTTTATGATTACAGTCAGCGGGATGCCCCAATTTTTTCTTAAGTTTCCTTCATAGGTTTTGACTTAGCGGGATTTTATTTTGAGAGATAATGATTGCCGACTTTAATAATTATGCGGAACCATCACCATCTTTTGATTTGGAAGGACGTCTTTGATGCCATTCATTGTGTACGAAACGGAAAATTGCGACTGAATGCGCGTCTAAATTGACTGAGAAACTACCCTGCCCCAGGTTATAATTAAGGGTTTTAATTTGTGTGAAAAGAAAAAACTCCTACTTCTTTGGCTCAAAGGAGTTGACTAGGGATTATCTACCTTATAACTCCACTGTTTAGGATTTTAAACAATGCTTGTACATCGTCAGCGGGATCTATTCAAAAGCATATTGTAGAGATTATGGTATCATTTTCGTCATCCTCCCTCTAAAGGCTCAGAGCTTTTGATCAAGAGTTGAATATCACAAAAAAGAAAGCAGTTTAAATATAGTGAATACGAATGAATTAATTCAAAACAGACATATGCAATGCATTGATAAAGTAACAAAGTTTGACATGAATAAATGTTCGAACAATCAAAAGAAAATTACAAATTGAAAGTTCTAATGAACAAAAGTTTCTTCGTCTGATCTTGTCACTTCAGATGGAGTGCCTTGGAGGGATGGCAGAAGAACTCAGCATGACCATCTTGTGTAAACTCCAGCACTCTTTCATCAATCAAGTTTTGAATTTTATATTTCAACATCCAAAAATCGTCAGTATCATGCCCCGGACTGTTGGAGTGATATGCACACTTTGCATCAGGATTGTAGTTAGGGGAAGAAGTCTTGGGATTCAGAAGAGGCCTTATCAACGTAACCAGATTCATCAACATGTGTTGTAAAGCTTGAGACAACGACATGTTGAGTTTGGTAAACTTCCGCTTGGGTGTATCCGGCTTACTCCCATTTTTTTTGGAGAGGTTGTTGTTGGACCCGTGATGTGGTAGCAATTTGGAAAGTTCCACTCTTCACCAAACCAACCTCTTGTATTCTAGGAGGTTGCTCAATGACTTGGTCCCTAACCTCGACTGTTTGCTTCACACGGTTGCATCCTTCTTGATGAAGCTTGTTGATAATGCCTCTCAGCTCTTCTTGTACCCGAGCCAGGCCTTGGATAAGATCCATCTGCCTCAGCATCTGGGTTCTCATTGCTTCAACCTCAGCTTGCAGTTGTTCCAATCATTCGTCCTTATTGTCTTCAGGACTTTTCTTGGCCAGGTTCCCAGCAAGGAGTGCTTTCAACTCTTCCTTCCCCTTGGATAGGTTTAAGAACATTTCCATGAACTGATCCTCTTGAGTTTGAAGATCTCCGTTGTCTTGTTGGAGATCCATTTTCCTTGCTGAAATAAACAGCGAGAAAATGAGAGACCTGTATTAGAAGACATGTTATTCAAATGACATGCGTGCAATGTTTTCAAGGATCTCGTGGGGTAAACAAGAAAATGTTAGAATCCAATTGCAGCTTTGATTGAAGAACTTTCATATCATTGAAGGTCCTTCTACAAGAATCAAGCTCACCATATCAAGTGGGTCATAACCCATGACTCAAGTTGTTGAGTTTTGATCTTTTTATGACATTGGCTAGAGGAAAATAAATCCCCTTGCCCCTTTCTAGACGTCTGATTTATCATAACCTGCATCACAAACCCTTGAGATCCTTGAAATGGTTAAGGAAATGTTGTGGCATGATGTTATGATGTGTATGTTATGCGTTAAGCAAAAGTGTAAGGTGATGAAGACAAGTGAGTCTAAGAAGTCCAGGTTACTGGATAATGATTGTAAACAAATCCTGCAAGGAGATCATGTTGTTAGATAAAAACCCAGCAACTAACTCAAATTTAAAGCAAACAAATCACACAAGTAACCTTAGGTTTAGGCTTGCATAGGGTTTGTAGGTAAGTACCCTCTTGAATGTTTATTTGGTTTAACCTGTCCTATAAATAGTAAATGGGTTCTAAGGGATCTCAATATCATTGATCTTTCCCACAAGTTTCGTTCGATAGGCGACTGACTCACAACCAAATAAAACTCAGGCGTCAAACCTCAATGAGTATAGCATCGAGTATCTGTCGAATTTGGGAATACACCAAAGACGGCCATCTCGCTACGTGCTAATGGCCAAGTTGTTCATTTAAAGGTTCTAAGGTCAGTTGACACTTCATGACACCACGCAGCGGCCCCATATTCTCCTTGATTAACTCAAGGGCTACCAGTACCAACCAAAGTGTCGCAGCAATGTAGCCATCACTTCAACCGTTTCGGTATACCCCACATAATTTCCACGATTTATTGCTACTTACCTAAAAGGTTTCCCCAGATCCGGATAAAGGATCTATAGTAACCCAAACAATCCCTTGAAAGTAAAGCAAACAAGCAAGCAAACAATTTAGAAATGATCTAGACCCTAAGGTAAACCCCACTTTATAATATTCCCCAGCAGAGTCGCCAATTCTGTGATACGGTGGTAGAACCGACTGTTAATACTGGTTTACATTTTTATTCGCAAATGTTGTGGTAAGCAAGAGTCGCCAACGGATTTTCTTTTATCCAAATTAAGGAAAGGGTTAAAAGAACAGAAAAAGACCTTTTTGAGAATTTTCTGAGTAAAGGGGGTAGATTATGGAAAGGAAAGGTGTTAGCACCCTTTCCATCTGTAGTTTTCTACGGGCTCTTAGAGGTTGGCTCATTTTAAAAATACCTTTGTGCTTTGTGTTTGAAAATGTTTTCAAAATGCCTTAGTACGACGAACTTTGTAATGTTCCTCGGGATAGTGGAGAAAGTATACAAAGTGTTTGAAAATGTCTTTTGAAAAGTAGTATTTGTGTGTAAGTGCGAAAATAGTTTGAGCAAACTTCTAACATCTATCTACTTTTGTACTCGAAAAGGCTGTTCTTTTCCTCTTTTCCTTTAGATAGTGCTATCCTACTATTAGTGAGTAGGTAGCCTTGTCATTGGATGTTGAGGGACAATCGAAGGGACGTTTTACAATCACGAAGGCAATTTATGGAGACGCTTTAGCAATTTTTCTTTTAGGGACTAGATCATTTACCGAAAGGCAACTGTAGGGTCATCGAGGGACTATGATCTTTTTTGATTTATGGGTCTTTACTAAAGCGTTCTTGCCTCATGACTGTTTTATTTGAAGGCAGCCAAAGTGGGAGATACCTTAGAGGTGCGCATGTGCAAGTGTGTTGAGATTCAGTTATTTATCTTTCATTATTAAGTTTGTTAACGTTTTAATTTTCAGTCTTATCATGCACGTCTAGTTACTAAAAGTTAATATTTACAGAAATTTAAAGTGCCAAAATTTAAATCCTAGGCTATTACAACGCTTTGTGATAATTACATAAAAAGTGCAAGAAAATAAAATGCAAAATTTTAAATCTAGACTATTACATCCCATAATCAGTTACATTATTTATATAAAACGCGAAATTAAAAATAACACACGCGAAATAAAAATTATGTTTAAAAATTGATAACACTTACTTTACATTTGTTTTTGACTCTGATTTCACATGTTATTTAGGTTTTTTATTATTGTTTTCTCGTATTATGCCTATCTTTTGTTTCCTTTTCAGGTATTTCAATTATCGGAGCTCCCCCGAAGAATTGAAGGAAAACAGGCTGAAAAACACGAGTTTAGGTCAAATTTGCACTCATGGCGTCCACCATGGCGCCAACCATAGGGTAGGCCATGACATGGACCACCTCCTGCTGACCTCAACTGCCACGTTCCCCACTTCCCTTTCATCTACACACATGGCGGGCGCCATGGCCTCAATGGCGGACACCACCTTTGGACGATGTTCCCCCCCCCCCCCAAAAAGGAGTTGGGGGCATTCTTGTGATTTTCTGCATTCTTCATCCTCTATAAATAGAAGTTCCTGATTTCATTTCCAATCACCCAAGCTTAGTTGCAAACTTGATCCAACCATAGTTGTGAACTTAAGCCATATAATTTCACCATTGTAAAGCAATATTTTTTCACATCGGGGAATATTGCACTGTTGATTGAGTCTGTGATTGAGTTCGTAGATTGAGTCTGTAATCGAGTTTGGAGCACTTCGGCAGAAGTTTATCATGCCACATTTATTTTCAACTACTGTTTATTTCTAGTCGCATTTTACTTCCAGTTTGTACCAGATTTAAAACCTCCCCGTTTGGAGCAGGTTTCTATTTATATATTCCGCACATGCTTTTACTTTGTTTATTTTCTGCACCTGCTTTTACTTTGTTTATTTTCCGCACCTGCTTTTACTTTGTTTATTTCCTGCACCTGCTTTAACTTTGTTTATTTACTACACCTGCTTTTACTTTGTTTATTTCCTACACCTGCTTTTACTTTGTTTATTTCCCGCACCGCACTTTAAATTATTTACTTTCTCGCATGATTTATTCTAACATGTCTATTTACATACCCATGTCCGGCTGAACCTTACTGGGCTAGAATGTAAGGAATATAGTTAGATCGATATTCCAAATAATGTGTCAATAGAAATGCTTATGGGCTATTTTGGTTTTTAATACAAGTTTTCTGTACTTTATTGTTGTTGGGTAAGATCGAAAGTCGTCCAACCCTTTGTTAAACTCGGTTAGTTCTAACTGGTCAAAGGAAACGAAAGCGCTTTGTCCAGTTAGTTAGGGATTTTTATTATCAAAGAAATCAATTTTGAAACTATTTTCGGACGCGTTTATAGGATTAAAGTTAGGTCCCCTTTTTATTAGAAATTCCAGATCAAAATACTTTTCAACTTGGTCAAGTACTTTATTTCTTAAAAATAGGTTTATTACTTTAACGCAATGCACGCCTTTTTATAAGTGACGATAAGAAGGTCTGATTAGAGAGTAAACTCGGTTCTGATTACGCGAAAGCGACAATTCCTGTTAAATTAGTTATTTTCTTTAGTAGAAAATATTGCCCTATAAGTAGTTCTATTCCGAAGCATTGCGAATATCATCTGACTATGTGAATTACATTCGACCCTGCTTTTATATCTGAAGTTTATTTCACCGCACTTTACTTTCTTGCATGCTCAATTCCCTGTTTAATATTGACTTAGCTAAACACTGTAACAATAGGAAACGATAGATTGACGATTGGTCTCTGTGGATCGATAATCTTTTATATTACTCTAACGCGATTCGTACACTTACGAATACACCGCATCAAGTTTTTGGCGCCGTTGCCGGGGACCAATTTCGTCAAATTTTGCACCCTATAGTCGCACCATCTAGACTAAGTTTTACAGTCTGGTTTATACGAAGATCTCGCAGCACTGGAACCTTATTCAATCCTTTAGCAGAACCTGAATGTTACATCCATTTCCCCCGTAGAATTAGAAAAACTATGGCCGAGAATCGTAACCAAAGACCCCTTAAGGAATTTCCCCAACCGTCAGATGAGGAACCTAGTTCAAGCATCGTAAACCCAACTATAACCACAAATAATTTCGAACTAAAACCCTCATTGCTATAATTGGTGCAACAAAACCAATTCGGTGGTCTCACTACTGAGAACCTGAATCAACACTTAAAAACTTTTATACAATTAGCAGACACTTTAAAATGCAATGGTGCTTTGCCTGAGGCAATATGACTAAGATTATTCCCTTTTTCTTTACGAGATAAAGCATGAGATTGGTTATATTCCCTTCCACCCAATTCAATAACAACCTGGGAAGACCTTAGGAGAGTATTTCTCGCAAGATATTTTCCGCCCAGCAAAACTGCTGTCCTTAGAAACCAAATCACTAGATTTAACCAAAACCTGGGAGAATCACTTTTTGAAGGATGGGAGATATATAAGGACTTGTTAAGAGCCTGTCCATACCATGGCCTAGAACAATGGCTAATGATCCACACGTTCTATAATGGACTCCATTACAACACAAAGATGTCCATAGATGTTGCCGCTGGTGGCGCATTGATGAATAAACCTTACAAAGAAGCTTGCGCTCTCATTGAGGACTTGGCCCAAAACCATTACCAATGGGGAACAGAACGAGCTACGGTAGAGAAAAAGGAGACCCAAGGAGGAAAACATGAGATAAGTTCTCTATATATGATGCATGTTAAAATGGACACTCTTGCCTAAAAAGTTCAAAACATGTCTCAAAACCCTAATACTGTAGCTGCAGTAGCTTCGAAATGTGAACTCTGTGGGACCCAAGGACATCAACCTGCGAAATGTAACTTGTTGAATGAGCCTTGCTCAGACCAAGTAAACTACACCCAAGGAAACCCATTTTCAAACACTTACAACCCCGGATGGAGGAATCACCCAAACTTTTCTTATAAAAACAATAGCCCAATACAAAACTCTGCACCTCCGAGACCTACAGGTTTCCAAGCCCAAAGACCAAATCAACCTATACAAGCTGTGGCACCCAAACCAAACCTTTAGAAAATCATGGAAAATTTCATTTCAGCTCAAACCCAGAAAAACAAAGAGTTCCTGAATCAGAACATTCACGTAAACGAACTAATCACGCAATTAGGAACTAAGGTTGATCAGATAATTACACATAACAAGATGCTTGAAACCCAGATCTCACAAATAGCCCAAACACAAGCCCCATAAACTACACCTGGAGGATAATTCCCTGGACAACCTCAACCAAATCCTAAAGGGCAAGCTAATGCCATTTCCTTACAAAGTGGGACTACTTACGATGGACCCAAGAATCCAGCCATGAGTACACCCTCACAACCTAAGACAAATGTTTTGCTTACAGACCAAGTGGAGGAACTAGAGGAACCCGAAAAGCAAAAAGAACCAGAATTAAAAGATAAAACTAATAAATCACTACCCCCGTACAAACCCCCAGTCCCATTTCCACAAAGACTTAAACAAACCAAACTTGACAATCAATACCAGAGATTCGTTAAAGTTATAGAAAAACTCCATGTAGTGATTCCTTTCATCGAAGCCATCACTCAGATACCATCTTATGCTAAATTCCTAAAAGGCATCCTGACCAACAAGCGTAGACTTGATGATTCAAAACCTATCGAATGCAATTTTATTTCAGAAAATAAACTTGCCAAGAAAGAAAAGGATCCAGGAAGTTTTTCCATTCCTTGTATCTTAGGAAATCATACTATTGACAAAGCCTTCTTAGATCTAGGAGCTAGCGTCAGCCTTATGCCTTTAACAGTTTGTAGAAGGTTAAACTTAGGAGAATTGTAGCTGGCTAAAATTTCTCTCCAGCTGGCTGATAGATCAGTTAAGTATCCTATAAGCATACTTCAAGACATACCAGTTAAGATCAGTCAACTATATATCCCAACTGATTTCGTTGTTATGGATATTAAAAAAGACGAAGAAATCGCAATCCTCTTAGGTAGACCATTCTTATCAACAGCCAGAGCCATAATTGACGTTAAGAAAGGAAAATTAACATTTGAGGTGGGTGATTAAAAGATAGAATTTTTTCTTTCAAAGTTCTTAATGGCACCAGTCATAGGAGATGCTTGTTATGTCATCGACATCATTGACGAGTGTATATTGGAACTTAAGCGAGATGAATCTAATAAAAATACCAAGTTACCTTCGACCCCCATTATGGAGGACGATGGATTTAAAAGTTTAGAACCTTACATCGATGAAGACCTCTATGAATGTTTATTGCTTACTCCCGATCCCATACCTTGCCCTTTGAAACCATCTTTAGAACTGAAGGAACTTCCCAAGAACCTCAGATACAAATTCTTAGATAAAGAGATGAATTATCCTGTTATAGTTAACACTATTTTAAGTCAAGACGAGACAACTCAACTCTTAGAGATCTTACGAAAATATCCCTCAACTTTAGGGTATAACATCTCCGATAAAAGGAATAAGTCCATCGTTGTGCATGCACCGGATCTTGTTAGAGGAAAAATCAAAACCCTCAAGAGAACATCTGTTGTACCCCAAAATTTGCCCTCCCATATTCTTCAAAGATTTGCCAAGTCAAGCTTCAAAATTCCCCAAGGGTTGCCCAGTGCAAGGGTCTCCTAAACAGTCAAAATTAGGGTTTGTGTTTTGATCAAGAAAAGGAAGTTTCCAAAGGCCCAATCAAGTCTCATATGCCTACAAATATGGTCAAGCATCCTCATACCAAGTTTCAAGACATTCAGCTCAAAATTGCACAGTCAAAACCCTAAATTGCACTACAGTCAACTGTAGGGGCAAAATGGTCATTTGACAGTCAAAAGTTCAAATTTTTGGTCAACATATCATTTTGAAGCCACAAACATCATTTGATCAATGCTTGATCATGATTCTCAAAGCTTGGCTCAAAATTCATCAAGATGCAAAAGTTTCCTTATTTGGACAGCTGAAAAAGTCAACTGTAAATTGACCAGGGCATAACTTTCACATGGATTATCAGAAAAATTCCATCCAAATCTCATTTTTAAGAGAAAGACATTTCCTACAACTCATCTTCATACTTCAAGTCCAAGAAATGCTCTCACAAAAAGTTATCAATTTCAACATTATAGGTCATTTTCAAAAGTCAACAAAAAGGGACTTTAAGTCAAAGGCCATAACTTGAGATTGGTAAATCAAAATGACATGGGACCAAAGACATTGGTTAGAAGACTTAAAGACCTTTCCAAAATGTCCAAGAACATGAGAAAATCTTAAAAAATGAGCAAGTTATGCCTTGTGGAAGTTGGGAAATGTTTGGATATTTTGAAAAGTCAACATTACTTCAAATGACCTAAAATTGCTAATGGGCCCATTTTTCTTCCATAATTCATCATCCATGGAATGTGCACGACCACTTGGCCCAAAGGGAAGTATTTCTTCATTTTTTATTTATTTATTTGAATTTTTATTTATAATAATTCATTTAAATCAAATTAAATACATGGAAAATATTTAACCTAACTTTTTCAATCTTCTTTTGCATAAAATCTACTCAATAATTCGTGCATGATTCAATAGGGAAAGATTTGGAGAGAATTGATCTTAATTTGTACAAAAACACATGGAAAATATTTGAAAAAGATCTTGAAAATCAAATCTTCCAAAGTCATGAATGCCAAGCTTTTTGGATCAAATTTCTTAACCTAATTGTTCCACACATATATACAAAGAAAACCCTCATGCTTGTACACACGCAGCTGCTCAGAAAACCCTTGCAAAAACTCACATTTTTTCTCAAAAATCTCAAATCTGAAAACACCTTTGCAAGGCGATTCAAGTCTCAAAACCTATTCCATTAGCTTCCTCAAGGATCATAGGACATATTCCAATCAGAAACTAAGCCCCATACTCAAGAAAACGCGAAGTCATCATTGAAATTGGTAGAGAAAATTCCAAAATTGTTTTCCATTATCCATGCATTTTTGACATATTTTGTTGTTGTTTTCATGTTTAGTATGATGTTTACAAACTAACTGCACAGTTTGATTAAAGTTTCGTGCCTTATATGAGGATTCGCCATTAGAGATACCTAGGGTTCCAAGGTTTCTAATTTGGGCGTTTTCCATTCCTATAAAATTAAGACCTAACAATGCCATGAACAAAGTCAGCAGGTTGGGACGAAAAGATTGAGACCATCGCGCCAAATTTCTGAGCGTCACAGGCCTAATCGCTATTATTGAAATCAGCATATTTTGAGGGGGTTTAAAACCCCCGTTAAATGTTTGTTAAAATTGTTTCAGGAAATCCAACGAAGAAGAAGGGTACGTGGCCAACCATGACTGGATGCTTTGAATCTTGGCGCGCGCTTTTCTGATTTAGGCCACTAGTGTTCGTTTTGCCTTATAATAATTCTCATGCATATAATATACAAAGTAAACAATTGGTTCAGTGGCAAGGCACATACGCTGGCAACATCCATGACCTGGGTTCGAGCCCCAGGTCTTCAGTATTCTCAATATTATTTTTCAATTGATCTTCACATGCAGGTTCCATATTGAGGCACACCCTACACCTCTATAATCAAGCCATCCATCTGTCCAAATTCACCAATCCAAAGGCCACGCTCTGAGGTACATGGTGAGCCCCAGTCAACACGCCAGCACATTGCCTGGAAAAGTCAAACGGACCAAGATTAATGGGCCTGAATTGCTAGAGAAAATCCTCCATGTTGGGGACTACAACCCCCCTAGGTTTGCCATGTTATTTATTTTAATTAATCTTTATTTTCTTTTAACCATTATTTGTTTAGTTAATTAATTATTTTCATAAAAATATAAAAAACCCCATAAAAATCAGAAAAAGAGAAAAAATAAATAATATTTTATTTTGGCATTTTCAGAAATAAATTGTATATAATTAAATTTAGTTTTAACTTAGGTTTTAATTTTAATTCTTTTAATAAAAATCTAAAAAATGTAGAATTAGGTTTGATTAATTTTCATCTTTTTATTTTTCTTTCATAAATAATTAAATAATTAAATATTTTATTTATTTTTATAATTAAACTTGTATATAAAAATTAGGGTTAATTTAGGTTAAAATTCAATGTTTTCTTAATAAATTAAAATAAAATAGAATTAGGGTTAGCATTTAATTTCAATTAATTCCTTTTTCTATTAAATCCTAAAATACTAAAAAAATACCAAAAAACAAGTTCTTTCTTTTTTTAATTAATTAACTCCATCATTAATTCAATTTTTGCAAAAGGGTCCAACGCCCTCGTTCTTAATTTCTTATTAGTTCGCATATTTACTTTATTTCGTTTAAATATTTATGTATCTCTCCCAAAGCCGTGTAAATAATTGCTCGCACTTTTAATTCTTTATTTTCTTTTATTTCTTTATTTTTTCTGTCAAATCGGGTTCGAGAAACTTTTGGCGATGTGGACCCGCGCCATTTGTAATAGTTTAGAATTTACTTTTCCCGCAATTTTTAACTGTTAATCAAAGCATGAAAGAATGTATGGACAAAAATAAAAGCAAATGCTAGATCACCAATGACATGACAAAAGACAAAAATAACTGAAAACGACACACAAATCGCACACACCACCCCTAGGGTACGCCTCACTGTTGCCTTGCCTCGAAAGGTGATCGTCGAGTAGAGGATGTCTTAGTAAGTCCTCATGATCCGGGAACCTGGCATGAGGGTAGCTTCTAAGGTGTCTTCCCATTGCTCTGGTGATCACCATGTCCCGAAACTCGAATTGACCCGAACACCTTCAACGGTGGTGCTACCTACCTCTCAATGGTGGGATGGCACTACTTTAAAGGACATTTACACAGACAAATTCCTTAGGGTAGGTAGGTTCTCATAGATACTTGCTCTAAATTTCAAACAAAAATTCAAAAATACTTTTCACACCAACACATTTTCAAAAAGCTTTCGAAAGCATTTTTTCAAACACTCTTGAGGACCGATACAAGAGTCGAACTGAACTTTTCAAAGAAACTTTTTAAAACCCACAGTTGAAAAGCAAACAAACCATTTTTGAAAACACAAATGAGCAAGTATCTAAGAGCCCATGGATAACCATGGATAGAAAGGGTGCTAACACCTTCCCTTTCTATAACCTACCTCACGAACCGAGAGCAATCTCTTTAAGGAATTTTTCTGTGCTTTTGTCCTTTCCATTTGGAGAAAATAAAAGACGGTGGCGACTCTTGCTTCCACGACATTTCACGAACCAGTGTTAAACAGTCAGTTCCAGATCCACCGATCACAGAACTGGCGACTCTGCTGGGGAATAAACTTATAAAGTGAGGGGTACCTTAGGGATAGTTCATAACTGTGTTTTCACTTGTATTGATTTGCTTGCTTTACTATTGTGGGTTGCATCGGAGTTACATAGATCCTAACCCGGATCCGGGGATACCCTGTTTAGGTAGCATAAGCTGTGAGGGACCTGTCCGGCGTAGACCGGCACGGGTGAAACAGTGGCTACGTTGGTGTGACACCTTGGTCTGTACCGATATCCCTTGTGTCGCAACAAGGAGAATATGGGTCTTCTAAGGAGTCATTAAACACCAACAACCTTAGAACCTTAATTGACACAACTTGGCCTTTAGAATTGTAGCAGTATGCTACGCCCATTGAGGCTAAACTCTCGTGATGGTTCTGGCCGCAAGAAAAGATTGCGATGCTGGAGTTATGACCGATTGAGGGTAGTCAATGATATTGGGATCCTCTAAGAACCCGGTTACTTTTGATTAGGACAGGTATGAACCAACAAACTGAAAGAGGGTAGTACCTAGACCTCATGCTGGCCTAAACTTTAGGGGCTTGCCCTGTGTGACTTGTGTGCCTTACCATGTTTGCCTTTGTATCTATTTGTGGTGTGCTTTGTCATAACATCATAACATCATGAGCATTGCATGCATCCTGCATAAGGACTGACCATTTCAAAGACAAGAGGGTTTCACCTTTGCTCTGTTTTGTAGGACATCATGATGCCTGTGCGAAGGAATACTATCCGGTTCAACTTTGTTCGTTCACCTGAGTTGCTTGAGGAGTTGGTTAGCAGAATTCCAAATACCACTTCCTTCATTCAGAGGCATGGCTCTCTTCTCAGTTTAGTCACTGCAAAGCGGGATCAACAGTTGATGAGTGTTCTGACCCAGTTCTATGACCCTCTGTGCCAGTGCTTCACCTTTCAAGACTTCCAGCTGGTCCCTACCCTGGAAGAGTTCTCTAATTTGCTTGGTATCCCTATCTTGGATCAGACTCCCTTTACTGGTTGGGAGAAGACCCTCAGACTTGAGGATGTTGCTGCAGCTCTTCCTTTGACCCATCAAGAGGTAACAGACAACTGGGTGACTAGAAGCGGAGTTAAGGGTTTCTTGGCCAAGTTTCTGATTGGTAAAGCTAACAGTTTCTGGAGTGACCTGGACTTTAGGGCGTATGAAGACATCTTGGCTCTCCTAATCTATGGGTTAGTCCTGTTTCCTAATCCTGACAACTTCATCAATATCACTGCCATAAGGATCTTTATGTCTCAGAACCCGGTGCCCACTCTCTTGGGTGATATCTTGCAACAACTTCATGCTCGTACTACCCGAAGACGAGGAACCCTATGGTGTTGTATCCCTTTGTTGGTGAGGTGGTTTATTTCACACCTCCCCAAGTTCGTACTGAAGAACCAAGAAGGAAGAGGTTGGGCTCACATGTTAATGTCTCTCACCGATAAAGACATCATTTGGACTTGTAGAGGCTTGGATGAGATAGCTATTATTGATCGATGCGGGGAATACCCTAATGTTCCTCTAATTGGTACCCAAGGAGGGATCTCTTACAATCCATGTCTAGCACTCCGTCAGTTTGGAAGAGCAAGAAGAGCAGGCCCCCATGAGATGTTGGTGCCTCACATCAGTTTCGAGTTTCAGGTGGATGGTGACGAGCTGCGTCGTAGGTTCATCAAGGCTTGGGACAAGGTTCATAAAGCTGACCCACAAGAGCTAGGACCAAAGACTTCTTTACCTATGGAAGCCTACTACAAATGGGTTCGAATCCGTGCTCAGAAGTTAGGTATGCCATATGAAGCCGTCAGACCCATCATTCTTGAGTGTCCTGACAAAGATGGGGTTCCTCCAACTGTCCTTCCTCCTCAGATACCTACTGATTATGAGACATTGAAGAGATCTTGGTCGCAACTGCGAGAAGAGCGGGATTCTTACCGGGAAAAGTTCAACGAGCAGGAATCAAAGATCCAGAAACTGACAAAGCAGTTGGAGAATGAGAGAGCTCTGAATGCCTACATTCGTACTGAGAAGAGGAGACCATGGGATCAATAAGGAGCTCCAGATGTGCTTTTACAGTTTTATTTCCTTTTCAGTATTTCCTTTCATGTAACGCCTAAGGGCAACCTGTTGAATAATTTCAGTTTCAAAGTTGAATCTAATGAAGTGTGTTCCTTTTTGTTTACAAAGTTGATTCCCGATTGTCTTTGAAAACATAATTCATACGCATTTCATACATCATGTGCATAGCAGGTTTTTCCTCTTTTCAGGTTGCTTACAGTTCTTCGCTGCTTATTTCAGCATCATGAATCCCGACTCGTCATCAACTGAGACATCCATCAAGGCTCTTCAGGCGCAGAATGCGCAGTTTCAGGAATTAATCAAGGGTCTGGCTCAAGGCCAAGAAGAACTGAAGGCTATGCTCCTGAAGAAGGAGAAGAAGAAGAAGAGAAGGACTGTTCTGTTCAACTCGGGCCGAAGGTTTAGCAATGCTCTGCAGCAGGAAGAGGCTGGTTCTTCTGTTGGCAAGAGTACTCCTCAGGAAGAAGCAAGGGTTCCTAGTCCGGTAGTCTCTGACAACGAGACTGATTTTGATGAAGAGCAATATCCTCCTGCAGAAGACCGTTACAAACAGATGGAGGATAGGCTGAGTGCTATGGAGATACAACAGGTACCTGGGCTGGATTTCGGAGATCTGGGTTTGTCTACTGGTGTGATCATTCCCCACAAGTTCAAAGCACCATCTTTCTCTAAGTATGACGGGGCGTCTTGTCCCAAGCTACATCTCAGGTCCTATGTTCGGAAGATCCAACCGTACTCGGCAGACAAGAATTTGTGGATCCACTTCTTCCAGGAGAGTCTTTCAGGGACTCATCTCGAATGGTTCTATCAGCTGGATGGGACCAAGGTTCGTAACTGGGAGGAGTTGGCTACTGCTTTCTATAAGCAGTATCAATATAATGCCGACCTTGCCCCTACACGTACCCAACTCCAGGGTATGTCGTTAGGTTCAAGTGAAGGTTTTAAGGAGTACGCTCAGAAGTGGAGAGACCTGGCTGGCAGGGTGCAGCCACCATTGACTGATCGGGAGTTGGTAGACATGTTCTTGGGGACCCTATCTGGGCCATTTTTCAACCATCTCATTGGGAATTCGTCTGCAAGGTTCACTGATTTGATTCTGTCTGGAGAGAGAATTGAAGCTGGGTTAAAGTCTGGAAAAATTCCGAAGGGTGCATCATCCAGTTTTGAGAAGAAACCCTTCAAGAAGGAGGCCAGTGCGGTGTATGGGCCTAGAAGGCAGGATAAACCAGAGCGCCGTCAATCTGTCAGTGCATTAATGATTGCCAAGCCTGCAGCCGCTCCTCGGCAAGCTAACCAACCAAGGGCTGAGAGACCCAGAAGGGAATTCACCCGTTTGAGTATGACTTTGTCGCAGATCTTACCACAATTGCTCTCAACCAACTTGGTAACCGTCAGAGAAGCTCCGAGGGTTGCAAATACTACATCTCCTAAGTACAACCCGAATGCTCGTTGTGCTTATCATTCTGATAGCCCGGGGCACGCCACTGATGACTGTTGGGCATTAAGGAACAAGCTGCAGGACCTTATTGACGCCAAGGAGGTACAGTTTGAGGCATCTGAGAAGCCTAATGTAGGGACAACTCCCCTGCCTGCTCATGGAGTGAATGCTATTGGGGACGAAGAGGAAGTGGATGAAGCTGAGTTTGATAGCTGGATTTACCCTGCAACCGACAGTGGACTTAATAATTGGAGTGCAAAGGACAACCTGTCTGTTTCTCTTGTTACTAAGTAATGAATTCCTATGTTTTTGGTATTTGTAATAAACAATGATAAACTCTATGGCCCGGTGTCTTACCCGAGGCACCGTGGTTTCATTTGTGAGGGCATATAAATTGTCATTTCATATATCATGAATGAAAATCTTGGACGTTTTCCCGCATTGCAAATATTGTGCTCCTTTTCTGTCTTTCTTTCCTTTACATATATTTCAAAACAGTTGTATTTACACACACACACTCACTCATACAGGTTTCAATCCACTCTGGATCTCACTGGTAACGACTCCGCTACTGCCAGTTATGACTTCGAAAATCCGATCAACTTAGCCGAAGACGAAGGTGAAGATGATTGCGAAGTGCCTGGCGAACTTGCAAGACTGTTACTTCAGGAAGAGAGGGCAATTCAACCCCATGAAGAGCCAGTGGAAACAATCAACCTGGGTACCGAAGAAGACAGGAAAGAAGTAAAGATTGGTGCTAACCTAGAGCTCAGCGTGAAGAAACGGTTAACCAAGATGTTACATGATTATATGGAGATCTTTGCCTGGTCCTACGAAGACATGCCCGGATTGGATACCGATATTGTGGTCCATCACTTGCCAACTAAGGAAGACTACCCTCCAGTTAAGCAAAAGGTCCGTCGGATGCGTCCAGAGATGTCTGAAAAGATTAAAGCCGAGGTTATGAAACAGTTTGATGTTGGGTTCCTTGCAGTGACTTCTTACCCTCAGTGGGTTGCTAATGTGGTGCCGGTACCTAAGAAGGATGGTAAGGTCAGAATGTGTGTCGATTACAGGGATCTGAACAGGGCCAGCCCCAAGGATGACTTCCCCTTACCCCACATTGATGTCCTTGTTGACAATACAGCTCAGCATAAGGTGTTCTCTTTCATGGATGGCTTTTCAGGTTACAATCAGATCAAGATGGCACCTGAAGACATGGAAAAGACTACATTTGTTACTCAGTGGGGCACCTTCTGTTACAAGGTCATGCCATTTGGATTAAAGAACGCTGGGGCAACCTACCAACGTGCCATGGTTGCTTTATTTCATGACATGATCCATCATGAGATAGAAGTGTATGTTGACGACATGATCGCAAGGTCCCAAACTGAGGAAGAGCATCTAGATCATCTGCAGAAGTTGTTTGACCGGTTGAAACTATATAAGCTGAGGTTGAACCCGAACAAATGCACCTTCGGGGTAAGATCTGGAAAGTTACTAGGTTTCGTGGTCAGTGATAAAGGTATTCAAGTGGACCCTGCTAAGGTCAAAGCTATTCAAGAGATGCCAGTTCCTAAGACAGAGAAGGAAGTCAGAGGCTTTTTAGGACGCCTGAATTACATCGCTCGATTCATCTCACACCTGACTGCTACCTGTGAGCCAATCTTCAAGCTGCTGAAGAAAGATCAGGTAGTACGTTGGAACGATGAATGTCAGGCTGCTTTCGACAGAATCAAAGAGTATCTCCAAGAACCACCTATCCTTATGCCACCGGTTGAAGGGAGACCTCTGATACTATACCTGACAGTGCTTGACAACTCAATGGGGTGCGTGCTGGGGCAGCATGACGAGTCTGGCCAAAAAGAGCACGCCATTTATTACCTTAGCAAAAAGTTTACCGACTGTGAGACCCGATACTCACTGCTTGAGAAAACTTGCTGCGCTTTGGTATGGGCTGCTCGCCGGCTGAGACAGTATATGCTGACTCATACCACCTTGTTGATCTCAAAGATGGATCCTATAAAGTACATATTCGAAAAGCCTGCTCTGTCTGGGAGAATTGCAAGATGGCAGATGATCTTGACGGAATACGACATTCAGTATACAACCCAGAAAGCCATCAAGGGAAGTGTATTGGCAGACCACTTGGCACATCAGGCCGTAGACGACTATCAGTCAATGAACTTCGAATTTCCGGATGAAAGCATCATGATAATGACTGATTGTGAAGTACCTGGACCGGATGAAGGACCTGAACCAGGATCCCGATGGTCTATGCACTTTGACGGAGCCTCCAATGCTTTGGGTAACGGTATTGGCGCCATAATCATATCACCTCAAGGTACTCATACTCCACTCACTGCCCGGCTATGTTTCAATTGTACCAACAACATGGCCGAGTATGAGGCGTGCATCATGGGTCTTCAAGCTGCGATCGACCTAAGGATCAAGTTTCTGAGTGTCTTCGGAGATTCCGCTCTTGTGATCAATCAGATCAAAGGAGATTTGGATACGAAACATCCAAACCTGATTCCTTACAAAGAATGTGTGTTGACCTTGATCCCCCACTTCACAGAGATAACCTTTGAACACTTTCCAAGAGAAGAGAATCAGTTGGCGAACGCGTTAGCTACAATGTCTTCTATGTTCAAGGTCAAATGGGACAATAAGGCTCCCCGGATCATCATCTGGAAACTGGACGAACCGGCATACTGTTGTGATCTCGAGACTGAGTTGGTGACTGAGAAGCCTTGGTACCATGAGGTGAAGAGATATCTGGAAGCACAGGAATACCCTGAAGGTGCATCTGTCAATGATAAGAAATTCCTGAGAAGATTCGCAGCAAAGTTCTTCCTTAGCAACGCCATCTTGTACAAGCGAAACCATGATTCAACCCTACTGCGTTGTGTGGATAAGACTGAAGCAGAAAGGATCATGGAAGAGCTACATGAAGGGACCTTTGGTACACATTCCAGTGGACACACTATGGCTAAGAAAATCCTTCGGGCAGGATATTACTGGTCCACAATGGAAGCTGACTGCTACCAACATTCTAGGACATGCCATAAGTGCCAGATTTATGCAGACAAGGTGCATGTTCCTCCAGTTCCCCTGAATGTTCTGACTGCGCCTTGGCCGTTTGCAATGTGGGGCATAGACATGATCAGCGAGATTAAACCTACGGCGTCTAATGGGCATCGCTTCATCCTGGTAGCGATTGATTATTTTACGAAGTGGGTTGAGGCAGCATCTTATGCTACGGTAACCAAGACTGTTGTGGCACGGTTCATTCGTCATAATCTGATCTGTCGGTACGACGTCCCTGAGAGAATTATTACAGACAACGGTACCAATCTGAACAATAAGACGATCGCTGAGCTCTGCGAATAGTTCAAAATACAGCACCACAATTCTTCTCCTTACAGACCGAAGATGAATGGGGCTGTAGAAGCAGCAAATAAGAACATCAAGAAAATCGTGCAGAAGATGACAGTGACTTATAAGGATTGGCACGAGATGTTACCGTTCGCTCTACATGGGTACCGTACCTCAGCTAGGACGTCAACCGGGGCAACTCCTTTCTCTCTGGTTTATGGTATGGAAGCAGTCTTACCGATCGAAGTGCAAATACCCTCTCTCCGGATAATGAAGGATGCAAATCTGAGCGAAGATGATTGGATCCAGACACGACTTGATCAACTCAACCTCATTGATGAAAAGAGACTTGCTGCTATCTGCCATGGTCAGACGTATCAGAAACGGATGATCAGGGCATTTAACAAAAAGGTCAAACCACAGGAATATCAAGTTGGGGATCTGGTAATCAAACGAATCATCCTTCCTCAGAGTGATCCAAGGGGCAAATGGACCCCTACGTACGAAGGGCCATTTGTGGTTAAGCATGTGTTCTCAGGAGGAGCCATGATATTGACCAACATGGATGGTGACGACCTTCCTCACCCCGCCAATGCCGACATAGTAAAAAGATACCACGCATGAAAAAATACCCGCTAGGCTGACATGCCTAGGCAAAAATTAGGGCTTCCCGTCGAACCAAAAGGGTTCGGGCAAAATGAAGGGATGAAATTAAAAAATCTGTACACCCGGCAAGTCGAAAACCTGAAAAGGCGGCTTGGGCAAAAATGGGTATCCCGGTGGACTGAAAACCCGAAAGGGCGGTCCAGGCAAAAATTAGGGATAAAGCGTAATACTATGTCTCATTGGATCACTTTGCATCCAGAATCCGGTATCTACATCAAGTTCAGACGACATTGATCAGTCAGCTTCACCTTCAACCAAGGTCATCAAGTGATGAGACGCTCAGAGTTATAGAGGCAATAGCAGAGCTGAAACCCAGTGGGATCATTCATATTTCACACAGCTGTTTTATTTTCTTTTGTACAAAACTTGTATAAACTCTTTTGTTCGGCGGCGTTCTCTTACTAGGACGTCAGCCTCTTGTACACAAAACGCCTATTTTCCAGGCCATTCAAAATCAATACAAATATATTTTTCAGTTAAACGTGCCAACTGTTTTTTCCTTTTCTGTTTTGTTTTGCGAAGAACGTCCAAGGTTCAATTTGTGATATATGCATTGACAATAATTTGCTAACTCATAAATATTTGCATACGAAACAAAGGATTAATTACAGGTGACACTAGAAACAGGGGCAATAAAGAGTTGTCTAAGCAATCTAATTGTTCTGTCCTCCAAGGTACCAAGGTAGGTTCAACTAAAGAACATGACCAGTACATCTTAATTCCCCAGAGAGTAAGTCAGCAGTCAGTGCATTCTTCTCCAAGCAGAGTTATCAAATCTTAAGGAAGTTGAGTATCCTCCAGTAGATCTCAACATCTCCCCAGCAGCACATATATTCTTAACAAGCATCCCCGGCAGTCTTGGTCTAAAGATTGTTCCCCGGCGGTATATCAAATATTCAAAGGAATCACTTCCCCGCAGTCAAAACTTCCCCAGGAAAGTCCAATCTAGTTCCCCAGGAAAGTTGGAATTCATACCCCCAAGCAGTAAGCTTATCCCCAGTAGATTCTGGAAGCTTATCCCCTCGTAGAGCACGAACGCGTCGTCCGGCTTTATTTAAAGAGTTATTTCCTTAACAGGATATAACTGGGTTATCCTCAGCCAAAATCCACGGAAAGAGCATCCTCGACGAAGTCTTCTTACCCCAGCGAAGTCTATCAGCACTCCCAATACAACAAAGATATCATCAGCAAGTTACTATCAACAATTCAGCAGAATATCTCTCTCCCCACAGAGTATCACTCCCCAGCATGGTCGCTAGAGTATTTTTCTCCCCGCAGAATCTTCTATTTTCCAAGTTTATTCCTCAACGGAGTCATCTTCTCCTATCGATATTCTTGCAGTTATCATCCCCAGCGGAAGCGAAAGCTTATTCTTCAATATCAGCCCAGGATATGACTTCCCAGCACCCGTCAAGGATTTACTTTCCTAGACGAAAACATACATTCGTAAACATCACATACATCATTATAGCATGCATATACGCATCATGAACATACAATATCACGTAGTCAGAGAGCATCTCGCATGTCATACCACATGACATCGCATACAACTAACGCTTGTCTTTTCAGGACAAAAAGTACAAAAACCATCAACGGTCGCAACTAAAGATCCGATTCCTGTATCTTGCCAGGGTGTATTCGTTGAAGACTGATTCCAAATCCGATTCCTGTATCTTGCCAGGGTGTGTCTGAAGAGTTCGAGGATCCGATACCTGAATCTTGCCAGGGTGTATCCGTTGAAGACTAGCATTACCAGATCCGATTGTTGTATCTTGCCAGGGTGTGTCTGAAGAGTTCGAGGATCCGATACCTGAATCTTGCCAGGGTGTATCCGTTGAAGACTAGCATTACCAGATCCGATTCCTGTATCTTGCCAGGGTGTGTCTGAAGAGTTCGAGGATCCGATACCTGAATCTTGCCAGGGTGTATCCGTTGAAGACTAACATTACCAGATCCGATTCCTGTATCTTGCCAGGGTGTGTCTGAAGAGTTCGAGGATCCGATACCTGAATCTTGCCAGGGTGTATCCGTTGAAGACTAGCATTACCAGATCCGATTCCTGTATCTTGCCAGGGTGTGTCTGAAGAGTTCGAGGATCCGATACCTGAATCTTGCCAGGGTGTATCCGTTGAAGATTAGCATTACCAGACCCGATTCCTGTATCTTGCCAGGGTGTGTCTGAAGAGTTCGAGGATCCGATACATGAATCTTGCCAGGGTGTATCCGTTGAAGACTAGCATTACCAGATCCGATTCCTGTATCTTGCCAGGGTGTGTCTGAAGAGTTCGAGGATCCGATACCTGAATCTTGCCAGGGTGTATCCGTTGGAGACTAACATTACCAGATCCGATTCCTGTATCTTGCCAGGGTGTGTCTGAAGAGTTCGAGGATCCGATACCTGAATCTTGCCAGGGTGTATCCGTTGAAGACTAACATTACCAGACTCGATTCCTGTATCTCGCCAGGGCACGTCTGAAGAATTCGAAGATCCGATTCCTGTAACCAGTCAGGACATATCTACACAAAAGCATTTGAAAATCAGCTCCTGCAACGTGTCAGGTAATCATTTTCTATTTTGCAGGTATACAGGTTCTCACTAAGGAATTTCTTACGCAATCAACATCCAGATGGCATCTATAAACCTATCATCCTATTCATCAACCTCTAAATGGCATCTGTAAGCCCATTTCCACCATCACTGCTACTATGTGAGCGCAAATTTCTGGGCACTCTAGTGTTCAATCATCTTCTACCCTCGGATTACGAAAGGCACGTCAGCCAATCTGCATCCTCAGGTCTAAGAAGATTGAACAGGGGCAACTGTTGTACCCCAAAATTTGCCCTCCCATATTCTTCAAAGATTTGCCAAGTCAAGCTTCAAAATTCCCCAAGGGTTGCCCAGTGCAAGGGTCTCCTAAACAGTCAAAATTAGGGTTTGTGTTTTGATCAAGAAAAGGAAGTTTCCAAAGGCCCAATCAAGTCTCATATGCCTACAAATATGGTCAAGCATCCTCATACCAAGTTTCAAGACATTCAGCTCAAAATTGCACAGTCAAAACCCTAAATTGCACTACAATCAACTGTAGGGGCAAAATGGTCATTTGACAGTCAAAAGTTCAAATTTTTGGTCAACATATCATTTTGAAGCCACAAACATCATTTGATCAATGCTTGATCATGATTCTCAAAGCTTGGCTCAAAATTCATCAAGATGCAAAAGTTTCCTTATTTGGACAGCTGAAAAAGTCAACTGTAAATTGACCAGGGCATAACTTTCACATGGATTATCAGAAAAATTCCATCCAAATCTCATTTTTAAGAGAAATACATTTCCTACAACTTATCTTCATACTTCAAGTCCAAGAAATGCTCTCACAAAAAGTTATCAATTTCAACATTATAGGTCATTTTCAAAAGTCAACAAAAAGGGACTTTAAGTAAAAGGCCATAACTTGAGATTGGTAAATCAAAATGACATGGGACCAAAGCCATTGGTTAGAAGACTTAAATACCTTTCCAAAATGTCCAAGAACATGAGAAAATCTTAAAAAATGAGCAAGTTATGCCTTGTGGAAGTTGGGAAATTTTTGGATATTTTGAAAAGTCAACATTACTTCAAATGACCTAAAATTGCTAATGGGCCCATTTTTCTTCCATAATTCATCATCCATGGAATGTGCACGACCACTTGGCCCAAAGGGAAGTATTTCTTCATTTTTTATTTATTTATTTGAATTTTTATTTATAATAATTCATTTAAATCAAATTAAATACATGGAAAATATTTAACCTAACTTTTTCAATCTTCTTTTGCATAAAATCTACTCAATAATTCGTGCATGATTCAATAGGGAAAGATTTGGAGAGAATTGATCTTAATTTGTACAAAAACACATGGAAAATATTTGAAAAAGATCTTGAAAATCAAATCTTCCAAAGTCATGAATGCCAAGCTTTTTGGATCAAATTTCTTAACCTAATTGTTCCACACATATATACAAAGAAAACCCTCATGCTTGTACACACGCAGCTGCTCAGAAAACCCTTGCAAAAACTCACATTTTTTCTCAAAAATCTCAAATCTGAAAACACCTTTGCAAGGCGATTCAAGTCTCAAAACCTATTCCATTAGCTTCCTCAAGGATCATAGGACATATTCCAATCAGAAACTAAGCCCCATACTCAAGAAAACGCGAAGTCATCATTGAAATTGGTAGAGAAAATTCCAAAATTGTTTTCCATTATCCATGCATTTTTGACATATTTTGTTGTTGTTTTCATGTTTAGTATGATGTTTACAAACTAACTGCACAGTTTGATTAAAGTTTCGTGCCTTATATGAGGATTCGCCATTAGAGATACCTAGGGTTCCAAGGTTTCTAATTTGGGCGTTTTCCATTCCTATAAAATTAAGACCTAACAATGCCATGAACAAAGTCAGCAGGTTGGGACGAAAAGATTGAGACCATCGCGCCAAATTTCTGAGCGTCACAGGCCTAATCGCTATTATTGAAATCAGCATATTTTGAGGGGGTTTAAAACCCCCGTTAAATGTTTGTTAAAATTGTTTCAGGAAATCCAACGAAGAAGAAGGGTACGTGGCCAACCATGACTGGATGCTTTGAATCTTGGCGCGCGCTTTTCTGATTTAGGCCACTAGCGTTCGTTTTGCCTTATAATAATTCTCATGCATATAATATACAAAGTAAACAATTGGTTCAGTGGCAAGGCACATACGCTGGCAACATCCATGACCTGGGTTCGAGCCCCAGGTCTTCAGTATTCTCAATATTATTTTTCAATTGATCTTCACATGCAGGTTCCATATTGAGGCACACCCTACACCTCTATAATCAAGCCATCCATCTGTCCAAATTCACCAATCCAAAGGCCACGCTCTGAGGTACATGGTGAGCCCCAGTCAACACGCCAGCACATTGCCTGGAAAAGTCAAACGGACCAAGATTAATGGGCCTGAATTGCTAGAGAAAAACCTCCATGTTGGGGACTACAACCCCCCTAGGTTTGCCATGTTATTTATTTTAATTAATCTTTATTTTCTTTTAACCATTATTTGTTTAGTTAATTAATTATTTTCATAAAAATATAAAAAACCCCATAAAAATCAGAAAAAGAGAAAAAATAAATAATATTTTATTTTGGCATTTTCAGAAATAAATTGTATATAATTAAATTTAGTTTTAACTTAGGTTTTAATTTTAATTCTTTTAATAAAAATCTAAAAAATGTAGAATTAGGTTTGATTAATTTTCATCTTTTTATTTTTCTTTCATAAATAATTAAATAATTAAATATTTTATTTATTTTTATAATTAAACTTGTATATAAAAATTAGGGTTAATTTAGGTTAAAATTCAATGTTTTCTTAATAAATTAAAATAAAATAGAATTAGGGTTAGCATTTAATTTCAATTAATTCCTTTTTCTATTAAATCCTAAAATACTAAAAAAATACCAAAAAAACAAGTTCTTTCTTTTTTTAATTAATTAACTCCATCATTAATTCAATTTTTGCAAAAGGGTCCAACGCCCTCGTTCTTAATTTCTTATTAGTTCGCATATTTACTTTATTTCGTTTAAATATTTATGTATCTCTCCCAAAGCCGTGTAAATAATTGCTCGCACTTTTAATTCTTTATTTTCTTTTATTTCTTTATTTTTCCTGTCAAATCGGGTTCGAGAAACTTTTGGCGATGTGGACCCGCGCCATTTGTAATAGTTTAGAATTTACTTTTCCCGCAATTTTTAACTGTTAATCAAAGCATGAAAGAATGTATGGACAAAAATAAAAGCAAACGCTAGATCACCAATGACATGACAAAAGACAAAAATAACTGAAAACGACACACAAATCGCACACACCACCCCTAGGGTACGCCTCACTGTTGCCTTGCCTCGAAAGGTGATCGTCGAGTAGAGGATGTCTTAGTAAGTCCTCATGATCCGGGAACCTGGCATGAGGGTAGCTTCTAAGGTGTCTTCCCATTGCTCTGGTGATCACCATGTCCCGAAACTCGAATTGACCCGAACACCTCCAACGGTGGTGCTACCTACCTCTCAATGGTGGGATGGCACTACTTTAAAGGACATTTACACAGACGAATTCCTTAGGGTAGGTAGGTTCTCATAGATACTTGCTCTAAATTTCAAACAAAAATTCAAAAATACTTTTCACACCAACACATTTTCAAAAAGCTTTCGAAAGCATTTTTTCAAACACTCTTGAGGACCGATACAAGAGTCGAACTGAACTTTTCAAAGAAACTTTTTAAAACCCACAGTTGAAAAGCAAACAAACCATTTTTGAAAACACAAATGAGCAAGTATCTAAGAGCCCATGGATAACCATGGATAGAAAGGGTGCTAACACCTTCCCTTTCTATAACCTACCTCCTGAACCGAGAGCAATCTCTTTAAGGAATTTTTCTGTGCTTTTGTCCTTTCCATTTGGAGAAAATAAAAGACGGTGGCGACTCTTGCTTCCGCGACATTTCGCGAACCAACGTTAAACAGTCAGTTCCAGATCCACCGATCACAACATCAAAGAAGAATAAACCCTATAATGAGCTATGTTGTTAAAAGAGAAGTTCTTAAGTTACTATAGGATGGTATAATTTACCAAATATCAGATAGTAATTGGGTGAGCCCTGTGCATGTGGTGCCAAAGAAAGGAGGCATTAGTCATAGAAAATGAGAAAGGTGAGCATATTGCTAAACGAACAGAAGTAGGTTGGCATATGTGTATAGATTATAGAAAATTAAACAAAGCAACCAGGAAGTATCATTTCCCTCTTCCATTTATAGATCAAATGCTCGAACGTCTAGCCAGACACTCGCACTTTTGTTATCTAGATGGATACTCAGGATTTTTCCAAATACCTATTCACCCTGAGGATCAAGAGAAAACAACCTTCACCTGTCCTTATGGAACGTTCGCCTATAGACGAATGCCCTTCGGACTATGTAATGCCTTTCCAAATTTTCAATGTTGTATGATGTCTATATTTGCAGATTACCTAGATGGAATAATGGAAGTTTTCATGGACGATTTCTCGGTGTGTGGATTCAATTTTAAGGATTATCTCTCCAACCTCGAAAAAATCCTTGAAAGATGCGTAGAGGTGAACCTAGTGCTAAACTGGGAAAAATGCCATTTTATAGTTAATGAAGGTTTAGTATTATGACACATTGTCTCTGAAAGAGGAATTGAGGTCGATAGAGCCAAAATTGAAGTTATAGAAAACCTCAGTGCACCTAAAATCATTAGGGAGATTAGAAGTTTTCTTGGACATGCTGGTTTTTATCAGCGTTTTATAAAAAAATTCTCTAAAATAACAAAACCTTTGACTAATCTTCTAATGAAGGACGTTGGATTTGTTTTTGACGATAAATGTCTCGAAGCTTTTAAAATTTTGAAACAAGCACTGATTTCAGCTCCGATCATGCAACCCCCAGATTGGACACAACCTTTTGAAATCATATGCGATGCCAACGATTATGCAGTTGGTGCTGTTCTAGGACAACGAAAAGACAAGAAATTACATGTTATACATTATGCTAGTAGAACCCTAGATACCGCCCAGCTCAACTATGCAACAACAGAGAAAGAATTACTGGCAGTAATTTTTGTGATAGATAAGTTTAGGTCCTACCTAGTTGGAGCAAAGATCATTGTTTACACTGATCATGCTGCCATACATTATCTATTAAATAAAAATGACGCTAAACCTAGGTTACTTAGATGGATCCTGTTACTCCAAGAGTTTGATCTAGACATTAAGGATAAGAAAGGCACAGAGAATGTTGTCGCTGACCACCTCTCTAGATTAGAACACTTAAAACCGGACTTATTTCCTATAAATGATGATTTCACCTATGACAGACTTATATCTAAGACTGATGATTTTGAAAAAATTTCAGTAATGAAGAGTGTACCTTTGTACGCTGATTTTGTAAACTACCTAGCTGCAGATATCATACCCCTTGATCTAAATTACCAACATAAAAATAAGTTCTTCAAAGATGTTAAACATTTCTACTGGGATGAACCACTCCTATTCAAGAGAGGAATATATAATATTTTCAGGCGTTGCATCCCAGAAGAGGAAATAGAAGACATCATTAGACACTATCATTCTGCACCTTATGGTGGACATAAGGGTATATCTAAAACGCATGCCAAGATTCTTCAAGCAGGCCTCTATTGGCCAAATTTATGGCGCGATGTTCATGCCTACATTGTCAAGTGCGACTGATGCCAATGCACCGGGAACATATCAAGACGTGACGAGATGCCAATGAGGAATATCCAGGAAGTTGAACTCTTTGATGTTTGGGGTATAAACTTTATGGGACCATTTCCACCTTCAATGGGAAATAGGTACATTTTGGTAGATGTGGACTACGTGTCTAAATGGATCTAGGCTATTGCATCACCCACAAACGACACAAGACTGGTAGTAAAGTTATTTAAGAATATCATTTTTCCGAGGTTTGGAACACCCCGTCTCGTTATAAGTGATGGAGGATCACATTTAATATCCAAAATCTTTGATAAGCTCTTGAGTAAGTATGGAGTAAAGCACATAGTAGCAACACCTTATCATCTATATACTAACGGCCAAGTAGAAGTGTCTAACTGGGAGATTAAACAAATCTAAGAAAAAACCGTTTCAATTTCCAGAAAAGATTGGTCTCAAAAGCTACATGAAGCACTATGGGCCTACAGAACATATTTTAAAACCCCTATTGAAACAACCCCTTACCAATTAGTTTATGGAAAATCTTGTCATTTACCCTTCGAGTTAGAGCGTAAAGCCTATTGGGCCATTAAGACCCTGAATTTGGAATATTTGACTGCTGGTGAAAAGCGCAT
Source organism: Vicia faba (assembly GCA_948472305.1). Lineage (NCBI taxonomy): Eukaryota > Viridiplantae > Streptophyta > Magnoliopsida > Fabales > Fabaceae > Vicia > Vicia faba. The sequence continues at coordinate 1,448,653,692 of OX451741.1, forward strand.
CCTTGAGATTCATAAATTGGAGGAATTCCGCCAGTCTGCCTATGAGAATGCTATAATATATAAAGAAAGAACCAAAACATGGCATGGCAGAAGAATTATAAAGAAAGATTTCAATATAGGCGACCTTGTTCTCCTTTTCAATTCCAGGTTGCGACTTTTTCCTGGCAAGCTACGTTCAAGATGGACTGGTTCTTTTAAGGTCCCTAGAATCCTAAGATCTGAAGCAGTCGAGATCAAGAACAATTCTTATAGCCCATTCATCATCAATGGGCAGAGGTTGAAGCACTACGAAGGAAGTGACATTCCCACCAACTACTCCAGCCACACTCTGATTGATCCACCAATACCAGTTTCTGATATATGAAGTTTACTCTTGAAGCTAACAACGTTAAACAAGCGCTGCATGGGAGGCAACCCATGGGTTTATTTTTATTTTTTGCATTTATTTACTTTTTACTTTATCAAATCTTATTTTTATCTTTATACTAACAGTTGCAAAATTTATGATTTCAGGCATCACCTGCTAGCCGTCTTTTCTAAACTACATTTTTCAGGATGGAGCATTTCGATGACATGCATGTTTCCTTCCGAGATGACACTCAGAGACAATGCTATGCGGTCCTTTCATAGCGACCCATGGCACTGACCAGATATCCATACCAGATTTGCATGGAAGCTCTTGGCTTTGAAGCCAGTATCAAGTATCTATGCAACTAGCTAAAGTGGGACGAGTATGGAGATGACCTAAATGTGACCTACAGGAACCTCACCTTAGAATTCCTCAGTTCATTCGAGTTTGAGCTCTATAATGGCCAGGATGGATATCTCACTTTCAGACTATTCGGGATAGAATATTGTTTTACCCAGAGGGAGTTTGGAGACTTGCTAGGCTTCCAGACCACACCCGATGCTATACCTGAGCTACCAGTTGGATATTTCATGACTAGAGACATAGAGAAATTCTGGAGAGATATTACTGCTGGAGGGAGCCTTGATCCTTCCACTCAACTATCCCCTGTTATTCACAACCCCGCTTTTAGGTATTTTCAGATGGTTATTGCTTACACTTTCCTAGGGAAGGCCGACACTGATACCCATGTTAGCGAGGAGGAGATCTTTTTCCTCTACTGTGCGACACAGTCTAACCCTGTAGCCTGTGGAAATTTTCTGCTGTGGAATCTTATGATGACTTCTAAGTCTGTTGAAGGTATCCTCCATGTGGGAGGGATAGTGACTCAGATTGCTTCTGCTTTGGGTCATACAAGTAAGTTATCTCACCTTACCTACTACTGTGGATATGGTACAATAGACATTGATTTCTGTTTGGATCGTGGGCTGATGAGAAGAGTCTACTTTAATCCCAACCAATATAGACTCCTGATTGATAATGAAACCGTTCACTATTTCACCTTGTCTGATCCCTTGATGACCAATGTCCATAACCCTGCCAATTGCACATATGCCTTAGAAGGTCTTGGAGAGACCTTGGACGAGCGAAAATCACCTCTGGTACCTGAGTATTATCCATGTCTATCTCCAGAAAGGACCACTGTATTCTCTAATAATTTCTCTTTGCAGCAACCCGACATTTATGCACAGGTTGCTCAGCTGAGTAGAGAGGTAGCCCAAATTCGTCAGACAGTTGAAGACCTCTCTCTTTAGGTTATAGTTTTCGATGCTACTCACTCTACTGAGGCAGACCTCCTACAGTAGGAAATTGATGATCTTCGCAGTAAGTTAGATTCAACTCATGGTTCTGAGTCGACCAAGGACCCTACTACTCCTTGATGATCTTGATTCATATCTGCACTATTTTTATGTTTTGTTGTTTCTTTTATCATGTTGTTTCCTTTTTTCAGACTAATTTATTTTTATGCCTAACTCTTGCATTCTACTTTCTTTTTATTTTTCGTGATTTACCATGATTAAGTATATTTCTTTTTATTTTTATTTTTTCTCTTTAAGTGATTTTTTTATGAGTTTATTATTTTCAAGTTATAAACATAAAAGAAAAAAAATTCAATACATCAATCCTTGGAAGCACCAAATGAAGAATTGTTGTTTGCACCTACGAGAATAAATTGGAATAAGAAGCCCAAACCAACAAAACAAAGAAATTTGAGCCCAACCCAATTTTCAAACATGGCGCCCGCCAACAAGACCATGGTGCCCGCCATGGGGTCTGGGATTATAACGGGAATATTTTCAAAAACCTCCCACTTTCTCCATTTTCAACCTTAAAACCTCTCATTTTCTCAACCACCTACTACCCCATTAACCATCCAACAACTCTCATTTTATCAACCACCTACTACCCCATTAACCACTCCAACATCCATTTTTCTAACCTTCATAAAAATTCAAACTTTCTCCTCCCAATCTCCAACACCCATTTTGAAACCCATTTTTTCAATTTTCTTCCAAAGGAGCAACAATGGAGTTCAACGGATACGTTCTTCGTGAAGGAAAACCCGGAGACCGACAACGGAAAATCCTTGAAAAATTGCAAGGACGAGAAATTGTCTCAACCAGGTATGTCGATGAAGACTGTCTGTATACTTTAGGACTTTATCATAGTTTTTTTCATTTAGCTGACATCCTAGGATTGCATAACATTTTTACTAGAAAAGAGCCCACCTTTGAGAGACTAACTCGGGAATTCCTAAGTTCCCTAATTTATTTGGTTCACCCCGACACTTCTAGTACCGTCGGTACGGTTAAATTCTGTCTGTTTAATGTTGAATATGAATATAGCACCGACGAACTAGCAGCTCTGTTGGGTATTCCTCATGGTGATGGCGCTATTTGTGAGACCCCTTTGGATTCTGAATGGTCCACTGATGTATTTTCCTTCTGGCGTCAATTGTCAAACTCTTCTATAAATTCTTTTAAAGGAATTTTAGCATCATTGATCCATAACCCGACTATTCGAATTTTTTGATATATGCTCGCCTGTACTATTTTTGGCCGGGAGAATCCAAACAAGGTAAATGCTAGAGAACTTCTATTTTTGCAAGGTAGTCTCACTAATAGAAGAATTAATTCAGTCCCATTTATAATTTCTCACATGATTGTTGTCCTGAGACATACAGGGACTATAGCTTTTGGAGGACTAGTTACATCTATTACTAGAGCTCTGCACCTTGACGTTGAGATAGCTACCCTAGCACCTCTGCCTCCCCGCACAATTAATTTGAAATTTCTAAAAGATATGAAATTGTGCAAGGTGAGGAGAGTGGGTGGCTTTGAACTTATGGTTCGGGGTGTCGCTATCCCATCAGTCGTTCTGCTTTGCACTAGACGCACTGATGTACGAATTGCGAGGAACTGGACCTACGATCTAGATACTCTACCTTTTACGGGTCCATTACCTCCTAATGTTCCACTTGGGGACATACACGATACCGATGAAGAATATGATCAGATGGATGAACCTCATGCCCCACCTGTGTCCCCCCACCATGCTTCACCCGCACACACTGCAGCTTCTACTTCTAACACTTTTGCAGGTACGACTCCTGGATTCTACATCACTGAAGAGATGTGGCGTGACCAGCTGGCCCGGGAGGAGAGAAAAGATGGTTTACTTTCTGCCATCCAACAGCAGCTGGAAGATAACATGAGTTTTATGGAGGCGTCACGACATCATACATACCGCTCTTTTCAAAGTCTTATGGAATATCAATTGGCGATATCCCACGAGCAACATAGGTAACAAGCCCAGTTTCAGAGGCACTCCTCCCTCATGGAGGCCACTCAAGGTTCCCTTTTATGCAACCTTCACGAGATTCAGAGTTCACAGATTGCCTTGTCGGCCAGATTCGACCAGTTTGAGGCTTCTCAGAGCAGTCTTCGTTGCAGTCGATCCCGTCATCCTAGACATTCACCGCAGGATGGCGAGGGACCCAGCCAGCCTTAGTACTTTACCAGGTGACTCTTTCCTTATCTTATTTCGCAACATTGGGGACAATGTTCGATTTAAGTGTGGGAGGAGATTTACTCGCTTTATTTTTCTCGCTTTATTTTTTCTCGCTTTATTTTTCCTTTCCTGCATTTTCCTTCTCGTTATTTTACTTCTTTATTTGCTTTAGTTTTCTTGTTTGCTTTCTTTTTAAAATAATACATGTGTTTGACGAGTCATCTATATCTGTATGGTCTAGTGTATGTCCAATCCCCCATTTCTTGAGCCTAACCAAAAACATTTTCTAAGAAAAACACTGTGTTTTGAACTTAGTTGGGCTATAAGATCTGGTTGAGATAGGATGTAGTATGACTTGGGAAAGCCCTTTTGAAGCATCAGCATCATTTTTACACCTTAAGCTTCGTAAATTTAGGAATTCGATCCCGATACCCCTTATGCTGTGGCCTTAAAATTTTCATTCTTAAATCCTTGAATAGTTTATCCTAGCAGTCAGCTCCGGTCTAAGCATGCTCTACTTAGGGGACCGAAGAGAAGTGAATGATCTATATGCTATGTTCTTATTATAAACTATAACCCCGGGATAGGTGACCCTCACAAAGTCATTTAACTCAACAAAAGTTGTACGTTGAAAAATAAAGCAAAAGCAAAAGCAAAAGAAGAAGCAAAAGAAAAATAATTTTTTTTTACCCATCTTTAGTTGGTTCAGAGTTATCTGGTGCTGAACTTGGTAGGGCGGATTACGATCTGATCCCCCGCAACTATAAATGGGTCAATAAAAGGGGTTACACCAACTTTTTGTACCAGAGCCCTGCGTTTTATGATCAGAATCACTACCCGGTCACTTTACTATGAGCATGTAGGAATAACGGGCTTAATGTGATTGCGCCTAAATGAAAAAGGATTTGAAAATAGGAAAAATATAGGCCTAAGCATAGTGGCATTATATGGATTGGTTTGTAAAGGAACGAAGCTTATGTCCGTTTCACGGAAGAGTGTCACTACGATATCCTTAGTTTAAATCAGTCAGTACTGTTGTACCCAAATTTTTGCCCCTAAGATTCCTCTATCATATCATATCAACTCGATCATAACAAGATCACATTAGGGTTGGTTTTTCCTCTTTTTTCCTATCTTTAAGTTTGCTCTTGAGGAATCTCCAAGCACCTTGGTTGTGTATTTTGTATATGTGTTGTTGACTAACTTCTAATCAAATTGCAAAAAATATTTGTCTTTGTCTTTATATATTTTTGTTTTGTAGGTACCAAGTCGAAGCATCTGACAAATAAGGATTTCTGGTATTATTTTCCTAAAATCTCTATTTGCAAAGAAAAAGAATTAAAATATTTCATTTTTTTCACTGATGCAATCGATTGCTCTTAAAGTGCAATCGACTGCACATAGTGTATTTTGCGCCATTTTAGAAAAAAAATACACTGTGCAATCGATTTGCACAGCGTGAAAATTAAAAAAAAATCAGCATTTTAAACTTGTCAAATTTTGGCCCAAATTTTCCTTCACTTTTGAAAGATGTATCATTAATTCAAATTTTAGTGCCAATCTTTCATTTTTAAAAAGAATTATCATTAATTCAAATTTTGGCTCTAATATTTGAAAGAATTATCATTAATTCAAATTTTGGTTCTAATTTTTGAAAGAGTTATCATTAATTCAAATTTTGGCTCCAAGGATCAATTACCAAATTACCACTAATCCCAATCCTAAAACTCTATAAATAGAGTTCTCATTTCATTCAAATTTCAAGCTTTTGATAGCCAAATTCACCTTGCTAAAAAATCTCTCAATTCTCTCCATCTACCAAATTCACTCAAAGCTCCATTTTCAAAAAGTTAGTAAGCTTTGCATTGAAGCTTACTAATATTTGAGCTAAACCTTCATCCAAACACTTTCTCTCCATCAATTCTCTACATCCAAGCTTGGTCAATTGATTCTTGTGGTTGAATTGAAGCAAATTCTTGAAGTTGTTTTGATAATTCTCTAGATCTACCTTTGGTAAGTTGGATAATTCATCTTTCACAATGTGATCTCTTGGTGATCTTTGGGATTGATTCTTTGAGCATTATTTTGTGATTTCGATGGTGTTATTTTCTCATAATTTGATGGAATTTTCGTGCTCAAGTGGATCCAAGATCATAAGGTGTTTGATGGAAAGTTTGAACAAGAAATTGCCCTTTTAAAATGCTGTTTTTGCTATTGTTACTGTGTGCAATCGATTTTCACTAAGTGTAAATCGATTGCACAGAAGAAATTTCACGCAAATTTTTGAAAACTGTACTGTGTAAATCGATTTACATAGTAGTGTAAATCGATTTACACCAGGACAGAATGCATTTTTTGCCTTGTTTTGGGGCAGCTTTGATCCAAAATGCTTTTTCTACTCACTCCTTTTGATTGTTGGCTTGGATTGCAATTTTAAATGTCCAATTTGTCTTTAAACTCAATGGACTTTGTGATGTAGATGAAGTTGGATAAATGTTCATCAATTCAAATCTACCTAAGAGTGAATTATTTAATTCATTTTTGGTGCTTTGTATTAATGATATGTTTAGTGCTTTAATCCATCTAGAGGAGTGGTTGAATTTAAAGATGAAAGAATTTTGAAATGGTGATCCAAATTAGCTTATCATTTCCCTCCCTCTTAATCTTATCCCTTTCTTTTTTTAATTGTGCTACATGTTAAGGGATGGTGGTCTCTATATCATTTATCCAAACATGAAGTACATAGATTGCTATTGACCGGCCTCATAATAGGTGTGACTTCTACATAAGTCCACTTACGATTGCTTAACATAGCGCTAAATTTTGTCCCGATTCGAATAAATGATCATTCGTGGCCCAAACTTATGATTGCAAGCCCAAGTATGTTAATTTGATCTCTTTGATCCAATAACCTTGAGATTCATTGTGTGGAGGCTTTGGTTCTACCAATCCTCTAATGGATCTACAACACCTTTGGTCAACGCGGATCACTTAAACATCGTTGATCATTACATGTTGCCTTGTGAGAATTCCAAAATGGATGATATACTTGACAAAAAGAAAATGCAACTTGTTGTGTGGAGGCTTTGGTTCTACCAATCCTCTAATGAGTTCCAAATGCAAGTTTCAAGATGGTCATCCAACTAACCACTAATTACTAACAATTAACTTTACTTTACGCTTTTATTTCCATGCTTTATGTACCATTTACTTTTAGCATTTTACATTTCATGCTATTTTCATCTTTGCTCCCTTGAGCATTTACTTTTATGTCATTTTTATTTTGCTCACTTGAGCTTTTCTTTCTTTTTAAAGACACCTAATAATCAACATGAACCATAAAAATCATTAATGATACTTGGACTACATGGTTACTATCCTTTGCATTATGGAGTGATGGACTTCTTGGACTTAGGATTAGAGACCTTGGCCTATCTTGGAGACTTTGTGACTTTATTTGATATTTTCTCTGGAGTTCTTGAGGTTTACCTCAAGACATTGGGTTGTTTGTTTGTTTTGTGTGCAGGTTATTGAGATTATGATCTTTGTTTGTAATCTGGAATTCACTCGTATACAGCCGTTACTCTGCCCAATTTTTGCGAAGACTTAAAACACTTGAAGTTTGGTTCTCTCAAGAGGTCTAGTATCTTTACTTGCTTGGTTTCAATCCAAAGAATGAGAATTCTATATTGACTCATAATGTCAAGTATTGGCTTCTTGTTGGTTAGATGGTTCTTATCCCTAGCTTTTACCTTATGCTTTAGGATAGCCTCTTCTTCTCCTCCCATCTTCTTTAATTTCAAAAATCTTCTCCCTCCTTTAAAAAAAAAACTCTTCTTGTTTTGAAACTTGAAACATTTTCATAATAAACTTGGACTTAGGTCCATGCATCTTCGAAACATTTTCATAAATAAATTTCAATAAATTTAATAATACCTTGACCCTTTTTTTGTGAGACGAATAAAAGTCAATCAATCTCATTTCAAACCATTTTGCCACTTTGGATTTTATCTTTAAACTTTTCTCAAAAGATTAGACTCTTGTCAATCCTTGTAGTGATGCAAACAACTATACTTCTACAATATGTAGTGAAGTGAGATATTTTCCACTTGGGTGTTGAGTGAGGCATTGTTGATTTTAAAATCCAAGCCATATCCTCCACTTTGAGATAATGCAAATTCTCCTTTCTCATGATTGTGGGTAGTAAGTATGTTTTTCACACGGACAATTGCGATGATGTCTTATCTCATAAAATCAACCAACACACTTGTGTTTCAAATTTTTTAAAAGAGGAACTACATGTACCCTGATCCCCTATTGCACGAAAGGTGGTACGTAGGCACTAAAGGTTCGCAACCGCGGCGGGTGCAAAAATCATAAAAAATATTTCTTTTCTCACCTCCACCATCCATTTTATATACAACACATTTTTTATAGCCAAAATATATAGATTTTTCAAAGAGGTTCCTGCGGAGTACCATAGATGTTTAGGGTGCTAATACCTTCCCTTTGCATAACCAACCCCCTTACCTTGAATCTTTCCCCCTCTTTTTGGGTTATTCGCTCTTTTCCCATTCCTTTGGAAACAATAAAGCGCGGTGGCAATTTTTATTTTGATTTGTATAAAGTCTAGTCAATCCAATGGCTTAGTCTTGCACATTTCTACCGCCACAGAAAAAATGGCGACTTCACTGGGGATTGATTGACCTCTGGCTGGTCCATCCCTAAGTGGGTTAAACCTATCTTTGTTTATATCTGTATATGTGCTATTGTTGTTTATGTGTTATATTTTGTATATATGTTTGTCTGGATTTTCCTGGTTTACAGGGTGCTTGGTGATTACTCATAAGTCCTATACTCGGACTTGGGAAAACTTTAAGATAGGACGGGCGGTATAGTCATGTTAACTTTGAGGGAGTAATCCCAAAAAAGGAGGCATGAGATCCCCCACTCAGTGGAGGCCCCTTTGACTGTAGTGTCGTTTACCGAGTAATCGAGAAGACGTACTGCTTTCGACCTGGGAGCCTGCCGAAGCTGAGGACCGTAGATTACCTAACCCCTCTTGGCCTTTTAGGTGTAGTGCGGAAGCTATAACGGAGTAATCCGAAGTAGTTGTCATGCGATACTACGCTCAGACGAGTTTTTCTTGAGAATATTACTAATTACCGAGTTAATCAGGAAGTTGGTAATATCCGAAGGAAGGATGTAGACTCTGAGAACCTCTAGAACCTTGTTCGGCAGGTGATAACTTTTTAGACCAATACCTTATGGGTAGTACCTTCGGCCTCATTCTCTTGACGTTGAACCTATGAACCCTATATGTGTGATCTTGTGTGTGATTGTTGCATCATGCATCCATGCACTCATAAACATCTTTTGAAAAAAACGATATTTCAAGGGATTTAAATGTTGACTATTTTTGAATATCTCAGGTACTTTTAAACCATGGAATCTGGAAAGAGAAATAAAAGCTTTATTACTTGGATGTTTGCAATGTGTCTATAAATCTTAAATCCCTTGAAATATTAAATAATAAAGTAAAAATAATCATGTGCATTGCATATCATGCATCATATTGTACATGTTTTTGCATTTGTTATGCATATCCAGGTGCCTTACCCAGCTTCTTTACTTCACTCAGCAAGCTGACTCATCACTACAACACTCAGGCTAATTTCAAAAAGAAGATGGACAACTTAGAACAGGAGAATCGCGAGCTGCGCGAAGAAGTTTCTGCTTTGAAGGTTGGCTTGGCCAACTTGACTACTCTGATGGAAGCTCTGGTGGTTGCTCAGAATCAGCCACCGAGTGTTCAACCTCAACCAACAAGGGCAAGTACTGAAGTTCTGATTGTTCCTGTATCTGCTACTCCGGCTGTTGTTTAAAACCGTATGCCTCAGGGTTATCCGTGGGGAATTCCAGAGAATTTTGCACCTGAAGGTTTCAATCTTGGTCCTCAAGATGCTCCAGTGGTTCAAAATGTTGTTACTCCTGCACCTCCTATGGTGCATACTGTTCCTGCTGCACCTCCTTTGGTGAATTTGGTTCCGTTTGTTAATGAAGATATGTGTCGTCCTTTCCATCCTCCGAGTGAAGACTTGGGTCTTTATAACAGAATGGATGATTTCCAAGAGCAGTTTGATAGAATGCAAAGAGAGATGAAGGCTCTTAGGGGAAAAGAGTTGTTCGGGCAGAATGTGAATGAGCTGTGTTTGGTCCCGAATGTTAAAGTGCCTGCTAAGTTCAAGGTCCCGGAATTTGAGAAGTACAAGGGAAACACTTGCCCTCGTGCTCATTTGGTGATGTATGTGAGAAGGATGTCTACCCATATTGAAAATCAGCGTCTGCTGATTCATTTTTTCCAGGATAGTCTGACCGGTGCTGCATTGAAATGGTACATGAGTTTAGACAGCGCCAAAATCCATACTTTTAATGATTTGGGAGAAGCATTCATTAAACAATACAAGTACGATGTGGACATGGCGCCTGACCGTGACCAGCTTAGGGCCATGGTTCAGAAAGACAGAGAATCATTCAAAGAATATGCACAAAGATGGCGCGAAGTGGCTGCACAAGTGATTCCTCCCATGGAAGAAAAGGAGATGACAAAGATCTTCCTGAAAATTCTTAGTTCCTTCTACTATGAGAAGATGGTTGCAAGTGCTCCCACTGATTTCAAGGAAATGGTAAGCATGGGAGTCCATTTAGAGGAAACTGTCCGTGAAGGTCATTTATCTGAAGACGTGGACTCGTCAAATGGTGCTAAGAAGTATGGTGGTAATTGTTCCAAGAAGAAAGAGCAAGACTCCTACGCTATACTTCGTGGTAGGCGAGGAGGATCTCATAATAGGAATCAACAAGTTTCTTCTGTGACTCCATTCATCAATGAGACTCTGGCTGCTGTTGCATATCAGAGGGTACCTCAACAAGGAAATCAAGGGCAATGTCATCAGAGGAAAATGAGCTTTGATCCAATTCCAATGACATACACAGAGTTGTATCCTTCTTTGTTGAAGAAGAATCTGGTTCAAACTCGAGCTCGACCAGTTGTTCCCAAAAAACTGCCAAGAGGATATAAGGCTGACGCTTCTTGTGCCTTTCATCAGGATGCTCCTGGGCACAATTTAGAAGATTGCTTTTCTTTGAAGGTTGAAGTTCAGAGGTTGGTCCAAAGTGGTATCTTGTCATTTAAGGATATTTTTCTTGAGGTTCAAGTAAAATCTTTGCCGAAGAATAAACTTGATTGAAGAATTCCTTGGAGTTTAAGGATGATTAGCCTTCTCAGTTTATTATCATTTTTACTGCTTTCTCATTTGTAATTTTTCTTGTTTATCATTGCACTGTTTGCATGTAAGAACTTCTTTGCATTTGAATGTTTAATCTTAATACAAAGAGTATGTTGGTCTTGAAGAAATTCATTTGTTTCACTCGTATTTGTTTTCAATTTTAAATTTCTTTATGATACCAACTTGTTACTCATTCTCTTGCCTAGGAAGAGATTGGGAGGAGGATGATGATATTAAAACACAAATTTTCTGGTTGTATGCTTTTGGATAAAACCCTGTTGACGATGTACAGGCATTGTTTCAAATCCTCAAACACCGGAGATATAAGGGAGTGAAACCCTCGTTAACCCCTTTGAGCCTTGAAGTAGGAGTTTCTTTTTCTATTCATAAAAAACCCTCATTTTAAAAAAAAAACCGGGGTAGGGTAGTGTTTAGTTAATTTGATCGAACATTCAGAACTCATCAAGAGTGTGCATCTAAGGATACAATAATGGTTATTCTTCAAGTGGTTGAGGGAATTCAAAACCACATTGTTTAATCTCCGCATATCAATAGTGTGCTTCAGAAGAAGGTGTTATCCCAATGGGTATCTCTCACATACTAGGAGATCAGCAGATGATGATACAATAATGATTATCTTTCATCTACCCAGAAATAGGGCAGTCACAATTCTTCTGACAAGTCACAAATGACTCAAAGTCACGCGACATGTTAAAAAAAAGAAAAAGATAATATGAATAAAAAAATCATGATGAAAAAGAAAGAGACAAAAAGCCCCGCTAAGTCGGAACTTAAAAAAAACAAGTCGCTTAGGCAAAAGTCAGGGCATCTCGCTGCATTTCAGAGTCAAAGTCAAAAGGAATTTGTCCAGAAGGAAAGGAAGAAATAGAAAGCCTGAAATGCGATAAAGGATTACAATGTGAAATCCTCAACAAAGAACAGAGTCGCGTGACAAGAAATCCAAAAGAAGCAGAAATTAGTGACTTGCATGTCAAAAGAAAACCTTGTTTGATTCCTCAACCATCTCGAAATTTCTTTTGAGAGATGAATGTTCGTGTCAAGTTAACTGAACTTAGGACTGAAGGACATCATGAAGGGGGTGGGAACCAAATATTTTTGAGCCTTAAATCTTTTTTCTAAAAACCGTGAACCAGGCCACGTTACAACCCTTGAAAGTCCTAATTGAAACATGGTTTATTTCGAAAGCATACTCCAATGAGATAGTGTTTCCTGACTCCCATTAATTTTGCTAAATTATTGTGATTGGTATCATATGCTTTTGTTATCTTTCACACACAAAAATTCATGTCGCATCCTGGCTAGTGATTCGTTCACAGGGTTTTGTGACATCTTTTAAAATAAAATCTTCAAGACTTACATAATTGTTGCATTAGATTTTTCATTCTTAGAATAAACATTTTCTGCTTGTAAAACAACTGCTTGATATCATGAAAGTTTACGTTTGAGTATCAGCAAAAGGCATGTTGTCGGGAAGAGTTGTGGAGCAAAGAAGATGCAATATTCAGCCAATCTAGGGCAGTTACGTCAAGATTCGACAAATCTATGAAAGCCATTTGATCAGAAAGGTTATCTTAAAAGCATACAGCCAAGGGCAAGTTATGAAAGTTACCTTGATCAGTCCAGTAAGCTTGGGACACCAGATTGGTTTCCAAGGGCATATCCAGATTTTGTCAAGATAGCTGCTATGTCTAACCCAAGCTGAGAACCTTCCACAAGTTGTGTTATGATGTTGGGTTCATAATCCCATTTTTTTCCAGTCTTGCTGCAGACTTCTCCAACTGAGTGTGATTCTTTACCCAGCCAGGTGGTGATCAAACGGAGATTAAAAAGAGCTATGAAGCCTTTGCTCATTTGATGGAGTTCTTTCTCCATTTTTATTGATATGGAATCTCTTGTAGAGCAGTTCTTTCTCTTGTTATGATATTATTGTTGTTATGTGCTTCCCAAGTAGCTAGACAAGGGCAGTATATTTTCTAAGAGGTGTTGAGACAATTGTCAAGTTTTTGGGTTTTCTCTCACCAAGTGTTGAGTTTGATTTAAAATCCCCATAACTTTGACTTTTTGCTGTACTGTTAACTTCTTGGTTCCCCAGGAAGGTTTTCTCAAGTCATCTTGTTGGTATGTGCGTAATCTTTGTGTGTTTCTCGGATAGTTGAAGATGATACCAGTGGGTGCAAGGTACAGTATTTGGTTTGTGATCCTATTATCCCCGGCCAAGTCTCGGTTCGCTTTTAATTTTGGGTTTGCATGGTCAGAAGCCTCTGTCCCAAATTCCCCAGCGAAGTTTTCCCTCATATGATGAAAGATTTTATTCCCTCAGTGTGCTAAGATATCGCTCTTTTTGCAGTATTGGCATTAGTGTTGACTTCTTGATTTCCTAGGAAGACTATACCAGGGCATCTTTTGTTGGAACAGGTTTGTATGATATGAAGACTCAATCCAATATTCTCCAGTGAAGGCCTCGTTTATTTGATAGAAGTCCTTTCTCCCCAAAGAAGTTGGTGCAATAATTACTCTCGAAGAACGTATCTCCGGTTTCCCCAGTGGAGCACGTATCTCTGGTTTCCCCAGTGAAGAACGTATCTTGGTTTCCTCTCGATGATGTGGTGTCGACCTCCCCAATGAAGTCAGCATGAAGTCCCCGGTAGAGGTCTCGATGATGAAGTATTGTCTCCCTTAGTGAAGTCCGTATGTTTTTCTTCCTTCAAAGTGGGCCTGATTTCCCCAGTGAATGTTTTGACAATTTGGGTTTCCATTTTCCTTATTCACAATCAGTATCGAAATCCCCAGTAGGAGTATGGACTGTGAAACATTTGTTTTCCCCATGGAAGTCTGTGTGTTATTCCCTGGGAAGGTTATCCCAGGGAATCTCTTGTTGGAATGAGTATTCATGATGAAAAGTTTTCAATCCTCAGTTTTTTTTCTCTCCAGGGAAGTGGGTTTGAATTCCTCGGTGAGGTTTGGTTGTCTCGGCATCAGTCTGCTTTATTTGAGACTAGTTTTGCAATCTTCAGTAGGCACGCTCTTTTTGGAAAACTGGTTTCTCCGATGAAAACGGAAGAAAGATGTTCTATCCCGGTATATGTTTGATTTAGCTACATCCGGATTATGTTTCTCCTCAGTGAAGTTAGGACAGACAATAGGTTTGGTTTTTGCAGTTGCTTTTACCTTTCTTGGATTGATCTTTTTGGTTGAAGTTTAGACCAATGTTGTTAGTACCTGAGGCAGTTTTGTTCGATTTTGTATCCTTTTACCAGCATATGCACGATATCACTCATACATTCATATATGCATCATGCATTGTTACAAATCATTTTTTATTGACATTGTGTTCAAACCTTCCTGCAGCGCTCCTTGCTTAGTTGGATTTGGTTTTCCCTCTTGAGTTTATTTCTCAAAGGATGTATCTTCTTTGGCCGTCTTGCTCCAGTTTGTTTCTAATTGGATTCGTGGTTGCATGACAATATTATTTACTCTGGATTTCTGAGGACTTTGAGCTTTGATTTGTGCATTTATTTTGCATGATAAGACTTTATCTCTTCAGCAGGAATAATGTGGCATTTCCCCAGGAAGTCATATCTCATTTCCCCAGGAAGTCATATCTCTTTCCTCGGGAAGCCACATTTGTATCCCCAGAAAGTCGGTTCTTTTTGCAATCCTCCATGATAACAAGAAACAAGTATCTTTGTTTGAGCAACTCGTGCTTCCCTGTACAAGTCGACGTAACTTTTTTTTTGCTATTTCCTCTATGAGTGGTTAGCTTGCATTTCGTCGTCAGTTTACGCCAGTGGATGGCAAGACTTTCAAATTCGCAGAAATTGCTCGTTGTGAAATCTTTGCAAGTGGAAGTCTCTTTATTTGAGACAACTTACATATTACCCTTTCCAGGAGGAATTCCTTGGTTAAGGAAGAAGTTGAGACCCGTTCTAGGTGAAACACCAGAAGTTTGGGGAACATATGATATTTTCAAAATCTACCTTCAGTGAACGTTGGTAGTGCATTGGCAGTGAACGTCGGTGTTTCTTATCTTTTTGCTATCATCAGTGAACGATGGTGGTTCCTCGTCAGTGAACGACGATGGTATGATATTTTCAAAATCTACCTTCAGTGAACGTTGGTAGTACATTGGCAGTGAACGTCAGTGTTTCTTATCTTTTTGCTATCATCAGTGAACGATGGTGGTTCCTCTTCAGTGAACGGCGATGGTATGATATTTTCAAAATCTACCTTCAGTGAACGTTGGTAGTGCATCGGCAGTGAACGTTGGTAGTGCAATGGCAGTGAACGTCAGTGTTTCTTATCTTTTTGCTATCATCAGTGAACGGTGGTGGTTCCTCGTCAGTGAACGGCGATGGTATGATATTTTCAAAATCTACCTTCAGTAAATGTTGGTAGTGCATCGGCAGTGAACGTCAGTGTCTCTTATCTTTTTGCTATCATCAGTAAACGGTGGTGGTTCCTCGTTAGTGAACGGCGATGGTATGATATTTTCAAAATCTACCTTCAGTGAACGTTGGTAGTGCATCAGCAGTGAACGTCGGTGTTTCTTATCTTTTTGCTATCATCAGTGAACGGTGGTGGTTCCTCGTCAGTGAACGGCGATGGTATGATATTTTCAAAATCTACCTTCAGTGAACGTTGGTAGTGCATTGGCAGTGAACGTCGGTGTTTCTTATCTTTTTGCTATCATCAGTGAACGGTGGTGGTTCCTTGTCAGTGAACGGCGATGGTATGCTATTTTCAAAATCTACCTTCAGTGAAAGTTGGTAGTACATCGGCAGTGAACGTCGGTGTTTCTTATCTTTTTGCTATCATTAGTGAACGGTGATAGCTCCTCGTCAGTGAACGGCGATGGCATGATATATTTTCTCTTTTACCTTCAACTATTGAGTTGGTAGTTTACCGTCATCTGTGAGTCGGTATATCTTCTTCTCTCTACCTTCAGTGAACGTTGGTAGACATCGGCAGTGAACGTCGATGCTTGTTATCCTCCTCTCTGGTTCTATTCTTTTGGTCCACCAGTGATTTATTTTCCTGGTGAGGTTGCTCCTTTGTTTCTTCATTTTTGTGGCATCCCCAGTGTTACTTTGCGTCTCTTTTGTTCTATTCATATGCATCCATAATCATAAGCATTGCATGGCATCTTAGAGACAAAAATATGGCTTGTTTTATATTTAAGTATCTTCAATTGCGTCGACATGAAGATTTGTAACCTTCGTATCTCCGGATAGAAGACACTTAAATAAGGGCAGCTGTTGTACCCCAATTTTTTCCCCTAAGATTCCTCTATCATATCATATCAACTCGATCATAACAAGATCACATTAGGGTTGGTTCTTCCTCTTTTTTCCTATCTTTAAGTTTGCTCTTGAGGAATCTCCAAGCACCTTGGTTGTGTATTTTGTATATGTGTTGTTGACTAACTTCTAATCAAATTGCAAAAAATATTTGTCTTTGTCTTTGTATATTTTTGTTTTGTAGTTACCAAGTCGAAGCATCTAACAAATAAGGATTTCTGGTATTATTTTCCTAAAATCTCTATTTGCAAAGAAAAAGAATTAAAAATTTTCATTTTTTCACTGATGCAATCGATTGCTCTTAAAGTGCAATCGATTGCACATAGTGTATTTTGCGCCATTTTTGAAAAAAATACACTGTGCAATCGATTTGCACTGTAGTGCAATCGATTGCACAGCGTGAAAATTTAAAAAAAAATCAGCATTTTAAACTTGTCAAATTTTGGCCCCAATTTTCCTTAACTTTTGAAAGATGTATCATTAATTCAAATTTTAGTGCCAATCTTTCATTTTTAAAAAGAATTATCATTAATTCAAATTTTGGGTCTAATATTTGAAAGAATTATCATTAATTCAAATTTTGGCTCTAATTTTTGAAAGAGTTATCATTAATTCAAATTTTGGCTCCAAGAATCAATTACCAAATTACCACTAATCCCAATCCTAAAACTCTATAAATAGAGTTCTCATTTCATTCAAATTTCAAGCTTTTGATAGCCAAATTCACCTTGCTAAAAAATCTCTCAATTCTCTCCATCTACCAAATTCACTAAAAACTCCATTTTCAAAAAGTTAGTAAGCTTTGCATTGAAGCTTACTAATTTTTGAGCTAAACCTTCATCCAAACACTTTTTCTCCATCAATTATCTACATCCAAGCTTGGTCAATTGATTCTTGTGGTTGAATTGAAGCAAATTCTTGAAGTTGTTTTGATAATTCTCTAGATCTACCTTTGGTAAGTTGGATAATTCATCTTTCACAATGTGATCTCTTGGTGATCTTTGGGATTGATTCTTTGAGCATTATTTTGTGATTTCAATGTTATTATTTTCTCATAATTTGATGGAATTTTCGTGCTCAAGTGGATCCATGATCATAAGGTGTTTGATGGAAAGTTTGAACAAGAAATTGCCCTTTTAAAATGCTGTTTTTGCTATTGTTACTGTGTGCAATCGATTTGCACTAAGTGTAAATCGATTGCACAGAAGCAATTTCACGCGAATTTTTGAAAACTTTACAGTGTAAATCGATTTACATAGTAGTGTAAATCGATTTACACCAGGACATAATGCATTTTTTGCCTTGTTTTGGGGCAGCTTTGATCCAAAATGCTTTTTCTACTCACTCCTTTTGATTGTTGGTTTGGATTGCAATTTTAAATGTCCAATTTGTCTTTAAACTCAATGGACTTTGTGATGTAGATGAAGTTGGATAAATGTTCATCAATTCAAATCTACCTAAGAGTGAATTATTTAATTCATTTTTGGTGCTTTGGATTAATGATATGTTTAGTGCTTTAATCCATCTAGAGGAGTGGTTGAATTTAAAGATGAAAGAATTTTGAAATGGTGATCCAAATTAGCTTATCATTTCCCTCCCTCTTAATCTTATCCCTTTCTTTTTTTAATTGTGCTACATTTTAAGGGATGGTGATATCTATATCATTTATCCAAACATGAAGTACATAGATTGCTATTGACTGGCCTCAAAATAAGTGTGACTTCTACATAAGTCCACTTACGATTGCTTAACATAGCGCTAAATTTTATCCCGATTCGAATAAATGATCATTCGTGGCCTAAACTTATGATTGCAAGCCCAAGTATGTTAATTTGATCTCTTTGATCCAATAACCTTGAGATTCATTGTGTGGAGGCTTTGGTTCTACCAATCCTCTAATGGATCTACAACACCTTTGGTCAACGCGGATCACTTAAACATCGTTGATCATTACATGTTGCCTTGTGAGAATTCCAAAATGGATGATGTACTTGACAAAAAGCAAATGCAACTTGTTGTGTGGAGGCTTTGGTTCTACCAATCCTCTAATGAGTTCCAAATGTAAGTTTCAAGATGGTCATCCAACTAACCACTAATTGCTAACAATTAACTTTACTTTACGCTTTTATTTCCATGCTTTATGTACCACTTACTTTTAGCATTTTACATTTCATGCTATTTTCATCTTTGCTCCCTTGAGCATTTACTTTTATTTCATTTTTATTTTGCTCACTTGAGCTTTTCTTTCTTTAAAGACACCTAATAATCAACATGAACCATAAAAATCATTAATGATACTTGGACTACATGGTTACTATCCTTTGCATTATGGAGTGATGGACTTCTTGGACTTAGGATTAGAGACCTTGGCCTATCTTTGAGACTTTGTGACTTTATTTGATATTTTGTCTGGAGTTCTTGAGGTTTACCTCAAGACATTGGGTTGTTTGTTTGTTTTGTGTGCAGGTTATTGAGATTACGATCTTTGTTTGTAATCTGGAATTCACCCGTATACAGCCGTTACTCTGCCCAATTTTTGCGAAGACTTAAAACACTTGAAGTTTGGTTCTCTCAAGAGGTCTAGTATCTTTGCTTGCTTGGTTTCAATCCAAAGAATGGGAATTCTATATTGACTCATAATGTCAAGTATTGGCTTCTTGTTGGTTAGATGGTTCTTATCCCTAGCTTTTACCTTATGCTTTAGGATAGCCTCTTCTTCTCCTCCCATCTTCTTTAATTTCAAAAATCTTCTCCCTCCTTTAAAAAAAACTCTTCTTGTTTTGAAACTTGAAACATTTTCATAATAAACTTGGAATTAGGTCCATGCATCTTCGAAACATTTTCATAAATAAATTTCAATCAATTTAATAATACCTTGACCCTTTTTTTGTGAGAAGAATAAAAGTCAATCAATCTCATTTCAAACCATTTTGCCACTTTGGCTTTTATCTTTAAACTTTTCTCAAAAGATTAGACTCTTGTCAATCCTTGTAGTGATGCAAACAACTATACTTCTACAATATGTAGTGAAGTGAGATATTTTCCACTTGGGTGTTGAGTGAGGAATTGTTGATTTTAAAATCCAAGTCATATCCTCCACTTTGAGATGATTCAAATTCTCCTTTCTCATGATTGTGGGTAGTAAGTATGTTTTTCACACGGACAATTGCGATGATGTCTTATCTCATAAAATCAACCAACACACTTGTGTTTCAAATTTTTTAAAAGAGGAACTACATGTACCCTGATCCCCTATTGCATGAAAGGTGGTACGTAGGCACTAAAGGTTCGCAACCGCGGCGGGTGCAAAAATCATAAAAAATATTTCTTTTCTCACCTCCACCATCCATTTTATATACAACACATTTTTTATAGCCAAAATATACAGATTTTTCAAAGAGGTTCCTGCGGAGTACCGTAGATGTTTAGGGTGCTAATACCTTCCCTTTGCATAACCAACCCCATTACCTTGAATCTTTCCCCCTCTTTTTGGGTTATTCGCTCTTTTCCCATTCCTTTGGAAACAATAAAGCGCGGTGGCGATTTTTATTTTGATTTGTATAAAGTCTAGTCAATCCAATGGCTTAGTCTTGCACATTTCTACCGCCACAAGTACCTATCAATACATCCCTGTTTTAATTCCAGAGGCCCCTTGTAGCGCAACTTGTTCACTAACACCGTTTTTCTTCTTAATCTATTTAGAGTTTTTGCTTGAGGACAAGCAAAGGTTTAAGTGTGGGAGAATTTGATAACACTTACTTTACACTTATTTTTTACTCTGATTTCACATGTTATTGAGGTTTTTTATTATTGTTTTCTCGTATTATGCCTATCTTTTGTTTCCTTTTCACGTATTTTAATTATCCGGAGCTCCCCTGAAGAATTGAAGGAAAACAAGCTGAAAAACAGGAGTTTAGGTCAAATTTGCACTCATGGCGTCCACCATGGCGCCAACCATAGGGTAGGCCATGACGTGGACCAACTCCTACTGACCTCAACTGCCACGTTCCCCACTTCCCTTTCATCTACACACATGGCGGGCGCCATGGCCTCCATGGCGGGCGCCACCTTTGGACGATGTTTTCCCCCCCAAAAGGAGTTGGGGGGCATTCCTGTGATTTCCTACACTCTTCATCCTCTATAAATAGAAGTTTTTGATTTCATTTCAAATCACCCAAGCTTAGTTGCAAACTTGATCCAACCATAGTTGCGAACTAAAACCATATAATTTCACCATTGTAAAGCAATAATTCTTCACATCGGGGAATTATTGCACTATTGATTGAGTCTGTGATTGAGTTCGTAGATTGCGACTGTAATCGAGTTTGGAGCACTTCGGCGGAATTTTATCTTGACACGTTTATTTTCAACTGTTGTTTATTTCCAGTCGCATTTTACTTCCAGTTTGTAGCAGATTTAAAACCTCCCCGTTTGGAGCAGGTTTCTATTTATATATTCCGCACCTGTTTTTACTTTGTTTATTTCCTGCACCTGCTTTTACTTTGTTTATTCTCCGCACTTGCTTTTACTTTGTTTATTTCCTGCACCTGCTTTTACTTTGTTTATTTCCTACACCTGCTTTTACTTTGTTTATTTCTTGCACTTGCGTTTACTTTTTTTATTTCCCGCACCGCACTTTAAATTATTTACTTTCTCGCATGATTTATTTTAACATGTCTGTTTACATTCCCATGTCCGGCTGAACCTTACTGGGCTAGAATGTAAGGAATCTAGTTGGATCGATATTCTAAATAATGTGTCAATAGAAATGCTTATGGGCTATTTTGGTTTTTAATACGAGTTTTCTGTACTTTATTATTGTTGGGTAAGATCGAAAGCCATCCAACCCTTTGTTAAACTTGTTTAGTTCTAACTGGTCAAAGGAAGCGAAAGCGCTTTGTCCGGTTAGTTAGGGATTTTTATTATCAAAGAAATCAATTTTGAAACTATTTTCGGACGCGTTTATAGGATTAAAGTTAGGTTCCTATTTTATTAGAAATTCCATATCAAAATACTTTTCAACTTGATCAAGTACTTTATTTCTTAAAAATAGGTTTATTACTTTAATGCAATGCACGCCTTTTTATAAGTGACGATAAGAAGGTCTGATTAGAGAGTAAACTTGGTTTTGATTACGCGAAAGTGACAGTTCCTGTTAAATTAGTTCTTTTCTTTAGTAAAAAATATTTCCCTATAAGTAGTTCTATTCCGAAGCATTGCGAGTATCATATGACTATGTGAGTTACATTCGACCCTGATTTTATATCTGAAGTTTATTTCACCGCACTTTACTTTCTTGCATGCTCAATTCCCTGTTTAATAGTGACATAGCTAAACACCGTAACAATAGGAAATGATAGATTGACGATTGGTCTTTATGGATCGATAATCTTTTATATTACTCTGACGCGATTCGTACACTTGCGAATACACCGTATCAAAAATCCTAAGAAAAATTCTAAGTAAACAAGAAAAATCTTTTTGGTTTTATTTTTATTTATTTCAAGAAAAATAATTAAACTAAATCTAAATTTAATTTAAGAAAAATAAATATTGAATGAAATTAATCTAATCCTAATATTTTTGCATTTTTTATTAAGAAATCATTTGAAACATAAATTAAATCCTAAATTCTAGTTCATTTTAAAAAAGGAAAGTAGTTAAAATTTAATTAATTAATTAATTAAAGCATTTCATTATTTTAATTTAAAAAAAAAAGTCAAAGCCAAATTTTTTTGTGAGTTTTTTATATTATTTGCTTAATTAAGTAAAGAAGATAAAAGAAATTAAAACATTACAAAAAAAAAACTAGATGAGCTTGAGATAGTAAAAAAAGTGGGGGTGTGGTTGTTGAATTCGCTGGACCATGAAGGGAGAGGCCTAGATTTGCTTCTGGATCCAATTTGGATTGGTCTTGATGGCACATGATGAGCCCGCAGATGGAGTGCGCTAGATCAGATCAGATGGACATCTGATGACACATGTATGGTGGTGTATAATGCACATCTAGCTACGAGGAGCACCAAATCTGCATGAAACAAGTTAGAAAATATAAAAATGGAGCTTACTGAGGTATTTTGTGATGTTTCAGGGCTTGGTAATGATTGTAAAAGCTTCAGGGAGCCTCCAAGAATGTATTTGGATCTTTTGTTTGGACTGAGAAAGGCTGGAACCTAAAATGCGAATTTTTACAACTTTGATAATTTTTAAAAACTTTGTAGAGAGTTTCCAGACTGTATCTCCTGTGTTGAAGCTTGCTAATGTGTCCTTTATATAGAGAGGATGGAGAAGACAAGAGAACAAAGGTAATAACAACCATAAACATGTGATTTTAAAGTCATGAATGATGTTTTGTAACTTTGCCAAAGACATGGAATCTTGTCATTTTTAGAATTTGAATGAATGTGGACACCTTTGCACGAAATTTTATGGGCCTAGGTTGTCCAAAACATCAACCCAAAGCTCAAAGCCCATTTCCAATTATTTTATACATTTTATTTTATATTTATTTGAGATAAATTAAAATAAATATGAACAAAATAGTTAGAAAATACAAGGCATGGCAAGAACAATTTTAGAGGTCCTCTATAGGCTTAGAAATATGTTTGAAGTCCAATAAATTGAGCCCTTGCCTTAAAACTTCAAATTTGCTCAATGCATAATTCTTGAAAATTCCCAAATTTTCCCAACTTGGGAAAGCCATAACTTGCTCAATATTTATCTCATGATGATGATCTTAGACTTTTTGGAAAGCTCAAGATGTCTACTTAAATCCCTCTTTTGATCAATTTTGCATTTGAATATTTTATCTTGATGTAAAAGGTCTTGGCAAAAAGTGGCTTTTGTTGACTTTCTGAAAATAACCTGTAATGTATGAGCTTGTATCTTTCAAATGGTGCATTTATTGGACTTGAGGGATGAAGAGAAGTTTTAAGTAATTGGATTCTCTTCAAAATGAACTTTGGTTGGAAAAGTTCTGACAAAGTATGAGAAAGTTATGCCTGGTCAAAGTTTGGTTGACTTTTCCTATATAAACCCTAATTAGCAATTCTTGACTTTTGATGAATTAGGAGCATTTCTTGAGGAATCATGATAAACCCTTTATAAAATGATGGATATCACTTCAAAATGTTGATGTTTACCAAATATCTTGAAGTTTGACTGTACATGGGCCACAATTGACTTTTGACCTAACACTGTTGATTTTCCAATACTTGAGCAATTGACTGAGCAAACTTATTGTGCAAGGCATGAAATTTGGCATGGATGATCTTGAGGACATATTAGGACAATTAAGTACATTTGGGATACTTGGATATCAACCATCTTGATTAAAATTGAAACCCTAGTTGGGGGTTCATTGCCTTAAGAGGAGAATTGTCTGGTCAATTCTTGGTCAACCTTGAGCAATTGAGATCCTCTAGGAGTATGTCTTGTGTGAAAATGGGAGGGAAAGTTTTGGGGTACAACAAGCATGTTATAAAGTGTATCCCATATTTTGATGATATTACTTTCAATTATATTCCAAGAGAAGAAAATAACTTGGTAGACGCTTTGGATACTTTGTCATCCATGTTTAAAGTCAGATGGGGAAATGAGGCCCCCTCTATCACTATCTTGAGGTTGGTTTTTCCAGTATTCTATTATGAAATAAAAGAAGAGGATGATGAGAAGTCGTGGTTTTATGATATCAAAAGATATATTGAAACACGAGAATACCCAAAGGATGCATCTATTACAGATAAGAAGACTCTGTTGAAGTACTCAGCTAAGTAGTTCCTCAATGGCGGGGTTTTGTATAAGAGGAACTATGACTCTGTTTTGCGTAAATGCATGGATAGACATGAAGCAAATAAGATCATAGAAGAAATTCATGAAGGTTCCTTCGAGACGCATTTCAGTGGGCATACCATGGCCAAGAAAATCTGTAGAGCAGGTTATTATTGGTCTATAATGGAATATGATTGTTACAATCATTCCAAAATCTATTACAAATGTCATATTTATGCCGAAAAAATGCATGTATCGCCCAATCCTCTGAATGTTTTGACTTCTCCTTGGCCCTTTGCAATGTGGGGCATCGATATAATTAGCAAAATTGAACCGATTGCTTCCAATGGACATTGTTTTATTCTGGTTGCTTTTGATTACTTCGCCAAATGGGTCGAAGCTGCATCTTATGCCAATGTCACCAAGCAAGTGGTTACTCGTTTCATCAAGCAGAATATTATTTATTGTTATGGGATTCCCGATAAGATCATTACTGATAATGGATTAAATCTCAACAATAAGATGATGAAAGAGTTGTGTGACAGTTTCAAGATAAAGCATCACAATTATTCTCCATATCATCTAAAGATGAATGTTGTTGTTTAAACAACAAACAATAATATTAATAAGATTATACGGAAAATTGTTGTGACCTACAAGGATTGGAATGAGATGTTTCCATTTGCATTGCATGGTTATCGTACTTCGGTGCATACTTCGACTGGGGTAACCCCATTCTCTCTGTTATATGGCATGAAAGCAGTCCTACCTATGGAAGTGGAAATTCCTTTAAGGATCATAACAGATGTACAGCTCGATGAAGCTGAGTGGGTTCAGAATAGACTCGATTAGTTGAATCTCATAGACGAGAAGAGGTTGATGGCTATTTGTCATGGGCAATTATACCAGCGAAGGATGAACAAAGCTTTTGATAAGAAGGTGAATCCTTGGAATTTTCAAGCTGGTGACCTCGTGTTGAAAAGGATCTTGCCTCCCAACAATACAGATGATAGGGCAAATGAACTCCGAATTATGAAGGACCATATATTGTGAAGAAAGTCTTCTCAGGAGGATCCATGATGCTCACAACTATGGACTGAGAGGATTTCCCTCACCCTCATCAATGCATACATGGTTAAAAAAATACTTCGCATGAATAGACCCCTAAATCGACGGCTCGGGAAAAAAAGGGAATCCCGACGAACCATAAAAATGAATAAAGAGGTTCAGGCAAATATTAGGGACAAAAAATAAGTTAAAAGAATGAAAAAGAAAATTGTGTACACCCTCTAAGTTGAAAACCTGAGAAAGGCAGTTTAGGAAAAAATGGGTATCCCGGTGGATTGAAAACCCAAAAGGGCGATCCAAGAAAAAGTTAGGGATTTAAAGCGAATGACTACGGTATATGTTGCATCTGTGTTATTATTCTTTTACTACCGCGGGTTAACTTGGAAGGATAAGGAATCAATCCAATCAACTTTTTTCAGAAGAAAGATACTAAGGAGATTTGAGGTTATAAGAGTCATATCAGAGTTGGTACCTGATGAATCCACCCTCACATTGCCATCTATATATTCTCCTTTGTATGTTTTGTACATAATTATCTCTTTCTAGGAATTTCTTCCTGATGTAAATGCCTATTTACAGGCCAATCAATCAATAAAGTTTATCTTTTTATTCAAATTGTGTTTTTTGTTTCTTTACTTTTACCATTTTGTTTGCAAAAGATGTCCATCATATTTTATAAACTTTGCATTTAAAAACGCTAAAGCCTAACATCACATGATATAAATATCTGAAATTGCTTTAAGTTTTGGGTGTCTGGGGTGAAGGCTAAGATTGCCATTCCATACTTGGAACATGTTGCTGCATTTATATTGTTGCAGGTACTTTTGTCCAGTTTCGGCATGAGAGTAATGAAAGATTGGTTCGTTACCAACATGAAGGTTTTAAAGGTTTTGGCTTTCTGCATACACAGTTCCTTATCCCTAGTGAAGCAGGATGCTGTGTAATTTTTCTCCCCGACACAGTCACTTCTTTCAAGGGTTCTTGGAAGAATCGCTTTATTTGCTGACTAGAGATTTTTGATATATCCCCGTGAAGTTGATGTATGCTTCCTCGATGAGGTTGGAACTCATCTTCACCATGGATTTTGCATCTTTCTCCCCAGTGAGGTCTGCTCCTGTCAAGGTTTCTTGAAGAAATTTATGTTCACCGGTGGGAGATTCTGGTTTGTATCCCCATGAAGGCGACTGTTGTTCCCAATTGAGAAATTTGTTCTCCTCAGTAAAAGTCCTTGTTGGTATGAATCCTGCAAAGTTGGCTTCCCCAATGTAGTTTGTACCGGTTATATTACTAATAAGAGCTTTCTATTCCCCAGAGTAAGATGTGGTATTCTCCACAGTTGGAGTCTGTAATACGGTGGGAGAACTGACTTGGTGTTTTATCGTAATTGTTGCAGATAGCAAGAGTCGCCACCTACTTTTCTTTTATCCAATAAAGAAAAGGGTGAAAAGAACAGAAAATACCTTTTGAGAATTTTCTTGAGTTCAGGGGGTAGCTTATGAAAAGGGAAGGTGTTAGCATCCTTTTCATCCGTAGTTATCTACGGGCTCTTAGTTGGTAGCTCACTTTGAAATGCTTTTGTAAATTTTTCTGTGTTTTGTGTAAGTTTGCAAATATTTTGAAAATGCCTTTGTTTCGGAAAACTTTGTAATGATTCTCGTTTCGGCGAGAATGTATACAAAGTGTTGGTTTTGAAAATAGTTCAAAGAGATATTTGTTTTTGGAAAGATGTTTTGAAAGTATAAGCATGAAGATGGTTTTATTTATGAGCAAGCAACTACGAGAATTCTACCTACTCAAAAAAGTCTTAGTTATTCTCCTCCTCCTTTAGATAGTGTTATCTTACCATTAGTTAGTAAGTAACCATATCATTGGATGTGAAGGGACAAACGTGGGTCATCATACAGTCATAGAAGGCAACATTGTAGGAAACCTTAGCAATTTGTCATGAGGGTCTAAGATCGTTTACCGTAGGCAACATCGAAGGGTCATCGAGGGACTACGATCTTGTAATCGAGGGTCTTTGCTAAAGCATCCCACGTTCGAGGGACATGACTGTTTATCTTCCAAGGCAACAAGTATGGGTTAACCCTAGAGGTGCAAGTGTGCAAAGTGTTTATTTTTCATGCTTTTTGTCTTTGAATTATGGTTTTCTACTTGTTGATTTTATGTCTTGCCATACAAACCCTAATTACTAGCAATTATATTTAAAGCGATAAATTGCAGAAATTTAAAGTTCTACACTATTATATCATTTAGGGGATGGGGATACAAGTCACAAATGGGGGATGAAATTGATTAAAACCTAATTACTATTATAACCATATTGAATAATGAATAACAATAAAAAAATATACAAGAATATAAAAATGAAATATAAGAAAACAAAATTGAGTTTGAGTTTTTTAATGAAAGGTTTTAACTTAATTAAACTAATAAAGAGAAAGAAAATAAATAATTAGCCTAAGTTGATTTAATAAAATTAAACCTAAATTAGTTTAAGAAAAGAAATTAAATTAATTAAGAAAAGGAATTAGATTTGTTAAGAAAACATTTTTTAAGGTTTTTGATGAAAGAAAGATTTTAGTAATTTTTCACCTAATTAAAACTAATTAATTACAAAAATAAATTAACTAATTATTTAACTTAAAGTCTAAGTTAATTTAAAAAGAAAATTAAATAAACCCAAGTCTAATTTAATTGTAATTCTAAAATGAATTAATTAGCTAAGAAAATATTTTTAGTGTTTTATTTGTAAAAAATAAATAAGGTGAAAATAAAAATAAAATTAGAAAATTATTTAAGAAAATATATTTTTTTATATTTTTGGTAAAAATAAAAAATAATAAAATAAATAGATAGATAAAAGTAAAGAAAATATATAAAGAATGTAAAAATATTGGGCTGGGGGTTTAAAAAGTGAAATGGGTGTTAAAAATAAGCAAAAGGCCCAATTCACTTTTTTTGTTTGAAACAGAAATAAAATAAAAATATATATTGGGCTTGTGCTGAAAAAAAATGTAAAATGGGGGGTGTGAAGTCAAAAATGATTCAGGCCCAAACAAGCTGGCCTAGGCGCCTGTATGATAATCCAGTGAGGAAGGCTTCTAGAGGTGTATCATTGGTGTGGCCTCCAGAAATGCTGGATCTGGCTTGATGATGATCAGATGGTTGAGGGATGAGGTGTACCACGCGCACAGGAACTTTGCTTGCACATAATATGTAAAAATAAAATAAGAAAAAGCAAAAGGGTACCACTGGGGCTCGAACCCGGGTCCCAAGGGTGAACAGGCGTGCATTTTATCACTGGGGTGGCTATACATCAGTTAGTTTATACAAAATCACAAATATATATTTTAAACAAGTTTCTGAATGGAAGTTCATCTTCTTCTTGCTTCATGCACGCACAAAACACAACATCCACCATTGTTAATTTTTTAACTTTCTCATTTCTTGATCATTTTAAAAAGTACAAACATGAAACTTGCTGGAAATTTCACCATGAATTTAACCATATAATTTATTTAAGCTAAAAATCAAAGATTAAACTTAATTTTGTTTAATACTAAATACATGCCCTAACTGGTCAGAAGCAAAATTCTTCACACACAAGAAAGTAAAATGCAAACTAAGAACATGGTTAACTTTAGAGCAATGATGTCTACATTTTTGCTTCAGAATACATGTACAAAAGATGTTTGAATCAAGATATCATAGTTTAGAAAACTTATCTTGAAAATGATATTTGTGTATGGAGTTTGAGCAACCTTTGAGGTGTCCTAATGATCTGTTTAGCTTTCCTGGACCTCCTTGAGTGTATTCCAACTCCTACTTTGCTTTGAGGATGACTGAAACTCCCTACTCAAGTCAAGTTGCATGCTTGAGTTTTGAAAATGGTGGATAGCTGAAATGGAGTTACAATCCACAAACAGGGACCTGGATCACTTTGATATGATGTATGTAGAGTGTATAGATGATTAGATTTGAAAATGCACGAGTGGTTTTTGATTTGGTGGTTTGAAGCTCAAAAATGTCAAGTTATGGCCAATTTTGTGTTGCAGAATTCTTGGGAGGTTTTTAGGGTGATTTTGCTCGTGTCCTGGCTTGAAAATAACTTGTATAGTTATATGAAAAGGGTTGGAGATCTTTTGCACA
Source organism: Vicia faba (assembly GCA_948472305.1). Taxonomy (NCBI): domain Eukaryota; kingdom Viridiplantae; phylum Streptophyta; class Magnoliopsida; order Fabales; family Fabaceae; genus Vicia; species Vicia faba. Next base: position 1,448,683,205 of record OX451741.1, read on the forward strand.
ACAGACTTCTGAGTTATAGGGTTATGGCTAGGTTGCTTGATTTTGAAGAAAAGTGAGAAAATCAAGTTTCAATGTTTTGTATCAGCAATGTAGAGTGGTTGAATCACTTTAAACTTGTTGCTTCTAGTCTTTGCAAAGGAGAGTTTACCTTTGCAAGAGCAATGCTTTATCAAAATGGAAATGGTACCTTTGTGCCAAAAAAGGAAAATCAACTTGGACAAAGCTTCAAACACTTGTATAATGGCTCCAACAATTGTGTAAACATTTAATTATTTAGTGATTAGCAAGTTTGAAGCCTGCAAAGCAATATTTATGCAGCATGGTTTGAGATTTGCTCAAGTGTTCATCAAGAAAATGACCTATAATTCAAGTTTATGAGGTCATCTTCATCTCTTCGAAACTTCTAGCTCAAGAATGACATCTTCAAGTTCTTGGAAATTTTGGGAAGCTTGAAACATACTCTACAACCTTCATGTTGACCATTTTGACAAAATCATCTTGTAGCTTGGTGAAAATTTCCAAGAAGTTAGGATAAAAATCTGCCTAAACTAGGTCAAATTTTCACTAAGTGTTTTAGAAAAAAGTGCATGACTTCATGAATTTATAACTTAAAGTATAAGAACTTCTAGGACTTTATCAGTAAAGAAAAGGTTGAGATCTCATCATGATCTACAACTTTCATGTTGAAAGTTTTCTTTGAATCACCTTGCATCTTGGTGAAAAAATGTCATGAAGTTATGAATTTATCAAGGTTTAAAACACTTAGAAAAATTCTAAGTATTGAAAAGTTTGACTTTTCAAATTGACTTTTGAATTTCTTGATTTCTTGATGATCAATTTTGATATTTTTGAATATCTATATGAATTGTGATCTTTGAAATTGAATTTGACCAAAAATTCAAAGTTTGACTTTTTGTGTATTAGTTGACTTTTCATCAGTTGATCAAATTTCAATTATCAATCCATTGATCTTGAGGAATGTTTTGAACCATGAAATTAGGTCAACATGTTGTAATTGAATCCTTTAGAATATGCTTCAAGCCATTAGATCCTGTATTAGGTCAAAAGTTACTGATCAATCAATTACAGTCAAAACCCTAATTTTGACTATTTTGCCCTTTTGGTAAGTTGAGTGCTTTTCTTGAGGGATTGTGATCAATACTTGATCAAAGGATGAATAGGACTTTAAAATGTTGATGTTGTCCAAAATATCATGAAGTTTGATTATAGATTGACCACAGTTGACTTTTTACCCAATATAGTTGATCTTCAGTCATCTGAGCAATTGACTAAGCAATTTTGAGATGCAAGACTTGAAACTTGACATGAGCATTCTTGAAGACCTATAATGAACCATGGAAATCACTTGAGGCATTAAAAGTCAAATTGTACTTGAGAGAAAAAACCCTAATTTGTGGCCTCAGTGTTAGGAGATGAGTTTGTCTGATCAAATCTTGGAGAAACCTTGAGCATTTGAGATCTTTTGTGAGAAATGCCTTGAGAAAAGAGAGGGAAAATTCTGGGGTACAACAGCTGCCCTTGTTCAATCTTCTTAAACCCGAAGAGTTATATTGGCAGGTCCGCCTTTCGTGACTTGCAGGTAGAAGATGGTTGAACACTAGATTTCCCAGAAATTTGCACTCACTTGGTGTACGAATTAATGTTGTTGGTCGATTGTGTCGGGAATGGGCTTATAGATTCCATTTGGAGAGATGATAAAGATTTATTCAAGATGGGCTTATATATGCCATCAAAAATGATTGCTGGTAAGTATAAAGCTTGACTGTGACTATTATTTTAACGTATAAAGAAGGAATCTCTGACGACTACTACTTTAATATGTAATGAAGGAATCTCTGACGACTACTACTTCAAAGGGTAATTAAGGAATCTTGACGACTACTACTTCAACATGTAATGAAGGAATCTTGACGACTACTACTTCAACAGGTAATGAAGGAATCTTGATGACTACTACTTAGACAGGTAATGAAGGAATCTCTAGAGACTACTACTTCAACAGGTAATGAAGGAATCTTTGACGACTACTACTTCAATAGGTAACGAAGGAATCTTGACGACTACTACTTCAACAGGTAATGAAGGAATCTCTGACAACTACTACTTCAATAGTTAATGAAGGAATCTTTGACGACTACTACTTCAACAGGTAATGAAGGAATCTTGACGACTACTACTTTAACAGGTAATGAAGGAATCTATGACGACTACTACTTCAACAGGTAATGAAGGAATCTTTAAAGAATATTACTTCAACAGGTAATGAAGGAATCTTGACGACTACTACTTCAACAGTAATGAAGGAATCTTGACGACTACTACTTCAACAGGTAATGAAGTAATCTCTGACGACTACTACTTCAACAGGTAATGAAGGAATCTTGAGGACTACTACTTCAACATGTAATGAAGGAATCTCTGACGACTACTACTTCAACAGATAATGAAGGAATATTTGATGACTACTACTTCAATCGGTACCAGGAGGAATCCAAACTTGATTTTGTCTCGGAGAGATATTCTTTAGAATGACTCCCTAGGACAAATCTTCGATGGAAATATTTGTCAGATTTTAGCCTCTGGAGAAATTCGTAGATAGTTGATGACATGTATCTGTTGATTGATATTTTACTACAAAGGTAAAGAGTTACTTGTACGCAATGTTATGATGCATGCATTGCGAAATGATGTTCTCAAAATAAATGAGATTGTGTTATATAAGCTTTGTATGCATATGTCATGATGTGTGAATGTGTAATGTTATTGAAATGTATCTACGTCTGGGAAAATAAATCCCTGAATAATGTTGGAGAGTTTTGGGAAGCTAAATCCTGGACCATTGCTGGATATGAAGAGTAGGTATCTTCAAATTTGTCTAGAATACTTCCGCTGGGAATATTTGTTCGCTGTTTAGGGAAACTCTGCAGGGAATGTTGGTTTCTTCCTGGGGAGTAGAATTCAGGAGCTTTGGTTGACCATTACTCTACTGGGGAATTCTTATATACTCTGACTGGGGATAAAAGAGATGGATAAACTTCCGACTTGTCTAGGGAGTATAAAATTTAACTGGTATCTGGTCGGGTTCTAGGCTTTGCAGTAACTTTCTTGGGATAGTATCAACTCCGCTGGGGAAGAGGAATTCTGTCAGTTGATCTCTAGTAGTTGGAGGAGTGGACTCAAGTTGGGAAAATTGTAGTCTGTTGGAGAAATAAACCCTGTTGAGGAAAGTATTCTAGTGACCTTACTGGGGAAATGAATTCTTCCGAGGAAGAACTTTTGCAAGGTTTCTTTGCCAGTTTTGGAAGGCCAAACTTGGCTGGGGAAGAGAATTCCCAGGGAATATGTCGATTGGAACTCTGGATGGAGAATGTATGAATTAATTCTATGGGGATAATCTTATTGAAGTAACTCTGTGGGGATATCCCAAATCCTTAAGTAAATGCTTATTATTGTTCTTGTGCGTACATTTGTTAACAGTTAATCATGTTCATATGCATATGTTCATTCAATTTTAGTCATTGGATGTTTTTGCACTAAAAACTGAAAGACAAAAAGTTGCACTTCAAAGTATATTTATATTGATAGTCTGCCTATAAATAGGCGTTTTTTGTACAGGGAGATAGAAATCCTAGTAAGAGGAAGGCGTCGAAAAATGAAAAGAATATAGAGTGAAAACAAAATGTATGGCCATATGGAAGGGATCTCATTAAGTTCCAACTCCTCTATTGCCCCTATTTCTTCGAACACCATCCCTTGTCATCGAAAGAAGTTTATTGGATTGATCTCGTGCCATTTGAACTTTTGACCTTGGTAATAAAGTTGACTGTAGTGATTCAATGAGACATGGTCATACGCTTTAATCCTTAACTTTTTCCTGGACCGCCTTTTCAAGTTTTTAGTCCACCAGGATACCCATTTTTGCCCAAGTCGCCCTTTCAGGTTTTCGACTTGCCAGGTGTACAATATTTTGTATATATCCCTAATTTTTTCCCGAACCCTTTTGGTTCACCGGGATGCCCTTACCTTTTCCTAGGTATGTCAACCTAGCAGGTCATTCTTTATGCGTAGTATTTTTTGACTATGTTCGTGTTCACAGGATGCGGGAAATCTTCGTTGTCCGTAGTGGTTAGCATCATGGCACCTCCAGAGAATAATTTCTTGACAAAAAATGGCCCTTCTTAAGTGGGAGTCCATTTTCCCCTGGGATCGCCTTGTGGTAAAATGATGTGCTTTATTACCAAGTCGCCAGCCTGGTATACTCGAGGTTTGATCTTTTTGTTGAAAGCCTTGATCATACACTTTTGATACATTTGACCATGAAAAAAAAAGGCCAGTCTCTTTTCATTGATCAAGTTCAACTGATCTAACATAGTTTGAATCCATTCGTCTTCGCCCAAGTCTGCTTCTTTCATAATCCTTAGAGAAGGAATCTGAACTTCAATAGGCAAAACAACTTTCATGCCATAGACTAAAAAGAAAGGGGTTTCCCTTGTTGATGTTCGTGCTGAGGTATGGTAACCATGAATAGAAAATGGTATCATCTCATTCCAATCTTTATAAGTCACCACCATCTTTTGCACAATCTTTTTTATGTTCTTGTTGGCAGCTTCTACTGCACCATTCATCTTAGGTCTGTAAGGAGAAGAGTTGTGATGCTTGATTTTGAATTGTATACAGAGTTCAGTGATCATAGCATTGTTGAGGTTGGTTCCGTTTTCGATGATGATCCTTTCAAGGACGCCGTACTGGTAGATGAGGTTATGCATGATAAACCGGGATACAACATTCTTAGTGATTGAGGAAAATGAAGCAGCTTCGACCCATTTGGTGAAATAGTCAATGGTGACGAGGATGAAACGATGTCCATTAGAGGTTGTGGGCTTGATCTCTCCAATCATGTCAATTCCTCACATTGCAAATGGCCACGGAGCAGTCATGCCATTCAAAAGAGTCGGAGGCACATGAACCTTGTCGGCATAGATTTAATGCTTATGGCAAGTCCTCGAGTGATGGTGACAATCAGCTTCCATAGTCGACCAATAGTAACCAGCCCTCAGAATCTTCTTAGACATAGTGTGTCTGCTTGAGTGAGTTCCAAAGATACCTTCATGCATGTCTTCCATGATCTTGTCTGCTTCCTTCTTGTCCATGCAACAAAGCAGAATTGAATCGTGGTTATGTTTGTATAGGATCCCATTGCTTAGGAAGAATTTGGCTGAGAACCTCCATAGGAATTTCTTATCATTGACTTAACCTCCTTTGGGATAATCTTGTGCTTCAAGATATCTCTTTACTTCATAGTACTAAGGCTTCTCCTCATTAGTGTCAATCTCACAACAGTGCACAGGCTCGTCAAATCTTTCTATGGTAATTTTGGGAGCTTCGTTGTCCTAATTGACCTTAAACATATATGACATAGTTGCTAAAGCATCTGTCAACTTATTTTCTTCCCTCGGGATATGTTCAAAGGTGACCTCCTTAAAGTAGGGGATCAAGGTTAGCACAAGCTCTTTGTAAGTGATCAAATTTGGATGCTTGGTATCCCACTCTCCTTTTACATGACTTACCACCAGGGCTGAATCTCCGTATACACTCAAGAATTTGATTCTCAGGTCAATGGGAACCTTTAGACCTAAGATGCATGCTTCATACTCAACCATGTTGTTGGTATAGTTGAAGCAAAGTCTGGCCGTGAAAGGTGTATGGCAAACTTCGGGAGAAATCATAGCATCAATTTCGTTACCCAAAGAGTTGGAAGCTCCATCAAAAACCATAGTCCATCGGGATCCTTGTTCAGGTCTTTCATACGGTCGAGGCTTTTCACAGTCGGTTATCAACATGATATTCTCGTCCGGGAATTCGAAGTTCATGGATTGGTAGTCCTCAACAGCTTGATGGGCCAAATGATCCGCCAGTACGCTTCCCTTGATTGCTTTTTGTGTAGTGTACTGGATATCGTATTCAGTAAAAATAATTTTCCATCTAGATATTTGTCAGGAGAGAGCTGGTTTCTCGAAGATATACTTGATGGGATCCATCTTAGAAATCAATAAAGTGGTATGAGTCAACATATACTATCTTAGCCGGTGAGCAACCCATGCCATAGCGCAACAAGTTTTCTCGAGTAGTGAATATCTGGTTTCACAGTCGATAAACTTTTTGCTAAGGTAGTATATTCCATGCTCTTTTCGACCAGACTCGTCATGTGGGCCCAACACACACCCCCATTTAATTCTTTAATACAATCAAGTACATAATCAGAGGTCTTCCTTCAACTGGGGGCATCAGGATTGGAGGTTCTTGTAAGTATTCTTTGGTCTTGTCAAAATTTGCTAGGTAATCATTGTTTCATCTAACTACTTGATCTTTCTTTAATAGTTTAAAGATTGGCTCACAAGTAGCAGTTAAGTGAGATATGAATCGGGCGATGTAGTTGAGTCGTCCTTAGAAACTCCTGACCTCCTTCTCAGTATAGGGAGATGGCATCTCTTGTATGGCTTTGACTTTTGTAGGATCGACTTCAATACCTTTTCCACTGACGACAAACCCTAGGATTTTTCCAGACCTTACCCAGAAGGTGCATTTGTTGAGATTCATACTTAGCTTGTACTTCTTCAACCTCTCAAACAGCTTGTGAAGATGATCAAGGTGTTGTTCCTCAGTTTGCAATCTTGAAATCATGTCATCAATATAGACTTCTATATCATGATGAATCATATCATGAAAAAGAGCTACCATATCCTGTTGATAAGTTGCGCCTGCATTTTTCAAACCGAAAGGCATGACCTTATAGCAGAAGGTGCCCCACTGTGAGAAAAAAGGTGGTTTTCTCCATGTCTTTGAGTGCCATTTTGATCAGGTTATAACTAGAGAAACCATCTGCTTGACCGAAGGACAATCTTCCTTCATTGGAAGACGATGAACTACGATATCAGTATCAAGCCCCGACATATCTTCATATGACCAAGCGAACACCTCTACGTAGTCGTGCAACGTCTGGACCAATCCTCTCTTGACACAGTCTTCCAAGTTGGAACCGATCTAGACTTCCTTGTTGTCTGCCTCAATACCCATGTTTATCACTTCAACTGGTTCCTAGTATGGTTGAATGGCCTTTTCCCCTTGCATCAGAAGCCTGGCGAGTTCCCTAGGTATTTCATAATCTTCCTCGCCTTCATCTTCGGCTTGATAGATTGAATGTTCAAAGTCATAGATGGCAATAGCAAAGTTGCTGTTAATGAGATCCAGAAAGGAGATGGATCTTCAAATATGTGTGTGTGTGTGTGTGCATGTAAGGTTACATGGCTATTTTTAAAAATGTAATAAAGTAAAGAGCACAAAATTTGAATGCAAAATAGTCCAGTATTTTTCATTAAAAGGAGCATATGGCATATGATAATGACAAACCCTTAACAAATGGACCGATGTGCCTCGGGCAAGGCACATGGCTTAAAGTCATTGTTTTTAACGGAAATTACAGAAAACTTCTCAAAATAATAAAAACAGGAAATGGAAATTACTCCTGGTTGTAGGAGATTGGAATGAATTCCTTGGTCTGCCAGTTGTTGAGTCCTCCATCAGCAGTCGGGTAGATCCAGTCATCAAAGTCACTATCAGCATCAGAGTCTTCAAGGGAATTAACCTCATGATTAGTAATGCGGGGATGTTGTTTCCCTGCACGAGCATGTCGAACCTCCTTTTGATCTTTGGAAGTAAAGCCCAATCCAAATTTGTCTGACTTGAAAGGGAAATCAGGAAGTTGCCCCCAAATGGTGCAACCTCAATCTTCAACAACAACACGGGCATCTTTGAGAGAAGTAATCCTCGGTGTATCTTTAGCAGCTTTGGGAGTGTCGGGAGTGGCCTTGGCAACATAAACCATGAGAGATACCACCTCAAAGGCTTGACAAGGAGTTTTAATGAACTTGCCATCCATTTCAACATATTTGAATGAATTTAGATGACTAGTCATAAACTCTTCTTCACCATAGATAGTAACAATTTTCTCCTTGACCGGATATTTCAACTTTTGATGTAGTTTGGAAGTCACCGCACCTGCCCCATGTATCCATGGGCGTCCAAAAAGGAATGAATAAGCAAGACATATATACATCACGTAGAATGTTGAGTTGAATACTTGAGACCCAACTTTGATAGGGATATCAACCTCTCCATGGACCACCCTTTTAGAACCATCGAAAGCCCTTACTATAATGTCGCTGGGTTTTAAAACCAATCCATCAGAATCTAGCCTATCCAATGGTCCAGTCAGGAGGCTGGATGATGGGAGCGGAGGTCAATGCTTTCTTCGAGAAGTCAAACGCTTGTTTGCATTTGTCATCAAATCTGAAACTGACGTCATTCTTCAACAAGTTTGAGAGCGGAAGAGCTTTCTTGTTGAAATCCTTGATGAAACGCCTGTAAAAACCTGCATGACCAAGAAAAGAACGAATCTTGTGAACGCAAGAAGGGTAAGACAATGTGGAAATAACATCAATCTTAGCAGGGTCAACAAAAATTCCTTTTTCAGAAATTATGTGACCAAGAACAATTCCCTGCTCAACCATAAAATGGCATTTTTCATAATTTAAAACAAGGTCAGTCTCGATGCATCTCTGCAAAACTAAGTTCAAACTATTCAAACATGCATCAAAAGAAGAACCATAAACAGTGAAATCATCCATAAACACTTTCATTCAATTTTCGATAAATTCAGAGAAAATACTAATCATGCATCGCTGGAAAGTGCCAGGAGCGTTGCAAAGACCAAAGGGCATCCTCCTGTAAGCAAAAGCACCGAAGGGACAAGTGAAAGTGGTCTTCTCTTGATCTTCCAGTGCAATATGGATCTGAAAGTAACCTGAAAAACCATCAAGAAAATAGTAATGTGATTTACCAGCTAGCCGTTCAAGCATTTGGTCAATGAACAACAAAGGAAAGTGATCCTTTCTAGTCGCTTGGTTCAATCTCCTGTAATCAATACAAACTCTCCAACAGTTCTAAACTCTAGTGGGAACAAGTTCATTCTTCTCATTTTTCACCACTGTGAGTCCAGACTTCTTAGGCACAACCTGCACTGGACTTACCCATTTACTGTCAGAGATAGGATAAATGATACCTGCTTGCAAGAGTTTGGTTACCTCTTTCTTCACAACATCAAGAATCAAAGGATTAAGCCTCCTTTGGGTCTGCCTTACTGTTTTTTCTCCATCCTCAAGTAAAATCCTGTGCATGCACATCGATGGACTAATACCAGGGAGGTCGGCTAATGTCCATCCGATTGCCTTCTTGTGTTTCTTCAGAACCTGCAAAAGCTTATTTTCCTGTTCGAAATCAAGGTTAGAAGAAATAATGACAGGTAATTTTTCATCACTCTCTAAATAAGCGTATTTCAGATTATCCGGGAGTTGTTTCAGCTCTAAGGATGGGGGCTGCTCAATGGATGGAGTGATTGGGGCAGCCGGGATGTCAAGAGCTTCCGCTGCATAATTAACTTCATTAACAACAACATCACCTGTAGAAAACAGATCAGCCTGCAAGGCAACATCAATCTCAGCACATACAACACATATGTTAGTGTCAGTACAATCAGAACACGAATAAACATCATCAAATGCAGACAAAGATGGAAAATCTAATGAAAACAATTCAGAACAAGTTTCATCCACCAAATTAGAGATTAATTCAATATGAAAAACGGAATGCTCCTCTAATGGATGTTTCATGGCATCAAAAATGTTAAAGTTTACGACAATGTCACCAAATTCCATGGACATGGTTCCATCGTCAACATCAATCTTCGTTTTTGCCATTTTCATAAATGGTCTGCCTAAAATGATGGGAGCTTTGCTGGACTTTGTTTCTCCTTCCATGTCCAAAATGTAAAAATCTGCAGGAAAAATCAAATCATTAACTTGAACAAGGACATCTTCGACTACACCGGCGGGGCGGGCGTTACTCATGTTCGCCAACTGAATGATTATACTTGTATGCTGCAAAGGACCAAGACAAAGGTTATTATAAATAGAAGTGGGCATCACATTAATGCTCGCTCCTAAATCAAGCATACAATTATCAAATTGCTTATCCCCACATAAATGCAGAAATATTCCGTCCCAAGTTTACTCGCTCACTTCCTTTCATCCGCCTCTTGTTTGTACACAAGTCTTTCAGAAACTTCACATACTTTGGTACCTGCTTAATCACATCAAGAAGAGGAATATTCACAACAACCTTTCTAAATACATCTAAAATCTCATTGTACCCCTCATCAACTTTTTTATTTTTCAAAACTCTATGTGGGAAGGGGACTGGTGGAACATACTCTCTTTCTTTATTTTTTTCAGTTTCATTCATAACAACAGAAGAAGGGACAGAAGATGGAGAAGGAGGAAAAGAAAGAGAAGGTTCAGATGTTACCTCAGGGGCTGATCCTGTAACCTTACCAGATCGCAAAGAAATTGCACTTACATTGGCATTTGGACCGTTCGGATTGACAACTGTTTGGGCTGGAAGTTGGTTCGAACCTTGGGCTTGCATGTTATTTATTTGAGTAGCAAGTTGTCCCATTTGCGTGTTCAAGATCTGAATGCTAGAACCGGTCCTTTGTTGGAACTGAAGTTTGTTGACAGCCATTTGTTTAACAAGATCCTCTAGGGATGTTCCGGAAGGTGCAGGGGCAACGGGTTGAGGTGGGTTCTGTTGTTGGCTGGTTTGTGGATTTCCATATTGAAGGTTGGGATGATTCCTCCAATTCGGATGATATTTGTTGGTGGACAGGTCAGGGATGTTATTGTATCTGTTTTGGTTGTAAAGGTTGGCTGCATAAGCTTGGGGCAGCTCAGTGAGAGATTCATCTCTCAGAATGGAACATGTATCAGTCGGGTGCTCAGGGGAAGTACAAATACCACACAGAGTTGATGTTTGAGTTTTTGCTACTGCTAGTTGTTTGACTAATGCTGTGAGCTCATCAATTCTGGTCTCTAAAGCTTTGTTGGAAGAAGAAGCTTGAATTTGATTCACTCATTTGCTTTGTGCAGAATTATCTCTAGTGGTAAATTGTTGAGAATTAAGAGACATATTCTCTATTAGAGCTTTGGCAGCAGCTGGAGTTTTATCAACAAGTGCTCCACCACTAGCGGCATCAAGAATGTTTCGGCCCATCGGTATCAACCCCTCATAAAAGTACTGGATGAGTAATTGCTCAATGATCTGATGTTGAGGACAACTGGATACTAAGTGCTTGAACCTCTCCCAATACTCAGTGAGTGAATCATTACCTTGTATGATACCACAAATTTCCTTTCTTATTGAGGCAGCTCTAGAGGCAGGAAAATATCGCTCCAAAAACACCTTTTTCAGCGCATTCCAGCTTGCAATTGAATTTGGCTCGAGGTAGTACAACCAATCCTTTGCTGCACCCTGCAATGAAAAAGGAAAAGCTCGAAGTTTGATGTGATATTCAGTGATACCTTCAGGCTTCGATGGTGTAGAGCATACAACCTGAAACTCTTTCAAATGTTTGTGCGGATCCTCACCCGCAAGACCACTAAACTTGGGCAACAAGTGTATTAAACCCGATTTTAATTCAATAGGAGCAGCAACATCATCATAATCAATACACATGCCATTATAATTTACATCAGGGGCAGCCAATTGCCTTAAGGTTCGTTGGTCAGCCATATCAATAACAACTTTAGAATCAGAATCAAACAGATAGTGCAAGTAATCAGAATCAGACTCAGACTCAAACTCAATTGTGGGTGGTGGACTAGTGTTAACTTGGACTCTCCTACGTTGTGTGTACAATGTTCTTTCTACCTCAGGATCAAAAGCAACAAGCTCAAGACAACAGGACCTAGTAGCCAGGACTAATACGCAGCAATGGTAACAAAGCCCAAAATACCAACAATGTCCCTAAAAGAAAAAACAAACACAAAGAAGTAAAATGATTAAATTTGTTTCAAAAAAATAAACTGAACACGAAATTCTTCTAATGGACGAAAAATAGAATTTTGATAATTTTTTTGATTTTTTTCGACTCTATGAAAACAGTAAATAAATCATAAAAAATAGGAAAATGATGAATTTGGGAAATTGAGACCAAAGACCCATAACTACTTCGTAGTATGGAACAAATGATCAGTGATTTTTTTGGCATAAACTGGTTGGAGCAGATTTCAAATCGGACTCAATTTTCAAAAAAACCGATTTTTTTTTACTATTTTGAGTCAAAACGCAAATTGGCTTAAACCGAAAGGAAACTAGGACCTAGACACGAGAACACTAAACCTAAGACTCAAAAATTAGTTAATAGTATCAAGAATCCCCGGCAACGGCGCCAATTTGAACCGCTGTCGCGCGCGGATCAAAATGAGTATTTTGTAAAATGGTAATATAGCGACAAATGGCTCGAATATCGTTCTCAAGGATTCTTGAAATATTATTAACTAACTGAAATTGAATTAAAGGGGGGTTTGGTTCGATTTTAGGCAAATAAGCTGATTATGAAAAATGATTATAAAATAAGTTGTTTTTGATATGAGTGATTATAACAAACAGATTCACTGCCTCGGTTCGTACCTATCATCGACTGCTAACATTACAATCTCCTAAGTAAAGTTTCTATCCTATTTGATTACAGTATCAATTAACAAGCGCAATTGACACTATGAGATACATGTTCCTATGGCCGGATTAAGCATACGGTTAAAAGTGACGCAAATTAACAATTAAGCAAAGTCAATCGCGATTAAAATTTGGGAAAATTTATCAATCAAATTAAATCAACAATGTTATATGAAAATCGAATTAAGCAAACAACAATCTCATAACATAGTTGAAAGGAATCGAAATTAAATTGCAAATGCTATAACAATCTCAAAGTTGGAACCTGAGTACAGTAAATCCGTCAGAAAGATTTTAGTTCTCCATTGATTCGTACAAAACTTTCTCTTTTTCATCAACAGTAAATGGCATCCGAAAATTACTGTAGCATCTAGGTAAAAACTAAAAAGAAACAACCCAACTGGGTCGGATACAAAACTCAGGCCCAAAACAAATGACTCAAACTTAAATATAAAATGCTACAACTTCAACGATATTTTCAACCTTTCTACAACCCGAATCAGCATCTGGCCACAACTAGAAAGTTGTAGGTATTTTTCTTAGCTTTCCAACCAATATTAGAACGCCTCAATCCGATTCTCGTAGCTCCAGTTATGAATTTTTCCGTGAAAGCTGCAGTTGCTGAAAATAAAATACGAAAATTAATTAAATGCAAAAATAAAATAAATTAGCAAAACATATTAAAACATCAAAATAAACACAATAAACTAAAGAAATGCATTAGTACAATCGTGGAAGGATGTGTATCAAAATGCACTGATCACGTCCCCTTTAGACTTTCTTGAATAAAGTGCACCCACATTTTCTTATTTGCGGTATGCGGCTGAATTTTACTGATGTAAGATCTTAGGTGAAACTTCGAACATGAAACACCATCGTACTTGGAAATAATGGGAATCTTGAATTTATGGAGAATGACTACCCCGGGTACCAAACCCAAGTCACCGAAGTCCAAGTCAGGCATAGCTTGGATTTCTACAGCGTTCAATCTGTCTTTTAGTTGCTTATATTTATCATCGGTCGGTGGATATTTCTCATCAAAATAATCTTCGTCTTCAGAGATTTGATTGTTTCCACCTCCAGCACGGTTGCTCCTAGCATCTTCATCTTGATTCTCATCCTCTTCAGAGGAATCCTCTTCAACTTGGACTTGTCGTGTGGGGCCTTTAAACCTCTTCCCTATGTTGATCACAACTTTCTTCTTTGTCTTCTTCTTCGTAACAAGAAAAGCCATCATTTCTTACTGCCCCTTTGCTAAGTTGAGCAGAGTTTCTCGAAACTGAGAGTTTTGAGTCTGCAAGTCCTTCATAGTTTTCTCGAGATCCATCTTGTACTGAAATAAACAGTAAAAAGATGAGGATACCTGTATTGGAAAACCTGCTTATGATATGATGCATGTTATGCGAATGCAATGTTTTCAAGGATTTTATGGAATTTAAATTTGCTAGATAAAGAGAAGACAACAAACATTAATTGCATTAATAAGTTCATGAATTACAAATTCCTCTTGGGCTTACAAAGGTTACAAAATAAACTCCTAAAGTAAAAAAGAAAGGCTCAAGTTTCCCATGGGCGCATCCTCTTTGGTGCAATGTAGGCATTCAGGCTTTGCTCTTCATGAAGTTGCCTCGTGAGCTCCAAAACCTTCTTCTCGCTTGCGTAGAACTGTGCTTCAAAGGTATCTCGTTCCCCTTTGAGTTAAATCCATGATCTTTTCAATTCCTTGAAGTCGGTAGGAATGTCAGGATGAAGAAGAGTGTAAGGGGTGTCTCCCTCAATAACAGGCTCCATAATCATAGGTAGGATGGCTGGGTAAGGCATCATGAGACTTTGAGCACGAGTTTGTACCCACTTTAGGTAAGGCTCAAGAGGGATGGAATTTTTATGACCTAGAGTCTTGCTATCCACCTTGTTTACCATTCTCTAAGCTCGTATGAACCTTTGATGATAGTCTTGGATGTCTCATTCGTAGTCGAATACCAAACCTTGGATGAGGGCATCATGGGGACCATCTCTTCGCACATACCCAAACTGTCGTAATGCAAGAGAAGGGTTATAGGTGATACCTCCCCTAATACCCAAGAGTGGAACATTAGGGAACTCCCCACAAAGGTCAATGATGGTAATATCCTCCAAAGATCGGGAACACCAATGAATATTTGAGTATGAGAGTGACATCATCCTTTTAGACCATGTCAAGCCTTGCCCATTCTTCAATGTTGATTGATGTAGGTGCGAAATAAACCACCTAGACAATAATGGAATGCAACAAAAAGAGTCCCCCTCTTCTTCATGGTGCGAATGTGGAAACAATATAGAATGTCTCCAAGCAAAGTAGGTACGGGATTATGAGAGAGAAAAACCTTGATGGCATTCACATCTCCGACTTGGTCCGGATTGGGAAATAGAACCAAACCATATATTAGAAGGGCCAAGACATCCTCAAAATCTTGAAAATCCATATCTTCCCAAAACAAACGAGCCTTTTCCAATAGGAACTTGGCTAAGAAACCCTTAACTAGACACCTTGTTTCCCAATTTGCCACAATGTCGGATCTCTTCAAATGCAAGGATTTGGAAATAACCTCAGGCTTTGGAGTTTCCTCTAAACCGATGAATGGTATTTGATCAAGCACAAGCACTCCTAGAAGTTGATAGGATTCTTCTAATGTAGGAACCAATTGGTAGTCGGGAAATGTCAAGCAATGATGCATAGGATCGAAGAATTGGAAGAGCATACACATTATTTCTTCTTGGAAGTTTGAGGTAGCCAAGTTGAGAAGTCGACCGTATTTCTTGGTGAAGGGAGAACCTCCAGGCACCCTTGATGCTAACTCTTGAAGTTGAGGAAGAACTTTCACGAAGTTGACTCGGATGGTGTTTCTACGAGTGGAAGCCATGTCCTACAAAACAGAACAAAGATAAATTTCTAAATCCTTAAAATTGTTAGTGAGAATGCTTATGATGTTATGATGTTTATGATGTCATGAATAATTAATCACAAACAAATCATACAAAGACCTTAGGTTTAGGCTTGCATGGGTTTCATATGTAAGTACCCTCTTGGTGTTTAGTTGGTCCAACCTGTCCTAGAAAGTAAACGAGTTCTAGGGAATCTCAATATCATTGATCTTTCTTCATTGGGCATTGTTTTAGCATAATCAATATTTTCTTGCAACCAAAATATCCCAAAAGTCTGATCTCAATGAGTGTAGTATCGAGTATCAACCAATCTTCAGCTTTGCACCAAAGTCAGCTATCTCACTACTTCCTAATGGCCAAGTTGTTCAAATAAAGGTTCTATGGTTAGTTAGTGCTTCATGACACCACACAACGGCCATGTATTCTCCTCAATTCAACACAAGGGATATCGGTACAAACAAATGTATCACACTAACATATCAATTGTTTCAACCATATCGGTCTATGCCATACAGTCTCCACAATCTATTGCTACTTACCTAATGGTGTTCCCAGATCCGGGTAGAGGATCTACACAAAACCCAAACACCCTTTTAAGAGTAAAGCAAGAAAGTCAAACAATGAAAGCATTTAAATGTGATCTAGTCTCTAAGGTAACCCCACTTTAATTAACACTCCCCAGCAGAGTCGACAGTTCTGTAATACGGTGGGAGAATTGACTTGGTGTTTTATCGCAATTATTGCGGATAGAAAGAGTCACCAACGACTTTTCTTTTATCCAATAAAGGAAAGGGTGAAAAGAACTGGAAAGATCTTTTGAGAATTTTCTTGAGTTTGGGGGGGTAGGTTATGAAAAGGGAAGGTGTTAGCACCCTTTTCATCTGTAGTTATCTACCGGCTCTTAATTGCTAGCTCACTTTGAAATTCTTTTGTAAATGTTTCTGTGTTTTTTATAAGTTTGAAAATATTTTTGAAAATGTCTTTATTTCGGAAAACTTTGTGATGATTCTCGTTTCATCGAGAATGTATACAAAGTGTTGGTTTTGAAAATAGTTCAAAGAGATATTTGTTTTTGGAAAGATGTTTTGAAAGTATAAGCGTGAAGATGGTTTTATTTGTGAGCAAGCAACTATGAGAATTCTACCTACTCAAAAAATTCTTAGTTAGTCTCCTACTCCTTTAGATAGTGTTATCTTACCATTAGTTAGTAAGTAACCATATCATTGGATATGAAGGGACAGGCGTGGGTCATTGTACAGTCATAGAAGGCAACATTGTAGAAAACCTTAGCAATTTGTCATGAGGGTCTAAGATCGTTTACCGAAGACAACATCTAAGGGTCATCGAGGGACTACGATCTTGTAATCGAGGGTCTTTGCTAAAGCATCCCATGTTCGAGGGACATGACTGTTTATCTTCCAAGGCAACAAGTGTGGGTTAACCCTAGAGGTGCAAGAGTGCAAAGTGTTTATTTTTCATGCTTTTTGTCTTTGAATTAGGATTTTCTACTTGTTGATTTTATGTCTTGCCATACAAACCCTAATTACTAGCAATTATATTTAAAGCGATAAATTGCAGAAATTTAAAGTTCTACGCTATTACATCATTTAGGGGATGGGGATACAAGTCACAAATGGGGGATGGAATTTATTAAAACCTAATTACTATTACAACCATATTGAATATTGAATAATAATAAAAAAATATACAAGAATATAAAGATGATATAAAAGAAAAGAAAATTGTGTTTGAGTTTTTTATTGAAAGGTTATAACCTTAATTAAACTAATAAAGAGAAAGAAAATAAATAATTAGCCTAAGTTGATTTAATAAAACTAAACCTAAATTAGTTTAAGAAAATAAATTAAATTAATTAAGAAAAGGAATTAGATTTGTTAAGAAAACATATTTTAGAGTTTTTGATGAAAGAGAGATTTTAGTAATTTTTAACCTAATTAAAACTAATTAATTATTTACAAAAAGAAATTAACTAATTATTTAACCTAAAGTATAAGTTAATTTAAAAAGAAAATTAAATAAACTCAAGTCTAATTTAATTCTAATTCTAAAAGAAATTAATTAGCTAAGAAAATAATTTTAGTGTTTTATTTATAAAAATAAATAAGGTGAAAATAAAAATAAAATTAGAAAATTATTTAAGAAAATGTATTTTTTTTATATTTTTGGTAAAAATAAAAAATAATAAAATAAATAGATAGATAAGTAAAGAAAATATATAAAGAATATAAAAATATTAGGCTGGGGGTTTAAAAAGTGAAATGGGTG
Organism: Vicia faba; assembly: GCA_948472305.1. Taxonomy (NCBI): domain Eukaryota; kingdom Viridiplantae; phylum Streptophyta; class Magnoliopsida; order Fabales; family Fabaceae; genus Vicia; species Vicia faba. The sequence goes on from OX451741.1 coordinate 1,448,701,061, forward strand.
TTAAAAATAAGCAAAAGGCCCAATTCAGTTTTTTTGTTAGAAACAGAAATAAAATAAAAATATATACTGGGCCTGCGCTGGAAAAAAGTAAAATGGGGGGTCTGAACTAAAAAATGATTCAGGCCCAAAACAAGCTGGCCTAGGCGCCTGTATGATAATCCAGTGAGGGAGGCTTTTGGAGGTGTATCATGTGTGTGGCCTCCAGAAATGTTGGATTTGGCTTGATGATGATCAGATGGTTGAAGGATGTGGTGTACCATGCGCACTAGAACTTTGCTTGCATAAAATCTGTAAAAATAAAATAAGAAAAAGCAAAAGGGTACCATTGGGGCTCGAACCCAGGTCCCAAGGGTGAACAGGCGCACGTTTTACCACTGGGGTGGCTATACATCCATTAGTTTATACAAAACCACAAATATATATTTTAAACAATTTTCTGAATGGAAGTTCATCTTCTTCTTGCTTCATGCGCACGCAGAACACAACATCCACTGTTGTTAATCTTGTAACTTTTTCATTTCTTGATCATTTTAAAAAGTACAAACATGAAACTTGCTGCAAATTTCACCATGAATTTAACAATATAATTTATTTTAGCTAAAAATCAAAGATTAAACTTAATTTTATTTAATACAAAATGCGTTCCCTAACTGGTCTGAAGCAAAATTCTTCACACACAAGCAAGTAAAATATAAACTAAGAACATGGTTAGCTTTAGGGAAATGATGTCTACATTTTTGCTTCAGAATGCATGTACAAAAGATGCTTGAATCAAGATATCACAGCTTAGAAAACTTACCTTGCAAATGATATTTGTGTATGGAGTTTGAGAAACCATTGAGGTGTCATAATGATCTGTTTAACTTGCCTGGACCTCCTTGAGTGTATTCCAACTCCTACTTTACTTTGAGGATGACTGAAACTCCCTACTCAAGTCAAGTTGCAAGCTTGAGTTTTGAAAATGATGGATAGCTGAAATGGAGTTACAGTCCACAAACAGGGACCTGGATCACTTTAATATGATGTATGGAGAGTGTATAGATGATTATATTTGAAAATGCACGAGTGGTTTTTGATTTGGTGGTTTGAAGGTAAAAAATGTCAAGTTATGGCCAATTTTGTGTTGCAGAATGCTTGGGAGGTTTTTAGGGTGATTTTGTTCGTGTCCTGGCTTGCGAAGAACTTGTATAGTTATATGAAAAGGGTTAGAAATCTTTTGCACAACAGATTTCTGAGTTATAGGATTATGGCTAGGTTGTTTGATTTTACAGAAAAGTAAGAAAATCAAGTTTCAATGTTTTGTACCAACAATGTAGAGTGGTTGAATCAGTTTAAACATGTTACTTCTAGTCTTTGTGTGATACGGTGGCAGAACCGACTATTTTTACTGGTTTACATTTTTCGTTTTGTGTTCGCAAAATGTCGCGGTAAGCAAGAGTCGCCACCAACTTTTATTTTATACAACCAGAAAGGAAAAAAGTACAGAAAAAATCCTTTTTCGAGATGTCTCTGAGTACGGGGGGTAGATTATAGAAAGGGAAGGTGTTAGCACCCTTTCTATCCATGGTTTTCCATGGGCTCTTAGGTACTTTCTCATCTTTTAAAAATTGCTTGTGTATGTGTTTTGCTTTGAAAAGTTTGACTTCGTGATAACCCTTGTATCAGTCCTCAAAGGTGTGACGAAGTTGTTTTGAAAATTGTTTTTGAAAAGGTGTAAGTGTGAAGAGTTTTGATTTGATCAAGTACCTACTAGCATCTACCTACTCGAAAAAAGATCGTTTCTATTCTCGTTTCCTTTAGACAACACTATCCCACTATTGAGAAGTAAGTAGCACCATCATTGGAGTTGTAAGGGTCAATTCGAAAGGGACGTACGATCACTGGAGTAACGTTAGGATACTTTAGTAATAACCCTAGAGTATTAAGATCGTATTTGAGGCAATATCTCCGAGGCAACAATTCTGAGGCAACGTGTGATCTTTTTAGATAAGAGGGCTACCGCTAAGACACCTTATACTTAATGACTATTTACCGAAGGCAACCGAAGTGTGAGTATACCCTAAGAGTGATATGTGCGAGTGATCTGTTTTCAATTATTTATTCTTTGCACATTAGGGTTTTCTAACTGTATTAATTTGTCATGCATTCTTATCATACAATCCTATTAGCATACATCTAAATAGTCAAAATATTTACGAGAATTAAAATGCGAGAAAGTAAATCTACGCTATTACAAGACTTCGGGGAGGGGGATTAATTTACATAGCCAAAAAACCTGGGAAAAGAAGGCGATAAATAAAAGCCCTAGATTAAACTATTACAAACCATGAACAGTTACAACAATATCGTAAAAATAATAACGCGCGCGTGATGAATTGTATACGAGAGAACTAGGGGTTTGACTCTTGCCTAAACCTAATCGCGATTAACTAAAGAAAATGTTTTTTTTTTGTTTTGGTTTGTTTTTCAATTTAAGAAAATAGAGGAATCATTAAATTAAAAAAAGAAAATCCTAATTCTAATTAATTTTTTAAATTAGGAAAAAAGTTAATTTGTCTAAAAGCCTATTTTTTGTATTTTTATTTATTTGAGAAAAATAATAAAATAAAATTAAAGGAAAAGTCTAACCTAATTTCTATTTGATTTTATTTTTGAAAACAATTTACAATTTCCTAAATTAAACTAAATTAAATTAATTGTGATAAATAAAACTAATTCTAATTTTTTGGTGAATTATTGATTTTTATGAAAACTAAATTAATTTGTTAATTGATTTTTATAAATTAATTTTTATGAACTTCTGGGCCCAAGGTTGGTGTCCCGTTTTGAATTTCCCTAATTCAATGCATGCGTTGACCTGAGGCGTATGGTAGGCTTTTTGCTACGTGACGTTGGATCCACGTGGCTGATGGATCTGATGGTGGAGCACAAGGGCATTTGGTAGACGTGCGCTACTGCAATGTATGAGATCTGCCTGGAATAATTAAGAAAATAACAAAATGCACACGTCTGGGATCGAACCTAGGACGTGTGCATCAAAGGCCTTTGCCCCAGCCATCTAAGCCATGGTGTTAACTTGTAAGTAATATAAACATAGAATATAATATGCAAAAACAAGCTAGTGGGGCTAACCAACGCGCGAAATTCAAACAAGCAAATTAGGGAGCGCCACGCATCGTCGTCTTCCTCCTAACCGTCGCTTTAGGTGACAACACCTTTACCTACGGTTGACCTGCTGTGACTACAAACCTGCATTTTTTCAAAAATCCTCCACAAGTATTATAAATGTCCATGGCTGGTACCAATCAACTCGTCTCATCCTCACGAGTCTCATGGTACCAGAACCAACATCCAATTTCACCTATCCTGCAAAGCCCTAAAACTCAACACGAAACCCTAGCCATGGCAGTTTGTCATATAATCACCAAAAACACAATTGAATATGATGATTAGCTTGCAAACATATTAAGGAACAAGAATATGCAGTCAAAATGTGCAAATGGCGTATAAATTGATGAAAACAAAAATGAGTTAGGAAGCCAATCGTGATACATGTAACTTATAATTCTAGGCGTGGAAAGGCTCGAATTTGATTGGAATATGCTCCTGGATTGTCCAGCAACCTATTGGCAATGTGAGAATGGCACGATCTGGTCTCTAATATGGAAATTGGATCACAACTTTTCTTGAAATTTTTTGAGTTTTGTTTCACCTCTGCACGACTGCTTCCAACCTCCTTATGCCTTGGTCTGCTTCTGTATATGTAATGCAAACTATTAGGTCAACAAAAACGACCTCAATCTTGCTCATCATGGAGATTTGATTTGATCTTTCATAGCATATGATTTCTTTCCAATTTTGCTCAAATCCAATCTTTTTTCAACCAAATTGACCTTGCACGAGTTGATCTTCAATTGACAGCATATAATATCTTTTTTCAATGCAAAAAATCATCCCTAAAATACAATATACGATTTATTAGGATTTATTTGATTTTATTTGAATTTTAAATGAATAAAAATCAAAATAAATTAAATAAATGAATAAATAAAACATGGAGGGTCCCATAGGTCGTGGGCTATGTTAGGAATGAGATGTAAGCATAAAAGGTTGGGCCCATTTAGCAAAAGATGCAAATTTGACCATATTTGACTTTTGGCAATTTTGCAAAAAAGGTCAACTTGGACAATGCATATCTCTCTCAATTTTGACCCTAGGAGGGTTTTCTTGGACTTTTTAGAAAGCTTAGGATGTCATATAAGCAACCCTTTTGGTATCATCTCAATTGAGTCTTCCATGGTCATGTATGAAGCTTTGACCCAAAAGGTGTTTTTGTTGACTTTTCAAAATGACCTATAATGTCAAAATTCATATCTTTTTGTGAGTGCATATTTTGAACTTTGGATATGAAGATGAATTGTAGGGAATTGAATCCTCTTCAAAATGAGCTTTGGATGGGTCATTTCTGATAAAGTATGAGAAAGTTATGCTTGGTCAAAATTGAGTTGACTTTTCCTGCAAAACCCTAATTTAGCAACTTTTGGGTTTTGGTGAATTGTGAGCAATCCTTGATGAATCATGTGACAAATCTTGATCAAATGATGAATTATACTTCCAAATGAGGATGTTGACCAAAAATCTTAAAGTTTTACTGTGTATAGGCCATAGTTGACTTTTGACCTAGCACAGTCGATTTTCAGACCTTTGAGCAATTGACTGAGCAAACTTCCTCTGCAAGGCTTAAAACTTGACATGGATGATATTGAGAACATATTAGGACAATGGTGATCATTTGGTATCCTTTGGAATTAAGCATTTTGATGAAAAATGAAACCCTAATTTGAAGTAGACTGCTTTAGGAGAGAGTTTGTCTGGTTAACCCTTGGACTTCCTTGAGCAATTTGAGGACCTCACTTGACATGTATTGAGAAATATGGGAGGGAGAATTTTGGGGTACAACACTTTTCAAAGTGTGTGTGTGCAGAGACAACAAGTTAGGAGTTCAAGGAGAGTTGACCTTTGCAAAACCAATGCTTTATCAAAATGGAAATGGTACCTTTGTGCCAAAATGGAAACTCAACTTGGGCAAAGCATCAAACACTTGGATAATGGCTCCAAAATTTTTGTAAACATTTAATTATTGAGTTATTATCAATTTTGAATCCTGAAAAGCAATATTTATGCGGCATGGTTTGAGATTTTCTCAAGTGTTCATCAAGAAAATGACCTATAATTCAAGTTTATCATGCCATCTTCATCTCTTCGAAACTTTTAGCTCAAGCATGATCTTTTCAAGTTCTTTGACATTTTGGAAATCTTGAAACATCATCTACAACCTTAATGTTGTCCATTTTGACAAAATCATCTTGGAGCTTGGTGAAAATTGGCCAAGAAGTTAGGATAAAAATCGGCCTAAACTAGGTCAAATTTTCACTAAGTGTTTTAGAAAAAGTGCATGACTTCATGAATTTATAAATTAAAATATAAGAACTTCTAGGACTTGATAAGTAAATAAAATTTGTAGATATCATCAAGATCTATAACTTCCATGTTGAAAGTTTTCTTTGAATCATCTTGCATCTTGGTGAAAAAATGTCATGAAGTTATGAATTTATCAAGGTTTAAAGCACTTCGAGAAATTCTAAGTATTGAAAAGTTTGACTTTTCAAATTGACTTTTGACTTTCTTGATTTCTTGATCATTAAGTTTGGTATTTTTGAATATCTTGATGAATTGTGATCTTTGAAATTGAATTTGACCAAAAAGTCAAAGTTTGATGTTTTGTGTATCAGTTGACTTTTTATCAGTTAATCAAATTTCAACTATCAATCCATTGATCTTGAGGAATGTTTTGAACCGTGAAATTAGGTCAACATTTTGTAATTTTATCCTTGAGAATACGCTTCAAGACATTAGATCCCGTATTAGGTCAAAAGTTACTAATCAATCAATTATAGTCAAAACCCTAATTTTGACCATTTTCCCTTTTGGTAAGTTAGGTGCTTTTCTTGAGGGATTGTGATCAATACTTGATCAAATGATGAATAGGACTTTAAAATGTTGATGTTGGCCAAAAATCATGAAGTTTGACTATAGATTGACCATATTTGACTTTTTACCCAATACAGTTAATTTTCAGTCATCTGAGCAATTGACTGAGCAATTTTGAGATGCAAGACTTGAAACTTGACATGAGAATTCTTGAAGACCTATAATGAACCATGGAAATAACTTGAGGCATTAAAAGTCCAATTGTCCTTTAGAAAACCAAAACCCTAATTTGTGGCCTCAGTGTTAGGAGATGAGTTTGTCTGATCAAATCTAGGAGAAACCTTGAGCATTTGAGATCTTTTGTGAGAAATGCCTTGAGAAAAGAGAGGGCAAATTTTGGGGTACAACAGAGTTGAGTTTCGAGGATTTTCTTAATCAACCTTCCTATTATCCCCCATGGAGCGAGTTTTCTTTTCCCAGTAAAGCCTGGTGGTGATGAAAATCATACAAAATCATGTTTCCCCAGTGTGGTGCATACATGAGAGTGCTGGTGTTGTACCCCAAAATTTTCCCTCCCATTTTATTCAAAACATGCTCACAAAGGTCTCAAATACTCAAAGCTACTCAAGAGTTAACTGGTCAAACCTCCTCCTAAGCAAGGGTTTACAACTAGGTTTTCTGCTTCTCAATGAAGATTGGGTTGCAAGGGTCTAAAATGACTTTCATGGTTCATCATGGGTCCTGAATAATGCTTATGTAAAGCTTTAAGTTTTGCATCACATGATTTCTTAGACAATGGCTCAGAAGATTGAAAGTCAATTGTATTAGGTAAAAAGTCAATTATGGTCAACATATAGTCAAACTTCAAGATTTGTTTGTCAACATCAACATATTGAAGTTATATTCATAATTTTATCAAGGGTTGATCATGATTCCTCAAGGAAATCCCTCAAATCATCAAAGGTCAAAAATTGCCAAATTAGGGTTTTAATTGAAGATGACTGATCATTGACTTTTGGCCTAGTGCATGACCTAATGGCTTAAAGCATGATATCAAGGGATCAAATACAACATCTTAACCTAATTACATGTCTCAAGACATTTCCAAAGATACAAGTGATTGATAGTTGAAAAATTAAATCAATTGATAAAAAGTCAACAATCACACAAAAGTCAAACTTTGACTTTTTGGTCAACATTGGAATTCAGAAATCAAGAATCATCAAAAAATTCAAAATTATCAAGTTTGATCATCAAGAATAAAAAAAAGTCAACAAAAGTCAAAAGTTTGAAAATTTTCCAACAATTATAAAAATTTCTAAGTGTTTTGTTCTTAACAAAGTCATTATTTTATGGCCATTTTTCAATAAGATCCAAATTGATTTAGCAAAAACTCAAAACATGAAAGTTGTAGATCTTGATTCAAGCTTTCCAAAATGACCAAGAACACAAATATATCATTTTTGAGCTAGGAGATTCGAAGAGAAGAAGTTGGCCATTCAAACTTGAATCATAAGTCATTTTTTTGATGACCTTATGGCCAAAACTCCAACCAAAGCTACAAGATCTCTCTTTCCAGGCTATGTTATCTCCAAATCTTTCCATAATTAAGTAATTACACAGGCCCTAAGTGTATTACACACGGATTTGATGCTTTGTCCAAATCTTGATACCACTTATGGTTGAATTTGCAAAAAGTAACATATCCACTTTGATAAAGCAAGCTTTATGCTAACCACTTTATTCATTCAAGCTTGTGACTTGTTCCAAATATTAAAAACAATCTTGGTGATTAGAGGCAATCTTGTAGTAGCTAGTAAAGCATGACAAAGTCCCTTGAGTCACTCTTTTTCTTCATCATGAAACAACTTGCTTTTTTCTGCAATTTGAAAACAAATGACCAAACCATACTCCCATATGAACTGAGTTTGATTTCTGCAAGTTAGAGGGACCATTTGAAACCTCTATAAATACCTCTCTATGCCCTAGAACTCAACACATGGGAATTCACATCCTAAACACTCCTTCAATCTCTCTAAAACCAGAAATTGCAACACTGTTCCGAGTTTGAAGCTCAAAGTCTATTTCTTCGAATTTTCAAATCCTTGCATTTTCTATGAAAACCAATCATCCAAACACTTTCTAAACATCATTTAGAAGTTTTTCATCACTTCCATTCACCCCTGAAACACCTCTAACCAAAAATCACTCTAAAAACCACCATTGTTGCACATTTGAAGCTTCCAACACCCAACTTCAAATCCACATGTGCGTTTTCCTCTTTTATCATTCAAACACCTTAGGTACATCATATAGAAGTTGTCCAAACACCTCAAAAATTTCTGGAACATCTCCATCATCATCTTCCATTCTCAAACCTGAGCTCTGCACATTGAGTTAGGGAGGATGATTCATTAAGTCTCAAGGAAATATAAGCATTGGAACACATTCAAGAAGGTCCAAGGAAGCTTTTGGAATCATTTATTTACACCTGGAAGCATCCATATGCGTTATGAGTTTTCACTTCAAGAGGTAAGTTTTCCAAACTTTGAAATCTCTGTACAAGCATCATTTGCATTTTTTTTCTGAAGATAAAATGTAGACATCATATCTCTGTACACCTTTAATTGCATTTTAATTGACTGTGTGATGAGAATTTCAGATTTGAGTTTTCTGAAATGTTAGGGTTTCAGTTTGGTACCAAGTAAAATTCGTCCTAACCTTTGATTTATTGCTTTTAAAATTTATATGGTTGCATTCCTTGTAAAAAAATCAAGCAAGTTTGGTTATGGAAGTTTTCAATTTGGTTGAGAAATGGAGATTTTCGAAATTTAACAATGTTGTTGTTGTTACTGTCAAATGCGCGAGAGGAAGAAGAAGGGTGACCTGGCCATTTTCAAATTTTGACATCCAAGTTCATATTATATTTATTGGGTGTTGTTTCATAAACAGATGAAATAGCCACCCCAATGGTACACATAGCGCACCTTTAACCTCAAGGTCTTGGGTTCGAATCCCCCTCGCCCCAGACCTTTTGATTATATTTTTTTACTTTTTCAAACTTCAATTTTCTACTTCATTTTTTCACTATTTTAACTTAATTATTTTTTCAATCAAATTTAATCTTTTTGAGATAATTTCTTTTTTTTCACACTCTTAATTTATTACATCTATTTTATGATCATGTGAAAAATCCCAAAAAAAATTAGATTTATGTTTTTAATTGATTAATTAAATTTTTATAATTAGGGTTTATTATTTTTACACTATAAAATATTTTTCTAAATAAAACACCAAAAATATTAGAATTTCTTAGGTTTTAAATTTCTTTTCCTTTTACCATCTCCACGCGTTTGTTTATTTTTTGCATCGTTATTTTCATAATTATGTAATTGTTAAGGGATGCAATAGATAAAATAGGGTTTACTTTACTTTTCTCCCCATTCATAAATTTATACCCCCATTCCTGAAGCATTGTAATAGCGTAGGACATTTAATTTCCGCAATTTACTTCTTTTCTTATAACTGTTAGTTTAATAGGATTGTATGGCAAGATCTAAAACAAAATGCTAGATAACCATAAATCCAAAATAAATTAACTGAAATCAAAACACTTCACACACGCGCACCTCTAGGTGACCCTAACTTGTTTCCTCGGATGAAAAACAATCATGTCCCTCGAACATGGGACGCTTTAGCAAAGACCCTTGATTAAAAAAGATCATAGTCCATCGATGACCCTTCGATGTTGCCTTCGGTAAACTATCTTAGTCCCTTATGAAAATTGCTAAGGCGTCCTACAAGTTGCCTTCTATGACTATACGATGACCCGCACCTGTCCCTCACATCCAACGATAGGGCTTCATACTAACTAATGATAGGGTAGAACCATCTAAAGGAAGAGGAAAAGAACAAAGACTTCTTTGAGTAGGTAGAGCGCTCGTAGTCGCTTGCTCACAACATTTTCAAAACAAAACATCTTTCCACAAAACAACATTTTCTTTCACAATATTTTCAAAACAAACATTTTGTATACATTCTCAACGATACGAGAATCATTACAAAATTGCCGCACTTAGGCATTTTCAAAATATTTTCAAACATACACAAGCATAAAGCATTTCCAAAAAGTGAGCTAGTGATTAAGATCCCGTAGAAAACTACGGATGAAAAGGGTGTTAACACCTTCCCTTTTCATAACCTACCCCCTTACTCATAAAATTCTCAAAAGGTCGTTCTTGTTCTTTTCACCATTTCCTTTATTGGATAAAATAAAAGTCAATGGCGACTCTTGTTATCCGCAACATTTGTGATAAAACGCAAAACCAAAAAGTTAGTTCTCCCACCGCATTACAGAACTGGCGACTCTGCTGGGGAATGATAACTAAAAATGGGGTTACATTAAGAGCTATATCACCTTTATTGCTTTACTTGTTTGCCTTGTATGATTTATATTTCGGGATATGCTTGGGGTTATTTCTTGTATAGATCCTATACTCAGATCTGGGGGCATTTTAGGTAAGTAGCAATAAATCGTGAAAACTATACGGGGTAGACCGATATGGTTGAAACGATGGCTACATTAATGAGACACATTGGTTGGTGCCGGTGTCCCTTGAGTCAGTCAAGGAGAATGCTCGGCTGCCGCGTGGTGCCATAAGAACTAACTGACCTTAGAACCTTAGTTGACACAACTTAGCCTTTAGAAAGTAGTGAGATGGCCGACTTTGGTGCAGACTGAAGTTGGTTGATACTCGATGCTACACTCATTGAGATTGGACTCTCGGGATATTTCAGTCGCAATTCAGATGCTTGAGCTAAAACAATGCCTGAGAGAAAGATCAGTGATTTGAGATTCTTAGAACCCAGTTACTTCTTTTAGGACAGGTTGAACCAACTAAACTCAAGAGGGTACTTACCTATAAACTCCATGCAATCCTGAACCTAAAGCATGGTGTGTCTTATTTGTGTTTGATTAAATTTGTTCGGACATGACATCATGAAATCATGACATCATTACACATATCATTTTCACTAACCATTTCAAGGACCTAGGGATTTATCTTTGTTTCTTTGTTTTAGGTTATGGCCTCTACTCGCAGAAATACTATACGGATCAGTTTTGTGAGGATACCTCCTCAACTTAAGGAGTTAGTCTCAAAAGTTCCTGAAAGCTCTCAATTCACCAAAAGGAATGTTCATCTACTCAGTTTGGTTACCTCGGGTTTTAAAGAAGACATGATGAGTGTTTTATTCCAGTTCTTTGATCCCACACATCATTGTTTCACCTTTCTAGATTATTAGTTGGTACCCACAATGGAAGAATTCTCTAAGCTATTAGGAATACCTATTCTTGATCAAACACCTTTCACTGGTTTAGAAAAAGATCCACAATCTGAAGAAATTGCAGTAGCCTTACATCTGAAGCGGTCCGACATTGTATCTAATTGGGAAACAAGAAGTGGAGTCAAGGGTTTTCTTGTTAAATTTATGTTAGAGAAGGCTCGCCTGTTTTTGGATGCTATGAGTTTTCAGGCTTTCAAGGAAATGTTGGCTTTGTTGATCTATGGTTTGGTGCTATTCCCTAATTTAGACCAACTCATAGATGTGAACACCATCAAAATATTTCTTTCTCGTAACCCTATACCTACTTTGCTCAGAGACATTTTGCATTCTCTTCACACCCGTACTATGAGGAAGCGAGGGACTCTTATGTGTTGCATACCTTTACTATTCAGGTGGTTTATTTCTCACCTTCCCCGATTAGTAGTGAAGAATGAAAAAGGTTTGAGGTGGCCTCAAAGGATGATGTCACTCTCTCATTCAGATATTTATTGGTGTTCCCGATCTCTAGAAGATGTTACCATCATTAACAACTGCGGGGAATTCCCTAATGCTCCACTCCTTTGTATTATGGGAGGTATTACCTACAACCCTTCTCTAACTTTACACCAATTTGTTTATTCTCGAAGAGATGGTTTTCATGACATGCTTATCCAGGGTATTATATTCGATTACGAGAATGATTTTCAAGGTTATCATTAAAGGTTTATACGTTCTTGGGGCATGGTAAAAAAGATTGATAGCAAGACTTTAGGACAAAATAATCACATCCCTTTGGAGCCCTACATCAGATGGGTACAATCTCGTTCTCAAAACCTTATAATGCCATATCCCGCTATCTTACCAGTAATTGTGGATCCTGTTGCCAAAGGGGGGATCTTACTTATACCGTTCTTCATCCATATGCCCACTGACCTTGAAAAATTGCAGAATTCCTAGATTTAACTCAAGGAAGAACGAGACACTTTTGAGACTCAATTTTATGTAAGTGAGAAGAAAGTTTTGGAGCTCACAAAGTAACTTCATGAAGATCAGAGTCTTAATGCATACATCAATGCGGAGAGTAAGCGGCCGTGGGAGACTTGAATCTTAGGTTTTAGGAGTTTATATTGTTCACTCCTTGAGACCCTTTTGTTTTCATTGTAAGCCTAAGAGGCATTTGTAATTTGAACTTACTAATAAAAATATTTGTTTTGGTTTCCTCTCAGTTAAATCTCCTAAGGTCCTTGAAAACATTGCATCTACATATCATTCATCATTCCATAAACAGGTTTTCCAATATAGGTCTTTTCATCTAATTACTGTTTATTTCAGTATAAGATGACCCTCGAACAAACTGTCAAGGATCAGCAGGCTCAGCATGAACAATTTCAAAAGACTCTTCTGAATCTGGCCAAAGGGCAACAAGAGATGATGGCGCTCCTCGCCAAGAAGAAGAAGACTAAGAAGCCAAATATTATCCTCAATATGGGGAGAAGATTCAAAGGTCCTGCTCAACTAGTTCAAGTGGATGATGTTTCCTATGAGGAAGACAACAACCAAAAGTGTCATGGGTGAAGGTAGAAATAACCAGGGTTCTGAGAATAATCCTGAAGATGAAGACTATTCTGATGAACAGTACCCTCCTACAGATAACAAGTAGAAGCAGTTGGAAGACCGTCTCAAAGCTATGGAAACCCAAAAAGTGTCTGGATTGGATTTTGGAGAACTAGGTCTGATCCCGGGGGTAGTCCTCCCCCATAAGTTCAAGGTCTTCACCTTTGCTAAATATGATGGGGTCTCTTGTCCCAAGCTCCATTTGAGGTCGTATATTCGAAAAATCCAACCTCATACTACTGATCAGAAATTGTGGGTCCATTTCTTTCAAGAAAGTTTGGCCGACACTCAACTTGAATGGTTCTATCAACTCAAAGGAACCAACATTCACACATGGGAAGACTTGTCTTCTGCTTTCTACAAGCATTATCAAAATAATGTTAACATGGCGCCGACTCGTGTGGAGTTGCAAAACATGTCCATGGGCTCGAACGAGGGATTCAAAGAGTATGCCCAGAAATTGAGAGATCTAGCTGGAAGGGTGCAACCTCCTTTGACTGACCGAGAATTGGTGGATATGTTCACGGGCACTTTGATAGTGTAGCGGTAGAAATGTTTAAGACTAAGCCATTGGATTGAATAGACTTACACATATTAAAATAAAAATCGCCACCGCGCTTTATTATTTCCAAAGGAAAGGGAAAAGAGCGAATAACCCAAAAAGAGGGGGAAATATTCAAGGTAAGGGGGTTGGTTATGCAAAGGGAAGGTATTAACACCCTAAACATCTACGGTACTCCATAGGAACCTCTTTGAAAAATATGTATATTTTGGCTATAAAATGTTGTATGTAAAATAGATGGTGGAGGTGAGAAAAGAAATATATTTTTCATTATTTTTGCACCCGCCGCGGTTGCGAACCTTTAGTGCCTACGTACCACCTTTAGTGCAACAGGGGATTAGGGTACACTTAGTTCCTCTTTAAAAATTTTAAAACACAAGTGTGCTGGTTAATTTTATTAGATAAAACGTCATCGTCATTGTCCGTGTGGAAAACATACTTACTACCCACAATCATGAGAAAGGAGAATTTTCATCATCTCAAAGTGGAGGATATGGCTTGGTTTTTAAAATCAACAATGCCTCACTCAACACCCAAGTGGAAAATATCTCTCTTCACTATATATTGTAGAAGTATAGTTGTTTGCATCACTACAAGGATTGGCAAGAGTCTAATCTTTTGAGAAAAGTTTAAAGTAAAATCCAAAGTGGCAAAAATGGTTTGAATGAGATTGATTGACTTTTAGTCTTCTCACAAAAAAAATGTCAAGGTATTATTAAGTTGATTGAAGTTTATTTATGAAAATGTTTTGAAAATGCATGGACCTAAGTCCAAGTTTATTATGAGAATGGTTCAAGTTTCAAAACAAGAAGGGTTTTTAAAAGGAGGAAGAAGATTTTTGAAATTAAAGAAGATGGGAGGAGAAGAAGAGACTATCCTAAGGAATAAGGTAAAAGATAGGGATAAGAACCATGTAACCAACAAGAAGCCAATACTTGACATTATGAGTCAAGATAGAATTCTCATTCTTTGGATTGAAACCAAGCTAGCAAAGATACTAGACCTCTTGAGAAAACCAAACTTCAAGTGTATTAAGTCTTCACAAAAATTGGGCAGAGTAACGGCTGTATATGGGTGAATTCCAGATTACACACAAAGAATGTAATCACAATAACCTGCACACAAAACAAACAAACAACCCAATGTCTTGAGGTAAACCTCAAGAACTCCAGACAAAATATTAATTAAGGTCACAAGGTCTCCAACATAGGCCAAGAATTCTAATCCTAAGACCAAGAAGTCCAATACTCCATGTTGTACCCCAAAATTTTCCCTCCCATATTCCTTAACACATGGCAAGTGAGGTCCTCAAATTGCTCAAGGAAATTCAAGAGTTGACCAGACAAACTCTCTCCTAAGGCAGTCTATCTCAAATTAGGGTTTCATTTTTCATCAAGATGCTTGAGTCCAAAGGATCCCAAATTCCTTCCAAGGTCCTAATATGTTATCAAGATCATCCATGTCAAGTTTCAAGCCTTGCAGAAGAAGTTTGCTTAGTTAATTGCTCAAATGCCTGAAAATCGACTGTGCTAGGTCAAAAGTCAATTGTGGCCCACATACAGTCAAACTTCATGATTTTTGGTCAACATCCTCATTTTGAAGTATCATCCATCATATGATCAAGGATTGATCATGATTCATCAAGGATTGCTCACAATTCATCAAAACCCAAAATTTGCTAAATTAGGGTTTTGACGAAAAAGTCAACTCAAATTTGACCAAGCATAACTTCCTCATACTTCATCATAAATGACCCATCCAAAGCTCACTTTGAAGAGGATACAATTCCATACAATTCATCTTCATCTCCCAAGTTCAGAATATGCACTCACAAAAAGATATAAATTTTGACATTATAGGTCATTTTGAAAAGTCAACAAAAACACCTTTTGGGTCAAAGCTTCATACATGAACATGGAAGACTCAATTGAGATGAGACAAAAAGGGTTGCTTAGTGGACATCCTAAGCTTTCTAAAAAGTCCAATAACACCTCTCTAGGATCACAATTGAGAGAGTTATGCATTGGCCAAGTTGACCATTTTTGCAAAATTGCTAAAAGTCAAATGTGCTCAAATTTGCATGTTTTGCTAAATGGGCCCAACTTTTTATGCTTGCACGTCAATTATAACCTGGTCCATGACCCAGATGCGCACTCACATGTTATTTGCTTCATTATTTATTTTATTTTGATTTTTTATTTATTAAAAATTAAATTAAATAAAATAATTGGTAAATAATAGCAAAGATTTGTTTTGATTGGATTTGTGGACAGAATCACGAGCTCATAGTGCTGGCGTATCAGAATAAAATCATATCAATGGAAATTGGGACAAGAAAGGCATGATTGGCAAGAAAATAGAAAGATATCATATACATTGAAAATCAAATCAAATCTTGGATAAATGCAAAGATTTAATCCAAGTTTGTTAACCTAATTCACTCTAGGTTATATAAGAAAGCTTTGCAGATCAAAAGAAAGAGGTTGGAAGGGTGAAACTGCCAGAAGAAACTCAGAAATTTTGATAAGAAAGTGATACCTAAATTCTGGAACAAAGGGCTAATCAAGGAGTTTCAAAGCCAGAAATCAATTCCTGAGCATCTCAGGAGGCATTCCCAATCATTCGCAGGCGCCAGAACATCCAGAATCACTCCATATCACGCTCACGGTTTGCACAATTATCCAAATTTGATTACTATAATTCTTGCATATTTAGCATGTTTAAATTACATATTTGTATTCATCAGCATGTTTGCAATGTTTATGGACAGTTTGATTTGATTTACAACGCAGGAGTAAGCTTCTGCCACTGTTAGGTTTTCGTGCTCCAATTTGGGGTTTTGGTTTTCAAGCAAAATTAGGCATGATAATGGTACCATGATGATCAGAGTTTCCAATTGAATTTATATTGCATATGCTTGATTCTTGAATGACACAGGTTTCAGCAACAGACTTGCGTCTGTAAGTAAAGGTTCAAAACCTAAAAAGACGATTCTAAGGAAGAAGACAACAACGTGTCACAACTTGATTGGCTGATTTAAATTCTGGCACGTTATTCTGGCCAGAAACTTGTTATTCTGGTATATTATTTGTTTTTATTGTATTAAAAAGATAACATCCAACGCATTTGGTCAGAAGAAGGAAGTCAGAAGCTCATTGTTCTGGGTTCGATCCCAGGCGTGAGCTTTTGGCATTTTCTCCATTATTTTCACCAGATCCAACATGTGTACCTTCTGAAGGTCATCATCTTCTGGACCCATCAGCCAGAACCAGATCAAGCGTCCTCTGGTCACCTTCTGGATCCATCATCCAGATCCAGCGCATTCACCTTCTGAGAGCCATCATTTGCTGGACCCAACAGCCAGGACCAGATCCAGTGCACACCATCTTCTGAGGGTCATCATCTTCTAGATCCATCAGCCAAAACCAGATCCAGTGCACCTCATCCTCTGGACCATCATCTTCTGGATCCATCTCCAACCAAATCTGCTGACAGCAGGCCCTTTGGTTATTTCTACTTTATTCTTTAATTCCTTTCCTTTAATTATTCTGTTTTGTTTATCCACACAAAAATTATTTTATTTTAAATTAACCAATCAGAAAATCACAAAAAAAGTTTATTTTCTTAATAAATGTATTTTTTAATTAATTAGTTTAATTAATTTAGGGCAACTTTAATTTCTTTCACAATTAAAATTCAATTAGAAAATTAGGTTAATTCTTGATTTAATTTTTCATCCTTTCTCAAATAAAATAAAAATACAAAAAATAGGTTTTATTAGAATGAATTAACTTTTCTTTCTTAATTTAAAATTAATTAGAACTTAGGATTTTCTTTTTAATTCAATTATTCACTATTTTCTCAAATAACAAAACATGACAAAAACATTTTTTAATCAAATAGGTTTAGTAAAGGGTCAAAACCCTAATCGTCTCGCATTTAATTCGCCGCGCGCTTACTTTTTATTTTGACAATATTTTTTTGTAACTGTTCATGGTTTGTAATAGTTAATTTAGGGTTTTATTTACTGTTTAAATTCCCAGGTTTTTGGCTATGTAATTAATCCCCCAACCCGAAGCCTTGTAATAGCATAGATTTATTTTCTCGCATTTTTAATTCCTGCAAATATATAACTGTCTAGATGTATGCTAATAGGATTGTATGAAAAGAATGCATGATAAGTTAATACGGTTAGAAAACCCTAATGTGCAAAGATAAATAAATAAAACAAATAACTCGCACATATCTCTCTTAGGGTATACTCTCACTTCGGTTGCCTCTGGTAAACGATCATTAAGCATAGGGTGTCTTAGTGGTTGCCCTCCTGTCTAAAAAGATCTAATGTCCCATTCGAATGTTGCCTCAGAAATGTTGCCTCGAACAAGATCTTAAGACTCTTGGGTTATTACTAAGGTGTCCTAACATTGCTTTAGTGATTGTACGTCCCTTTCAAATTGACCCTTCAAACTCCAAATACGGTGCTACGTATTTCTCAATAGTAGGATAGCGCTTTCTAAAGGAAACAAGAATAAAAACGATCTTTTTTCGAGTAGGTAGATGCTAGTAGGTACTTTCTCAAATCAAAACTTTTCACACTTAGACTTTTCAAACCAACTTTCAAAACAACTTCGTCACACCTTTGAAGACTGATACAAGGGTTATCACGAAGCAAAACATTTTCAAAAAACAAAGCACACACACACAAGCAATTTAAAAAGATGAGAAAGTACCTAAGAGCCCATGGAAAACCATGGATAGAAAGGGTGCTAACACCTTCCCTTTCTATAATCTACCCCCCGTACTCAGAAACATCTCGAAAAAGGATTTTTTCTGTACTTTTTTCCTTTCCGGTTGGATGAAATAAAAGTCGGTGGCGACTCTTGCTTACCGCGACATTTTGCGAACAAAAAACGCAAAACGCAAACCAGTATTAAACAGTCGGTTCTGCCACCGTATCATAGAACTTGCGACTCTGTTGGGGAGTTAATAAGTGGGGTATACCTTAGGATTTAGTTCATCATAAATTTCTTCTCTTGATTTCTTTGTTTGCTTTACTTTTAAGGGTTTGTTCGGAGTTACTATAGATCCTAACCTGGATCTGGGGAATACCTTTTAGGTAAGTAACAATAGACTGTGAGGGAACTGTACAACATAGACCGATAAAGCTGAAGCAGTAGCTACACCGGTGTGGCACTTTGGTTGGTAAGGGTATCCCTTGTGGTGAAACGAGGAGAATACGGGGCCGCTACGTGGTGTCGTGAAGCATCAACTGACCTTAGAACCTTTAATTTCCCAACTTGGTCATTAGAAAGTAGTGAGATAGCCGGCCTCGGTGTAAAGCTGAGAATTGGTTGACACTCGATGCTACACTCATTGAGACCATACTCTCAGAATATTTTGGCTGCAAGAAAAGATTGCGTGAGCTGAAACCATGACCGATGGAGGATGGTCAGTGATATTGAGATCCTCTTGAACCCGGTTACTTTTCTAGGACAGGTTTGAAACCAACTTAACTTCAAGAGGGTATTACCTTTGACCTCATGCAAGTCTTAAACCTAAGGGCTTTGTGTGGTTTTGTTGTGTTTGCAATACCTATTGTTTGCTATACCTGTGGTTTATCATGACATCATGCATCATAACATGGCATTCATGCTTCATTACACTAACCATTTCAAAGACAAAGGGAATTTATTTTTGTTCTATTTTGCAGATCATGGCTTCCGTGCGTAGAAAAACTAAATGAATCAACTTTGTGGATATACCATCCCAACTCAAAGAACTAGTGTCAAGAATTTCTGAAACTTCTATGTTCATTAAGAGACACGGTCAACTTCTCATCCTGGTTACTTTAAACCCTGATGAACAGATGATGAACATACTTTTTCAGTTCTTCGATCCCAAGCACCACTGCTTCACCTTTCCAGATTATCAGTTGGTACCCAACTTTGAAGAATTCTCTCATCTATTGGGCATATCCATTCTTGAACAGGTACCCTTCACAGGTATAGAAGAAGTTCCTAAGCCAGAAGTCATTGCCTCAGCTTTGCATTTGAAACGGGCCGATGTGGTATCCAATTGGGAAACTCGAAGCGGAGTCGAGGGTTTTTTAGACAAATTTTTTATAGACCAGGCTCAACTATTTTGGGATGATATGGAGTTTCAGGCTTTTGAGGATGTCTTGGCTCTTCTTATCTATGGTTTAGTTCTCTTCCCTAATCCGGACTCTTTCGTAGATGTGAATGCTATCAAGATTTTCCTTTCTCGCAACCCTGTGCCTACCTTGCTGGGAGATATTTTGCACGCTCTCTATACTCGTACCACGAGGAGAAGAGGGACTCTTATGTGCTGCATGCCATTGTTGTCGAGGTGGTTTATTTCTCACCTCCCTAGGTCTATACTGAAGAACGAAGAAGGTTTGGGTTGGTCGCACAAAATAATGTCACTCGCTCATATGGATATTCTTTGGTGTTCCCGAGCTATGGAAGACGTTGCTGTTATTGACCGCTGTGGGGGGTATCCTAATGTCCCATTACTTGGTGTCAGAGGGGGTATAACTTAAAATCCTTGTCTAGCTTTGCGTCAATTGGTCGTGCTCGAAGGGATGGTCCCCATGAACTTCTTCTCGAGGACATTGTATTCGACTATGAAGATGATGTTAAGGGGCATCACCGGAGGTTCATACGAGCTTAGGGCATGGTAAACAGATTTGACCCCCATGAGTTGGGACCCAAGACTTCCCTTCCTATGCAGCCTTACCTCCAATGGGTCCGAGCTCGTGCCCAGAAGCTTATGATGCCTTATGCGGCAGTGTTACCAGTGATTGTGGAACCCACTACTGAAGACGACATTCCTTACACGGTTCTCTATCCTTACATGCCCACTAATCTTGGGGAGTTACAGAGGTCTTGGATTCAGTTGAAGAATGAGCGAGATACATACAGGGAACAATTCCATGAGCAAGAGAGGAAGGTTTTGAAGCTCACCAGACAGCTCGAGGAAGAAAGAGTGCTCAATGACTATATCATCACAAAGAGAAAGCGTCCATGGGACTTTTTATTTTTCATTTCTAGTTTAGATTTGCTTTATTTTACTTATTTGTAACGCCTTGGAGGCATGTTGAACCTTTCAAATTTAAGCTAATAAAGTTTTGTTCATTTTGGTTTGCAAATTTAAATCTCCCAAAGTCTTTGAAATCATTACATGCGCATCCCATTATCATACATATCATTACAGGTAGCAGTACAAGTTTCTCATCTTCTTCGCTATTTATTTCAGCAAAAATGGATTCCGATCAAGTCATCAAAGATCTTCAGGCACAGAACGTCCAGTTCCAATAGATGTTCATCAGTCTGGAAAAGGGGCAAGAGGACCTGAAAGCCCTCATTCTGAAAGAGAAGAAAAAGAAGACTGGTATTCTGAATATGGGCAGAAGGTTTGGAGAAAGGTTGAAGCATTAAACTGATCTGAACTCTTCATCCAAGGAAGGGGAGAACCAAGAAGGGGAAAATGACCCTAGTCTTGCAGTCTCCGACAATGATACTGATTATGATGATGAGCAATATCCTCCTGCTGAGGATAGATACAAGAAATTAGAAGACCATCTGAGTGCTATGGAAGTTCAGAAGAAACCTGGTTTGGATTTTGGAGAACTCGGACTGGTATCGGGAGTGGTCATCCCTCAGAAGTTCAAGGATTACACCAATCCTTCCAAGGTTTCCTCGAGAAGACCTGTTAGGATTACACATGTTCAAAGAATTGCTCCGCTAATAATCATTGTTCCAGGTCCCATCCCATACACTTCAGACAAGGCTGTCCCATGGCACTATGGTGCTGATGTGTATTATCATGGCATTAAGCAAGATTTAAAGAATGAAGAAGCTGATACTGATGTCAGTAATATTATCGGGGCTAGTAAGGTTACTAGATGCAGAAGGATCTTCTCTCCCGAGATTTCCCTTCCGACTGTCAACAAACCTATTGTCATTCCATTTGTTGTTCCCGTTAATACGTCAACTACTATTCCAGTTCTTACTCTAGTTATCACCCATGTCACCGAGCCATCTGGGACTCGGGGCAATGAAATCATAGGTGAGTCTGCCCGGACGGAGACACCTATAAATATTGTTGTGGAAGCCTCTAAACAATAAATAGAGGAAATACCAAAAATTATCAAGAAAAGCGACTACAATATGGTCAAACAGTTGGGGCAGACACCGTCAAATATCTCCATGTTGTCTCTGTTGTTGTGTTCTGAAGCTCATGCAAATTCTTTGATTGCATTTCTCAAGACTACGCATGTGCCGCAGGAAACTTCAGCAGATCAGTTCAAAGATTGTGTGGCCAGCCTGACTGCTGACAATGGGCTAGGATTTTCAGATGTGGATCTGACCACTAAGGGGAGGAATCATAATGATGCTCTGCATGTCTCGATTGAGTGCAGGGGAACCACTATGGATCATGTACTGGTAGACACCGGGCCTTTACTGAATGTTTTGCCGAAGAAAGTGTTGGACCGTTTAGATTGTGAGCGTTTGACTTTAAAGCCAAGTAACATTGTGGTAAGGGCTTTTGACGGATCAAAGAGAATGGTGCACAGGGAGGTGGAAATTCCTATCAAAGTGGGTTCTCAGACCTTCGAGTCCACCTTCTATGTAATGGATATCAGGCCATCGTATTCTTGCTTGCTGGGTCGTCCTTGGATCCATAGGGCTGGGGCAGTTACTTCTACACTCTATAAAATGCTGAAGTACCCGGTGAAGGGGAAGATTGTCACGGTGCGAGGTGAAGAAGAGTATATAGTGAGTCATCTCAATTCCTTTCGTTATGTAGAGATGGACGGGGAGTTCATAGAAACTCCTTGTCAGAACTTCGAAGAGGTCCATCAGACTTTGGCATCAACTGAAGTTACTACCAATAAACCTCCGCTGAAGATGGCTTCTCTCAAGGATGCCAGGGCTGTAGTTGAAGAAGGTGGGTGTACCAATTGGGATCGGCTTCCTGATTTCACTCACAAAACTGAAAAATTTGGTTTGGGCTTCACTACAGGGGCTCAAAGGGTTGTTAGGCGCACGCGGATTGGAAGAAATCCTCTACACATCAACAATCGGGGAGTTAATGTAATTGAGGACAGTGAAGAAGATTCAGACATCGACAGTTGGATCTACCCAACAACCAACAGTGGACTGAATAACTGGACGGATAGGGACTTCATACCTATTTCTTTTATTCCGCAGTAATTGACTTTTGTTTTAAAGATTTTTAATAAACAGTTCGAAACTTTACGGCCCGGTGCTTTACCCGAGGCACCTTGGCTTTGCTTGTGAGGGCTTATTATTTGTCATTTCATATATCATTAATAAAGCATTGGAAGTTTCTTGCATTACAAATTTTGTGCTCCTTGTTTTTCTTTTCTGTATCCCACTTTATCAAAACAATTATTCTCTTACACACACTCACGTATCATACTGCAGATCCACATCCACTCTGGATTCCATTGATAACAGCTCTGCTACTGCCAGTTATGACTTCGAAAATCCGATCAACCAAGCCGGGGACGAAGGTGAGGATGATTGTGAAGTGCCTGGAGAACTTGCTAGACTACTACAGCAGGAAGAAAGGGCCATACAACCTCATGAAGAGCCAATTGAGTCAGTGAATTTGGGTACAGAGGAAGACAAGAAAGAGGTTAAAATAGGTTCGAATTTGGAGCCTAGTGTCAAACAATAGTTAATACAGATGCTACACGACTATGTTGAGATCTTCGCCTGGTCCTACAAAGACATGCCTGGTTTGGACACTGAAATTGTTGTACATCGCCTGCCGACTAAAGAAGACTACCCTCCAGTAAAGAAGAAAGTATGCCGTATGCGCCCTGAAATATCAGAGAAAATCAAAGCAGAGGTCATGAAACAGTTCGACACGGGATTCTTAGTTGTCACTTCTTATCCGCAGTGGGTTCCCAACGTCGTTCCGGTACCTAAGAAGGAAGATAAGGTACGGATGTGTGTGGATCATACAGATATGAACAGGGAAATCCCCAAGGATGACTTCCCACTTCCTGACATTGATGTTCTAGTCGACAACACCGCGCAGCACAAAACCTTTTCCTTCATGGATGGTTTTTCTGGCTACAACCAGATCAAGATGGCTCCTGAGGACAGGGAGAAGACAACCTTCGTTACACAGTGGGGCACCTTCTGCTACAAGGTAATGCCTTTTGGGTTGAAGAATGATGGGGCAACTTATCAGCGCGCCATAGTCGCTTTGTTCCACGATATGATTCACCACGAGATCGAGGTGTATGTTGATGACATGATCGCCAGGTCCCAGACTGAGGAAGAGCACCTTGATCATCTCTAGAAACTGTTTGACAGATTGAAGACGTACAACCTGAGGTTGAATCCGAACAAGTGTACCTTCGGGGTAAGTTCTAGTAAGCTTCTGGGTTTTGTTGTCAATGATAAAGGTATTCAGGTAGACCCTGCAAAGGTGAAAGCCATACAAGAGATGCCAGCTCCCCGCACAGAAAAGGAAGTTAGAGGTTTCTTGGGACGTCTAAATTATATCGCCAGGTTCATTTCACATATGACTGCTACTTGTGAGCCAATCTTTAAGCTACTGAAGAAAGATCAAGTGGTAAAGTGGAATGATGAGTTCCAGACGGCTTTCGACAGAATCAAGGAATACCTTCAAGAACCACCAATTCTGATGCCTCCAGTTGAAGGAATACCTTTGATTTTATACTTGACAGTGTTAGACAATTCAATGGGGTGTGTGCTGGGGCAGCATGACGAGTCTGGTCGAAAAGAGCACGCCATTTATTACCTTAGCAAAAAGTTTACCGACTGTGAGACCTGATGCTCATTGCTCGAGAAAACTTGTTGCGCTTTGGCATGGGCTGCTCGCCGACTGAGACAGTATATGCTGAATCACACTACCTTGTTGATATCAAAGATGGATCCAATCAAGTATATTTTCGAGAAGCCCGCTCTCTCTGGAAGTATAGCAAGATGGAAGATGATCTTAACCGAGTACGACATCTAATACACAACCCAAAAGGCAATCAAGGGGAGTGTATTGGCGGATCATTTGGCGCATCAGGCCGTGGATGACTACCAGTCCATGAATTTCGAGTTCTTGAATGAGAATATCATATTGGTAACCGACTGCGAAGAACCGGGACCGGATGAAGGACCTGAGGAGGGATCCCGATGGTCTATGTATTTTGATGGAGCCTCGAACACATTGGGTAATGGCATTGGCGCTGTAATTATATCTCCTGAGGGCTGTCATACTCCGTTCACCGCCCGATTATGTTTTAACTGCACCAACAATATGGCAGAGTATGAAGCGTGTATCATGGGGCTCCGAGCTGTTATTGACCTAAGGATTAAATTCTTGAGTGTATTCGGAGGTTCTGCCCTGGTGATAATTCATATCAAAGGCGAGTGGGATAAGAAGCACCCGAATCTTATTCCTTACAAAGAATATGTATTGACATTGCTCCAACACCTTGAGGAGATAACCTTTGAACATTTCCCAAGAGAGGAGAATCAGTTGGCGGATGCGTTAGCTACCACGTCTTCTATGTTCAAAGTCAGGTGGGACAATGAAGCTCCCCAGATTACCATTGAGAGGTTGGATGAACCTGCACATTACTGTGATATTGAGACTGAAGAGGTAGCAGACAAACACTGGTTTCACGAGGTAAAGAGGTATCTTGTGGCTCAAGAATACCCCGAGGGGGCATCTGTTAATGACAAGAAGTTCCTGATAAGGTTCGCTGCGAAGTTCTTCATCAGTAATGGTATCCTCTATAAGCGTAACCATGATTCAACCTTACTGCGGTGTGTGGACAAGAGAGAGGCAGAAAGAATCATGGCAGAGTTACATGAAGTTACCTTCGGAACCCATTCTAGTGGACACACCATGGCTAAGAAGATCCTACGGGCAGGATATTACTGGTCCACCATGGAAGCCGATTGTTATCAGCATTCTCGAACCTGTCATAAGTGGCAAGTCTATGCTGATAAAGTTCATGTACCTCTGGTTCCCCTGAATGTTTTGACAACTCCTTGGCCCTTCGCAATGTGGGGCATCGACATGATCGGCGATATCAGACCTACTGTGTCTAACGGGCATCGCTTCATACTGGTAGAAATTGATTACTTCACAAAGTGGTTTAAGGCAGCCTCCTTTGCTGCAGTAACCAAGAACATTGTGGCACGGTTTATCCGACACAATCTGATCTGTCGATATGGTGTACCAGAGAGGATTATTACTGACAATGGTACATATCTCAATAACACAATGATCATCGAGATCTGTACACAGTTCAAGATTCAGCATCATAACTCTTCTCCCTACTGGCCGAAGATGAATGGCGCTATTGAAGCAGCTAACAAGAACATCAAGAAAATTGTGCAGAAGATGACGGTGACATACAAATACTTGCACGAGATGTTACCATTCGCTCTTCATGGGTACCATACCTCAGTACGAACTTCGACAGGGGCAACCCCCTACTCTCTGGTATATGGCATGGAGGCAGTCCTACCCATCGAAGTCCAGATACCATCTCTCAGGATTATGAAGGATGCGGGTTTGAACGAAGATGACTGGATCCAAACCCGACTTGATCAGCTGAATCTAATAGATGAAAAGAGACTTACTGCTATCTGTCATGGTCAGACGTATCAAAAGCGGACGATCAAGGCTTTTAACAAGAAAGTCAGACGTCAAGAATATCAAGTCGGGGATCTAAACGCATCATACTATCGCAAGGTGATCCCAGGGGCAAATGGACCCCCACATACGAAGGGCCATTTGTGGTTAAGAAAATTTTCTCGGGAGGAGCTATGATTCTAACGACCATGGATGGTGACGACCTTCCTCACTCCGTCAATGCAGACATAGTGAAAAGATACTACGCTTAATCAAAGACCCGCTAGGTTGACTGTCCTAGGCATAAATAAGGGCTTCCCTGCGAACCATAAGGGTTCGGGAAAAAAATAAGGGATGAAAATGAAAAAATTGTACACCCGGCAAGTTAAAAACTTGAAAAGGCGACTTGGGAAAAAAAGGGTATCCCGGTGGACTGAAAACCCGAAAGGGCGGTCCAGGAAAAAGTTAGGGGTTGAAGTGTAACACTATGTCTGATAGGGTCATCTCGCCACCAGACTTCGGTATCGACTATCAAGTTCAAACAACGCCAATCAATCTGATTCACTTTCGACCAAGTGGCAAAGTGATGAGACACTTGAAGATATAAAGGCAGTAGCAGAGCTGAAACCCGATGGGATTGTTTCACATAGCTGTTTTTCTTTCTTTTACACAAATTGTATTCTTTCAGCGGCGTTCTTTTACTAGGATGTCAGCCTCGTTGTACAAAAAAAATGCCTATTACAGACCAACTTCAAAAATCAATACAATTCATTTTCACAAGGAATTTCCATTTGTTTTTCTTTTTCTGTTTTGTTTTGCAAGAACGTCCAATGATTCATTTTTTGATATATGCATTTGAAAATAATTGATGCTCATAAATATTTACATAAGAACAAAAGACAATTACTCGTAATTCCAGGAACAGGGAAAACAAGAAGTTCCCAAACCTCACAGTTACTTTGCCCATCAGGTACTGGGATAAGGCCAGCTTGAGAATATGAGTAGTGGTACATACACTCCCCACAGAGTAAAAAGTATCCAAAGACAATGATGTTAGCTTTCTCGAACAGGACATAACTCTCTCCAGCTGAGGTTCACAATCGCGAGTGAGGCAATAAATGTTTCCCCAAATAGAGTTTATTTCTCTCACAAGCAGAAATTCAAATCTCCAGCAGAATTCATTATCACCAGCAACGGAAATTCATCCCCAGATGAGTTTATTTCTCCAGGTCAGCCGACCTATCAACAAAGTGTCTCCTCTCCAACAGAGTTATTCTCCTGCAGAGTTGTTCTCAAATAGAGTCTCTACTCGGTAGAATATCCGTAAACAAGGGGCAAATCCCTAGCTAGTCATCCTTGTTCACCATCCCCAACAGAAGTAGAGGAACTATGGTTTTTTACAGTAGTCAAGAATACCACTTCTCATACTCTCCAAACAGTAGTCAGGGATTTATTTTCCCGGACTCAGTTTATTACATCAGCATTTCATGTTCATGCATCATGACATGTGCATACATTATATATAAAATAATCTCATTTATTTTGAGAACGTCATCATACAATCCATCTCATGCATCGCACATAACTAACCATGTATTTCTTTCAGGAAAGACAATTATAATCAACAATTTCCAGCAGGTACATGATCAACACCCGAAGCTAAATAGAGTAATTATCGGTGACAAATGCAACCTTATGCAGGTTCCTTCTCAGCATCCCTACTATCCAGGCTTTCATATCGAAGTAACCCTACTATCCAGGTTCCTTCTCACAACCCTACCATTCAGGCTTTCATATCGAAGTAACCCTACTATTCAGGTTCCTTCTCACAGCCCTACCATCCAGGCTTTCATATAGAAGTAACCCTACTATCCAGGTTCCTTCTCACAGCCCTACCATCCAGGCTTTCATATCGAAGTAACCCTACTATCCAGGTTCCTCCTCACATGCCTACCATCCAGGCTTTCATATCGAAGTAACCCTACTATCCAGGTTCCTTCTCACAACCCTACTATCCAGGCTTTCATCTCGAAGTAACCCTACTATCCAGGTTCCTTCTCACAGCCCTACTACCCAGCTTTCATCTCGAAGTAACCCTACTATCCAGGTTCCTTCTCATAGCCCTACTATCCAGGCTTTCATATCGAAGTAACCCTACTATCCAGGTTCCTTCTCACAACCCTACTATCCAGGCTTTCATCTCGAAGTAACCCTACTATCCAGGTTCCTTCTCACAGCCCTACTACCCAGGCTTTCATCTCGAAGTAACCCTACTATCCAGGTTCCTTCTCACAACCCTACTATCCAGGCTTTCATCTCGAAGTAACCCTACTATCCAGGTTCCTTCTCATAACCATACCATCCAGGTTCCTTCTGATGACCTTACTATCTGGGTTCTTCCTCTCTTATCCCCAGACAACAGTCCACAACACTGTAAGACCGGGACCCAATCAAACCTAATTAATTTCGCATTTCCCCAGAAAGTCGCGGTGCAACATACACCCCGACCAAACACACAGTTCACTTCCACGTCCCAGACCGGAATTATTCCCCAGTAGAGTAATGGACAACTGAAGCTCCTAAAACTCTATATCTCTCAAGATAGAGACCAACATTCCCCAGCGAAGTCCTCCTCAACAACAGGTATACGGGTTCTCGCAAAGGAATCTCTTATGCGATCGACACTTCTTCAGATGGAATCTTTAAGCCCATCTCCGACAGTTCCCTAGAAACTACCAAAAGGCATATATAAGCCCATTCCTGATATTGCAAATCAAGTGTGACTTCATGCGAGTGCAAATTTCTGGCACTCTAGTGTTCAATCATCTTCCACCTTCAGATCACGAAAGGTGGACGAGCCAATCTACATCCTCAGGTTTAAGAAGATTGAACAGGGGCAGTTGTTGTACCCCAAAATTTTCCCTCCCATATTTCTCAAGACATGGCAAGTGAGTTCTAAAATTGCTCAAGGAAATTCAAGAGTTGACCAGACAAACTCTCTCCTAAGGCAGTCTATCTCAAATTAGGGTTTCATTTTTCATCAAGATGCTTGAGTCCAAAGGATCCCAAATGCCTTCCAAGTTTATAATATGTTATCAAGATCATCCATGTCAAGTTTCAAGCCTTGCAGAAGAAGTTTTCTCAGTCAATTGCTCAAATGCTTGAAAATCGACTATGGTAGGTCAAAAGTCAAATGTGGCCCACATACAGTCAAACTTCAAGATTTTTGGTCAACATACTCATTTTGAAGTATCATTCATAATTTGATCAAGGATTGATCATTATTCATCAAGGATTGCTCACAATTCATCAAAACCCAAAAGTTGCTAAATTAGGGTTTTGTAGGAAAAGTCAACTCTAATTTGACCAAGCATAACTTCCTCATACTTCATCAGAAATGACCCAGCCAAAGCTCACTTTGAAGAGGATGCAATTCCCTACAATTCATCTTCAGCTCCCAAGTTCAGAATATGCACTCACAAAAAGATATGAATTTTGACATTATAGGTCATTTTGAAAAGTCAACAAAAACACCTTTTGGGTCAAAGCTTCATACATGAACATGGAAGACTCAATTGAGATGAGACCAAAAGGGTTGCTTAGAGGACATCCTAATATTTCTAAAAAGTCAAATAACACCTCTCTAGGGTCAAAATTGAGAGAGTTATGCATTGGCCAAGTTGACCATTTTTGTAAAATTGACAAAGTCAAATGTACTCAAATTTGCATTTTTTGCTAAATGGGCCCAACTTTTTATGCTTGCACGTCAATTATAACCTGGTCCACGACCCAGATGCGCACTCACATGTTATTTGCTTCATTATTTATTTTATTTTGATTTTTTATTTATTAAAAATTAAATTAAATAAAATAATTGGTAAATAATAGCAAAGATTTGTTTTGATTGGATTTGTGGACAGAATCACGAGCTCATAGTGCTGGCGTATCAGAATAAAATCATATCAATGGAAATTGGTACAAGAAAGGCATGATTGGCATGAAAATAGAAAGATATCATATACATTGAAAATCAAATCAAATCTTGGATAAATGCAAAGATTTAATCCAAGTTTGTTAACCTAATTCACTCTAGGTTATATAAGAAAGCTTTGCAGATCAAAAGAAAGAGGTTGGAAGGGTGAAACTGCCAGAAGAAACTCAGAAATTTGATAAGAAAGTGATACCTAAATTCTGGAACAAAGGGCTAATCAAGGAGTTTCAAAGCCAGAAATCAATTCCTGAGCATCTCAGGAGGCATTCCGAATCATTCACAGGCGCCAGAACATCCAGAATCACTCCATATCACGCTCACGGTTTGCACAATTATCCAAATTTGATTACTATAATTCTTGCATATTTAGAATGTTTAAATTACATATTTGTATTCATCAGCATGTTTGCAATGTTTCTGGACAGTTTGATTTGATTTACAGCGCAGGAGTAAGCTTCTGCCACTGTTAGGTTTTCGTGCTCCAATTTGGGGTTTTGGTTTTCAAGCAAAATTAGGCATGATAATGGGTACCATGATGATCAGAGTTTCAAACCCAGTTGATTCATGGTCCCCAATTGAATTTATATTGCATATGCTTGATTCTTGAATGACACAGGTTTCAGCAACAAACTTGCGTCTGTAAGTAAAGGTTCAAAACCTAAAACGATGGTTCTAAGGAAGAAGACAACAGCGTGTCACAACTTGATTGGCTGATTTAAATTCTGGCGCGTTATTCTGGCCAGAAACTTGTTATTCTGGTATATTATTTGTTTTTATTGTATTAACAAGTTAACATCCAACGCATTTGGTCAGAAGAAGGAAGTCAGAAGCTCATTGTTCTGGGTTCGATCCCAGGCGTGAGCTTTTGGCATTTTCTCCATTGTTTTCACCAGATCCAACATGTGTACCTTCTGGACCCATCAGCCAGAACCAGATCAAGCGTCCTCTGGTCACCTTCTGGATCCATCATCCAGATCCAGCGCATTCACCTTCTGAGAGCCATCATTTGCTGGACCCACCATCCAGGACCAGATCCAGTGCACACCATCTTCTGAGGGTCATCATCTTCTAGATCCATCAGCCAAAACCAGATCCAGTGCACCTCATCCTCTGGACCATCATCTTCTGGATCCATCTCCAACCAGATCTGCTGACAGCAGGCCGTTTGGTTATTTCTACTTTATTCTTTAATTCCTTTCCTTTAATTATTCTGTTTTGTTTATCCACACAAAAATTATTTTATTTTAAATTAACCAATCAGAAAATCACAAAAAAAAGTTTATTTTCTTAATAAATGTTTTTTTTAATTAATTAGTTTAATTAATTTAGGGCAACTTTAATTTCTTTCACAATTAAAATTCAATTAGAAAATTAGGTTAATTCTTGATTTAATTTTTCATCCTTTCTCAAATAAAATAAAAATACAAAAAATAGGTTTTTTTAGAATGAATTAACTTTTCTTTCTTAATTTAAAATTAATTAGAACTTAGGATTTTCTTTTTAATTCAATTATTCACTATTTTCTCAAATAACAAAACATGACAAAAACATTTTTTAATCAAATAGGTTTAGTAAAGGGTCAAAACCCTAATCGTCTCGCATTTAATTCGCCGCGCGCTTATTTTTTATTTTGACAATATTTTTTTGTAACTGTTCATGGTTTGTAATAGTTAATTTAGGGTTTTATTTACTGTTTAAATTCCCAGGTTTTTGGCTATGTAATTAATCCCCCTCCCCGAAGCCTTGTAATAGCATAGATTTATTTTCTCGCATTTTTAATTCCTGCAAATATTTAACTGTCTAGATGTATGCTAATAGGATTGTATGAAAAGAATGCATGACAAGTTAATACGGTTAGAAAACCCTAATGTGCAGAGATAAATAATGAAAACAAATAACTCGCACATATTACTCTTAGGGTATACTCTCACTTCGGTTGCCTTCGGTAAACGATCATTAAGCATAGGATGTCTTAGTGGTTGCTCTCCTGACTAAAAAGATCTAATGTCCCATTAGAATGTTGCTTCGAAAATGTTGCCTCGAACAAGATCTTAAGACTCTTGGGTTATTACTAAGGTGTCCTAACATTGCTTTAGTGATCATACGTCCCTTTCGAATTGACCCTTCAAACTCCACTGACGGTGCTACCTATTTCTCAATAGTAGGATAGCGATGTCTAAAGGAAACAAGAATATAAACAATCTTTTTTCGAGTAGGTAGATGCTAGTAGGTACTTGCTCAAATCAAAACTTTTCACACTTACACTTTTCAAACCAACTTTCAAAACAACTTTGTCACACCTTTGAGGACTGATACAAGGGTTATCACGAAGCAAAACATTTTCAAAAAACAAAGCACACACACAAGCAATTTAAAAAGATGAGCAAGTACCTAAGAGCTCATGGAAAACCATGGATAGAAAGGGTGCTAACACCTTCCGTTTCTATAATCTATCCCCGTACTCAGAAACATCTCAAAAAAGGATTTTTTCTATACTTTTTTCCTTTCCGGTTGGATGAAATAAAAGTCGGTGGCGACTCTTGCTTACCACGACATTTTGCGAACAAAAAATGAAAAACCTAAACCAGTATTAAACAGTCGGTTTTGCCACCGTATCACAGAGCTGGAGACTCTGCTGGGGAGTTAATAAGTAGGGTATACCTTAGAATTTAGTTCATCATAAATTTCTTCTCTTGATTGCTTTGTTTGCTTTACTTTTAAGGGTTTATTCGGAGTTACTATAGATCCTAACCCGAATCTGGGGAATACCTTTTAGGTAAGTAGCAATAGACTGTGAGGGAACTGTACGGCATAGACCGATAAGGTTGAAGCAGTAGCTACGCTGGTGTGGCACTTTGGTTAGTATCGGTATCTGTTGTGGTGAAACGAGGAGAATACGAGGCTGCTGTGTGGTGTCGTGAAGCATCAACTGACCTTAGAACCTTTAATTGCCCAACTTGGCCATTAGAATTGGTTGATACTCGATGCTACACTCATTGAGACCATACTCTCGAAATATTTTGGCTGCAAGAAAAGATTGCGTAAGCTGAAAACATGACCGATGGAGGATGGTCAGTTATATTGATATCCTCTAGAACCCGGTTACTTTTCTAGGACAGGTTTGAAACCAACTTAACTTCAAGAGGGTATTACCCTTGACCTCATGCAAGCCTTAAACCTAAGGGCTTTGTGTGATTTGGTTGTGTTTGCAATACCTGTTGTTTGCTATACCTGTGGTTTATCATGACATCATGCATCATAACATGGCATTCATGCTTCATTACACTAACCATTTCAAAGACCAAGGGAATTTTTTTGGTTCTGTTTTGCAGATCATGGCTTCCGTGCATAGAAAAACTATCCGAATCAGCTTTGTGGAGATACCATCCCAACTCAAAGAACTAGTGTCAAGAATTTCTGAAATTTCTATGTTCATTAAGAGACACGGTCAACTTCTCAGCCTGGTTACTTTAAACCGTGATGAACAGATGATGAGTGTACTTTTTCAGCTCTTCAATCCCAAGCACCATTGCTTCACCTTTCCAGATTATCAGTTGGTACCCACCTTGGAAGAATTCTCTTATCTATTGGGCATATCCATTCTTGAACAGGTACCCTTCACAGGTATAGAAGAAGTTCCTAAGCCAGAAGTCATTGCCTCAGCTTTGCATCTGAAACGGGTCGATGTGGTATCCAATTGGGAAACTCGAAGCGGAGTCGAGGGTTTTTTAGACAAATTTTTTATAGACCAGGCTCAACTATTTTGGGATGATATAGAGTTTCATGCTTTTGAGGATGTCTTGGATCTTGTTATCTATGGTTTACTTCTCTTCCCTAATCCAGACTCTTTCGTAGATGTGAATGCTATCAAGATTTTCCTTTCTCACAACCCTGTGCCTACCTTGCTGGGAGATATTTTGCACGTTCTCTATACTCGTACCATAAGGAGAAGAGGGACTTTTATGTGCTGCATGCCATTGTTGTCGAGGTGGTTTATTTATCACCTCTCTAGGTCTATACTGAAGAACGAAGAAGGTTTGGGTTGGTCGCACAGAATAATGTCACTCGCTCATACGGATATTCTTTGGTGTTCCCGAGCTATGGAAGATGTTGCTGTTATTGACCACTGTGGGGGGTATCCTAATGTCCCATTACTTGGTGTTAGAGGGGGTATAACTTACAATCCTTGTTTAGCTTTGCGACAATTTGGTCGTGCTCGAAGGGATGGTCCCCATGAACTACTTCTCGAGGACATTGTATTCGACTATGAAGATGATGTTAAGGGGCATCGCCGGAGGTTCATACGAGCTTGGGGCATGGTAAACAGATCTGACCCCCATGAGTTGGGACCCAAGACTTCCCTTCCTATGCAGCCTTACCTCCAATGGGTCTGAGCTCGTGCCCAGAAGCTTATGATGCCTTATGCGGAAGTGTTACCAGTGATTATGGAACCCACTTCTGAAGACGACATTCCTTACACAGTTCTCTATCCTTACATGCCCAATGATCTTGGGGAGTTACATAAGTATTGGATTTAGCTGAAGAATGAGCGAGATACATACAGGGAACAGTTCCATGAGCAAGAGAGGAAGGTTTTGAAGCTCACCCGACAGCTCGAGGAAGAAAGAGTGCTCAATGACTATATCAGCACAAAGAGAAAGCGTCCATGGGACTTTTGATTTTTATTTTCTAGTTTAGATTTGCTTTATTTTACTTATTTGTAACGCCTTGGAGGCATGTTGAACCTTTAAAATTTAAGCTAATAAAGTTTTGTTCATTTTGGTTTGCAAATTTAAATCTCCCAAAGTCTTTGAAATCATTACATGTGCATCCCATTATCATACACATCATTACAGGTAGCAGTATAGGTTTCTCATCTTCTTCGCTGTTTATTTCAGCAGAAATGGCTTCCGATCAAGTCATCAAAGATCTTCAGGCATAGAACGTCCAATTCCAACAGATGTTCATCAGTCTGGCAAAGGGGTAAGAGGACCTGAAATCCCTCATTCTGAAAGAGAAGAAGAAGAAGAAGAAGAAGACTGGTATTCTGAATATGGGCAGAAGGTTTGGAGAAAGGTTGAAGCATTAAACTGATCTGACCTCTTCATCCAAGGAAGGGGAGAACCAAGAAGGGGAAAAGGACCCTAGTCCTGCAGTCTCCGACAATGATACTGATTATGATGATGAGCAATATCCTCCCGTTGAGGATAGATACAAGCAGCTAGAAGACCGTCTGAGTGCTTTGGAAGTTCAGAAGATACCTAGTTTGGATTTCGGAGAACTGGGACTGGTATCAGGAGTGGTCATCCCTCAGAAGTTCAAGGCTCCGATTTTTGTCAAGTATGATGGAGTGTCCTGCCCAAAACTCTATCTCCGCTCGTATGTCAGGAAAATCCAACCCCACACCGCTGATAGAAATTTGTGGGTGAACTTCTTTCAAGATAGTCTGTCAGGGACTCAGCTTGAATGGTTCTACCAGTTAGAGGGAGCCAGTGTCCGAAACTGGGAAGATCTTGCTGCTGCTTTCTACAAGCAGTATCAGTACAATGCCGACCTTACTCCCACTCGCACTCAGCTCCAGAGTATGTCCATGGGTGCAGGTGAAGGTTTTAAAGATTATGCTCAAAATTTGAGAGACTTGGCTGGAAGAGTCCAACCCCCGTTGTCTGATAGGGAGTTGGTTGACATGTTTCTAGGGACGCTATTTGGTCCATTTTTCAATCACTTTATCGGCAGCTCGTCATCTGGTTTCACCGAGCTGGTTTTAATTGGAGAAAAAGTAGAAGCTGGAATTCGGAGTGGTAAAATACAGAAGGATGCCTCCTCGAGTTCAGTAAAGAAGCCTTTCACTAGTAAGAAGGAAGCCAGTGCCATCTACAGCCCGAGGGGCCAAAACAGACCTGAACATCGTCAAGCTGTAAATGTTGTAGTGATACCAAGACCCGCCATTGCTCCACAACGCAACAATCAACAAAGGGTGGAAAGACCACAATGGTAGTTTACCCGCATTAGCATGACATTATCTAAAGTGTTACCTCACCTACTGATATCCAACTTGGCGACCTTGAGAGAGGCTCCCAAGAATCCAAACACTACCTCTCCCAGATATAATCCTAACGCGCAATGCGCCTACCATTATGAGAGTCCTGACCATGATACAAATGATTTTTGGGCTCTGAGAAACAAAGTACAAGATCTGCTTGAAGCTAAGGAGATAGAGTTTGATGCCCCAGAAAAGCCGAATGTTATAACTGCTCCCATGCCTAAACATGGTCGTGGAGTCAATGTTGTTGACACTGATTTGTTTGTGACCTCTGTTGAAGAAATTTCTACTCCTCTTATGACTGTTAAGAGGAATCTACTATTGGCCAGTTTATTTCCGGGTTATGGTGAAGGTTGCCACATGTGCTCGATTTTACCTTCTGGTTTCCGTTTGTTGAAGTCAGGTGTTCAACGCCTGTTGGATAATAAAGAGATT
Source organism: Vicia faba (assembly GCA_948472305.1). NCBI lineage: Eukaryota > Viridiplantae > Streptophyta > Magnoliopsida > Fabales > Fabaceae > Vicia > Vicia faba. Next base: position 1,448,737,685 of record OX451741.1, read on the forward strand.
TTGTTTGAGATGACTATGATTCCTGTTGTTCCAAATGAAGATGTTGCCATTATAACCATTTCCGGCAATCCTTACAAGGTTTACTCGAGAAGACCTGTTAGAAGTACACCTGTTCAAAGAATTTCTCTACTAATAATCACTGTTCCTGGTCCCATCCCATACACTTCAGACAAGGTTGTCCCATGGCACTATGGTGCTGATGTGTATTATCATGGCATTAAGAAAGATTTGAAGAATGAAGAAGCTGATACTGATGTCAGTAATATTGTCAGGGCTAGTAAGGTTACTAGAAGCGGAAGGATCTTCTCTCCCGATATTTCCCTTCTGACTGTCAACAAACCTATTGTCATTCCATTTTCTGTTCCCGCTAATACGTTATCTACTATTCCAGTTCTTACTCCAGTTATCACCCCTGTCGCTGAGCCATCTGGGACTCGGGGCAAAGAAATCATAGGTGAGCCTGCTCGGACAGAGACACCTAGAAAAATTGTTGTGGAAGCCTCTAAACAAGAAATAGAGGAAATACTAAAAATTATCAAGAAAAGCGACTACAATGTGGTCGAACAGCTGGGGCAGACCCCGTCAAAGATCTCCATGTTGTCTCTGCTGTTGTGTTTTGAAGCCCATGTGAAGGCTTTGATTGTATTTCTCAAGACTGCACATATGCCGCAGGAAACTTCAGCAGATCAGTTCAAAGATTGTGTGGCCAGCCTGACTGCTGACAATGGGCTAGGATTTTCAGATGCAGATCTGAACACTAAGGGGAGGAATCATAATGATGCTCTGTATGTCTCGATTGAGTGCAGAGGAACCACTATGGCTCATTTACTGGTAGACACCGGGTCTTCGCTAAATGTTCTGCCGAAGAAAGCATTGGACCATTTGGATTGTGAGGGTTTGACTTTAAAGCCAAGTAACATTGTGGTAAGGACTTTTGACGGATCAAAGAGAATGGTGCATGGGGAGGTGGACATCCCTGTCAAAGTGGGTTCTCAGACCTTCGGGTCCACCTTCTACATAATGGATATCAGGCCATCGTATTCTTGCTTGCTGGGTCATCCTTGGATCCATAGGGCTGGGGAAATTACCTTCACACTCCATCAAATACTGAAGTACCCGGTGAAGGGGAAGATTGTCATGGTGCAAGGTGAAGAAGAGTATATAGTTAGTCATCTCAATTCCTTCCGTTATGTAGAGATGGACAGGGAGTTCATACAAACTCCTTGTCAGAACTTCGAAGAGGTCCCTCAGACTTTGGCATCAACTGAAGTTACTACCAGCAAACCTCTGCTGAAGATGGCTTCTCTCAAGGATGCCAGGGCTGTAGTTGAAGAAGTTGGGTGTACCAATTGGGATCGACTCCCTGATTTCACTCACAAAACTGACAAATTTGGTTTGTGCTTCACTACAGGGGTTCAAAGGGTTGTTAGGCACGCGCGGATTGGAAGACCTCCTCTATACATCAGTAACCGGGGAGTTAATGCAATTGAGGACAGTGAAGAAATTTCAGACATCGACAATTGGATCTACCTAACAACTAACGGTGGACTGAATAACCGGACGGCTAGGGACTTCATACATGTTTCTTTTATTCTGCAGTAATTGACTTTTGTTTTAAAGATTTGTAATAAACAATTTGAAACTTTACGGCCCGGTGCCTTGCCCGAGGCACCTTGGCTTTGCTTGTATGGGCTTATTATTTGTCATTTCATATATCATTAATAAAGCATTAGACGTTTCTTGCATTACAAATTTTGAGCTCCTTGTTTTTCTTTTCTGTCTCCCACTTTATCAAAACAACTATTCTCTTACACACACTCACGTATCATACTGCAGATCCACATCCACTCTAGATTCCATTGATAACAGCTCTGCTACTGCCAGTTATGACTTTGAAAATCCGATCAACCAAGCCAAGGACGAAGGTGAGGATGATTGTGAAGTGCCTGGAGAACTTGCTAGACTACTACAGCAGGAAGAAAGGGCCATACAACCTCATGAAGATCCAGTTGAGTCAGCGAATTTGGGTACAGAGGAAGACAGGAAAGAGGTTAAAATAGGTGTGAATATGGAGCCTAGTGTCAAACAACGGTTAATACAGATGCTACACGACGATGTTGAGATCTTCGCCTGGTCCTACGAAGACATGCCTGGTTTGGAAACTGATATTGTGGTACATCGCCTGCCGACTAAAGAAGAATGCCCTCCGGTAAAGCAGAAAGTCCGCCGTATGCGCCCTGAAATTTTAGAGAAAATAAAAGCAGAGGTCATGAAACAGTTCGACGCAGGATTCTTAGTTGTCACTTCTTTTCCGCAGTGGGTTACCAACGTTGTTCCGATACCTAAGAAGGACAGTAAGGTACGCATGTGTGTGGATCATAGAGATCTGAATAGGGAAATCCCCAAGGATGACTTCCCACTTCCCCACATTGATGTTCTAGTCGACAACACCGCGCAACACAAAATCTTTTCCTTCATGGATGGTTTTTCTGGCTACAACCAGATCAAGATGGATCCTGAGGACAGGGAGAAGACAACCTTCGTTACACAGTGGGGCACCTTCTGCTACAAGGTAATGCCTTTTGGGTTGAAGAATGCTGGGGCAAGTTATTAGTGCGCCATGGTCGCTTTGTTCCACGATATGATTCACCACGAGATTGAGGTGTATGTTGATGACATGATCGCCAGGTCCCAGACTGAGGAAGAGCACCTTGATCATCTCCAGAAACTGTTTGACAGATTGAAGACGTACAAGCTGAGGTTGAATCCAAACAAATGTACCTTCGGGGTATGGTCTGGTAAGCTTCTGGGTTTTATTGTCAGTGATAAAGGTATTCAGGTAGACCCTGCAAAGGTAAAAGCCATACAAGAGATGCCGGCTCCCCACACAGAAAAGGAAGTTAGAGGTTTCTTGGGACGTTTGAATTATATCACCAGGTTTATTTCACATCTGACTGCTACTTGTGAGCCAATCTTCAAGCTGCTGAAGAAAGATCAAGTGGTAAAGTGGAATGATGAGTGCCAGACTTCTTTCGACAGAATCAAGGAATACCTTCAAGAACCACCAATTCTGATGCCTCCAGTTGAAGGAAGACCTTTGATTTTATACTTGACAGTGTTAGACAATTCAACGGGGTGTGTGTTGGGGCAGCATGACGAGTCTGGTCGAAAAGAGAACGCCATTTATTACCTTAGAAAAAAGTTTACCGACTGTGAGACCCGATACTCATTGCTCAAGAAAACTTACTATGCTTTGGCATGGGCTTCTCGCCGACTGAGACAGTATATGCTGACTCACACTACCTTGTTGATATCAAATATGGATCCAATCAAGTATATTTTTGAGAAGCCAACTCTCTCCGAAAGGATAGCAAGATGGCAGATGATCTTAACCGAGTACGACATCCATTACACAACCCAAAACGAAATCAAGGGGAGTGTATTGGCGGATCATTTGGCGCATCAGGCCGTGGATGACTACTAATCCATGAATTTCGAGTTCCCGGATGAGAATATCATCTTGGTAACCGACTGTGAAGAACCTGGACTGGATGAAGGACCTGAGGAGGGATCCCGATGGTCTATGTATTTTGATGGAGCCTCGAACGCATTGGGTAATGGCATTGGTGCTGTAATTATATCTCCTGAGGGCTTTCATACTCCGTTCACCGCCCGATTATGTTTTAACTGCACCAACAATATGGCGGAGTATGAAGCGTGTATCATGGGGCTCCGAGCTGCTATTGACCTAAGGATTAAGTTCTTGAGTGTATTCGGAGATTCCGCCCTGGTGATAAATCAGATCAAAGGCGAGTGGGATACAAAGCACCCGAATCTTATTCCTTACAAAGAATATGTATTGACATTGCTCCCACACTTTGAGGAGATAACCTTTGAACATTTCCCAAGAGAGGAGAATCAGTTGGAGGACGCGTTAGCTACCATGTCTTCTATGTTCAAAGTCAGGTGGGACAATGAAGCTCCCTAGATTACCATTGAGAGGTTGGATGAACCCGCACATTGTTGTGATATTGAGACTGAAGAGGTAGCAGAAAAACCCTGGTTTCACGAGGTAAAAAGGTATCTTGAGGCTCAAGAATACCCCGAGGGGCATCTGTTAATGACAAGAAGTTTCTGAGAAGGTTCGCTGCGAAGTTCTTCATCAGTAATGGTATCCTCTATAAGCGTAACCATGATTCAACCTTACTGCGGTGTATGGACAAGAGCGAGGCAGAAAGAATCATGGCAGAGTTACATGAAGGTACCTTCGGAACCCATTCTAGTGGACACACCATGGCTAAGAAGATCCTACGGGCAGGATATTACTGGTCCACCATGGAAGCCGATTGTTATCAGCATTCTCGAACCTGTCATAAGTGCCAAGTCTATGCTGATAAGGTGCATGTACCTTTGGTTCCCCTGAATGTTTTGACAGCTCCTTGGCCCTTTGCAATGTGGGGCATTGACATGATCAGCGAGATCATACCTACTGCGTCTAATGGGCATCGCTTCATACTGGTAGCAATTTATTACTTCATAAAGTGGGTTGAGGCAACCTCCTTTACTGTAGTAACCAAGAACGTCGTGGTGCGGTTTATCCGACACAATCTGATCTGTCGATATGGTGTACCAGAGAGGATTATTACTGACAATGGTATAAATCTCAATAACACAATGATCACCGAGCTCTGTACACAGTTCAAGATTCAGCATCATAACTCTTCTCCCTACCGGCCGAAGATGAATGGCGCTATTGAAGCAGCTAACAAAAACATCAAGAAAATTGTGCAGAAGATGATGGTGACATACAAAGACTGGTACGAGATTATACCATTCGCTCTTTATGGGTACCATACCTCAGTATGGACGTCGACAGGGGCAACCCCCTACTCTCTGGTATATGGCATGGAGGGATTCCTACCCATCAAAGTCCAGATACCCTCTCTCAGGATTATGAAGGATGCGGGTTTGAACAAAGACGATTGGATCCAAACCCGACTTGATCAGCTGAATCTAATCGATGAAAAGAGACTTACTGCTATCTGTCATGGTCAGATGTATCAAAAGCGAATGATCAAGGCTTTTAACAAGAAAGTCAGACGTCAAGAATATCAAGTCGGGGATCTAATGATCAAACGCATCATACTACCGCAAGGTGATCCTAGGGGAAAATGGACCCCCACATATGAAGGGCCATTTGTGGTTAAGAACATTTTCTCGGGAGGAGCTATGATTCTAACCACCATGGATGGTGACGACCTTCCTCACCCTGTTAATGCAGACATAATGAAAAGATATTACGCATAATCAAATACTCGCTAGGTTGACTGGCCTAGGCATAAATAAGGGCTTCCCGATGAACTAAAAGGGTTCGGGAAAAAGTAAGGGATGAAAATGAAAAAACTGTACACCCGACAAGTCGAAAACCTGAAAAGGCGACTTGGGAAAAAAAGGGTATCCCGGTGGACTGAAAACCCGAAAGGGCGGTCCAGGAAAAAGTTAGGGGTTGAAGCGTAACACTATGTCTCATAGGATCATCTCGCCACCAGACTTCGGTATCGACTATCAAGTTCAAACGGCGCCAATCAATCTTATTCACTTTCGACCAAGTGGCAAAGTGATGAGACGCTTGAAGATATAAAGGCAATAGCAGAGCTGAAAGCCGATGGGATTGTTTCACTTAGCTGTTTTTCTTTCTTTTACACAAATTGTAATCTTTCAGCGGCGTTTTCTTACTAAGATGTCAGCCTCGTTGTACAAAAAAACGCCTATTACAGACCAACTTCAAAAATCAATACAATTCATTTTCACAAGGAATTTCCATTTGTTTTTCTTTTTCTCTTTTGTTTTTGCAAGAACATCCAATGATTCATTTTTTGATATATGCATTTGAAAATAATTGCTGCTCATAAATATTTACATAAGAAACAAAAGACGATTACTCGTAATTCCAGGAACAGGGAAAACAAGAAGTGCCCAAACCTCAGTTACTCTGCCCATCAGGTATTGGGATAGGGCCAGCTTGAGAATATGAGTAGTGGTACGTACACTCCCCACAGAGTAAAAAGTATCCAAAGACAATGATGTTAGCTTTCTCGAACAGGACATAACTCTCTCCAACTGAGGTTCACAATCGCGAGTGAGGCAGTAAATTTTTCCCTAAACAGAGTTTATTTCTCTCCCAAGCAGAAATTCAAATCTCCAGCAGAACTCATTATCACCAGCAACGAAAATTCATCCCTAGCTGAGTTTATTTCTCCAGGTCAACAGACCTATCAACAGAGTGTCTCCTCTCCAACAGAGTTATTCTCCCATAGAGTTGTTCTCAAATAGAGTCTCTACTCGGTAGAATATCCGAAAACAAGGGGCAAATCCCTAGCTAGTCATCCTTGTTCACCATCCCCAACAGAAGTAGAGGAACAATGGTTTTTTACAGCAGTCAAGAATACCACTTCTCATACTCTCCAAACATCAGTCAGGGATTTATTTTCCCGGACTCAGTTTATTACGTCAGCATTTCATGTTCATGCATCATGACATGTGCATACATTACATATATAATAATCTCATTTATTTTGAGAACTTCATCATACAATCTATCTCATGCATCACACATAACTAGCTCTGTATTTCTTTCAGGAAAGACAGTTATTATCAACAATTTCCAGCAGGTACATGATCAACACTCGAAGCTAAACAGAGTAATCATCAGCGACAAATGCAACCTTATACAGGTTCCTTCTCAGCAGCCCTACTATCCAAGCTTTCATATCGAAGTAACCCTACTATCCAGGTTCCTTCTCACAACCCTACCATCCAGGCTTTCATATCGAAGTAACCTTACTATCCAGGTTCCTTCTCACAGCCCTACCATCTAGGCTTTCATATCGAAGTAACCCTACTATCCAGGTTCCTTCTCACAGCCCTACCATCCAGGCTTTTATATCGAAGTAACCCTACTATCCAGGTTCCTTCTCACAGCCCTACTATCTAGGCTTTCATCTCGAAGTAACCCTACTATCCAGGTTCCTTCTCACAGTCCTACTACCCAGGCTTTCATATCAAAGTAACCCTACTATCCAGGTTCCTTCTCACAGCCCTACTATCCAGGCTTTCATCTCGATGTAACCCTACTATCCAGGTTCCTTCTCACAGCCCTACTATCCAGGCTTTCATCTCGAAGTAACCCTACTATCCAGGTTCCTTCTCATAACCCTACCATCCAGGTTCCTTCTCATGACCTTACTATCCGGGTTCTTCCTCTCTTATCCCCAGACAGCAGTCCACAACACTGTAAGACCGGGACCCGATCAAACCCAATTAAATTCTCATTTCCCCAAAAAGTCGCGGTGTAGCATACACCCCGACCAAACACACAGTTCACTTCCGCTTCCCAAACCAGAAGTATTCCCCAGTAGAGTAACGAACAACTGAAGCTCCTAAAAATCTATTTCTCTCAAGAAAGAGACCAATATTCCCCAGCGAAGTCCTCCTCAACAACAGGTATACGGGTTCTCGCAAAGGAATCTCTTATGCGATCGACACTTCTTCGGATGGCATCTTTAAGCCCATCTTTGACAGTTCCCTAGAAACTACCAAAAGGAATCTATAAGCCCATTCCTAATATCTCAAATCAAGTGTCACTTCATGCGAGTGCGAATTTCTGGGCACTCTAGTGTTCAATCATCTTCCACCTTCAGATCACGAAAGGAGGACAAGCCAATCTACATCCTAAGGTTTAAGAAGATTGAACAGGGGCAGCTGTTGTACCCCAAAATTTTCCCTCCCATATTTCTCAACACATGGCAAGTGAGGTCCTCAAATTGCTCAAGGAAATTCAAGAGTTGACCAGACAAACTCTCTCCTAAGGCAGTCTATCTCAAATTAGGGTTTCATTTTTCATCAAGATGCTTAAGTCCAAAGGATCCCAAATGCCTTACAAGGTCCTAATATGTTATCAAGATCATCCATGTCAAGTTTCAAGCCTTGTGGAAGAATTTTGCCCAGTCAATTGCTCAAATGCCTGAAAATCGACTGTGCTAGGTCAAAAGTCAATTGTGGCCCACATACAGTCAAACTTAAATATTTTTAGTCAAAATCCTCATTTTGAAGTATCATTCATCATTTGATCAAGGATTTATCATGATTCATCAAGGATTGTTCGCAATTCATCAAAACCCAAAAGTTGCTAAATTAGGGTTTTGCAGGAAAAGTCAACTCAACTTTGACCAAGCATAACTTCCTCATACTTCATCAGAAATGACCCATCCAAAGATCACTTTGAAGAGGATGCAATTAACTACAATTCATCTTCATCTCCCAAGTTCATAATATGCACTCACAAAAATATATGAATTTTGACATTATAGGTCATTTTGAAAAGTCAACAAAATCACCTTTTGGGTCAAAGCTTCATACATGAACATTGTAGACTCAATTGATATGAGACCAAAAGGGTTGCTTATAGGACATCCTAATATTTCTAAAAAGTCAAAGAACACCTCTCTAGGGTCAAAATTGAGAGAGTTATGCATTGGCCAAGTTGACCATTTTTGCAAAATTGTCAAAAGTCAAATGTGCTCAAATTTGCATTTTTTGCTAAATGGGCCCAACTTTTTATGCTTGCACGTCAATTATAACCTTGTCCACGACCCAGATGCTCACTCACATGTTATTTGCTTCATTATTTATTTTATTTTTATTTCTTATTTATTAAAAATTGAATTAAATTAAATAATTGGTAAATAATAGCAAAGATTTGTTTTGATTGGATTTGTGGACAGAATCACAAGCTCATAGTTTTGGCGTATTAGAATCAAATCAAACCAATGGCAATTGGAACAAGAAAGGCATGATTGGCATGAAAATAGAAAGATATCATATACATTGAAAATCAAATCAAATCTTGGATAAATGCAAAGATTTAATCCAAGTTTGTTAACCTAATTCACTCTAGGTTATATAAGAAAGCTTTGCCAATCAAAAGAAAGAGGTTGGAAGGGTGAAACTTCCAGAAGAAACTCAGAAATTTTGATAAGAAAGTGAGACCCAAATTTTGGAACAGAGAGAAAATCAAGGAGTTTCAAAGCCAGAAATCAATTCCTGAGCATCTCAGGAGGCATTCCCAATCATTCACAGGCGCCAGAACATCCAGAATCACTCCCTATCACGCTCACGGTTTGCACAATTATCCAAATTTGATCACTGTAATTCTTGCATATTTAGCATATTTAAATTACATATTTGTATTCATTAGCATGTTTGCAATGTTTCTGGACAGTTTGATTTGATTTACAGCGCAGGAGTAAGCTTCTGCCATTGTTAGCTTTTCGTGCTCCAATTTGGGGTTTTGGTTTTCAAGCAAAATTAGGCCTGATAATGGGTACCATGATGATCAGAGTTTCAAACCCAGTTGATTCATGGTCCCCAATTGAATTTATATTGCATATGCTTGATTCTTGAATGACACAGGTTTCAGCAACAGACCTGCGTCTGTAGGTAAAGGTTTAGAACCTAAAACGACGGTTCCAAGGAAGAAGACAACATCGTGTCACAACTTGATTGGCTGATTTAAATTCGGGCGCGTTATGCTGGCCAGAAACTTGTTATTCTAATATATTATTTGTTTTTATTGTATTAACAAGTTAACATCCAGCGCATTTGGTCAAAAGAAGGAAGTCAGAAGCTCATTGTTCTGGGATCGATCTCAGGCGTGAGCTTTTGGCATTTTCTCCATTGTTTTCACCAGATCCAACACGTGCACCTTCTGAAGGTCATCATCTTCTGGACCCATCAGCCAAAACTAGATCAAGCGTCTTCTGGTCACCTTCTGGATCCATCAGCCAGATCCAGCGCATACACCTTCTGAGAGCCATCATTTGCTGGACCCACCTGCCAGGACCAGATCCAGTGCACACCATCTTCTGAGGGTCATCATCTTCTGGATCCATCAGCCAGAACCAGATCCAGTGCACCTCATCCTATGGACCATCATCATCTGGATCCATCTCCAACCAGATCTGGTGACAGTAGGCCCTTTGGTTATTTCTACTTTTTTGTTTAATTCCTTTCCTTTAATTATTCTGTTTTGTTTATCCACACAAAAATTATTTTATTTTAAATTAAACAATCAGAAAATCACAAAAAAGGTTTATTTTCGTAATAAATGTTTTTTTTAATTAATTAGTTTAATTAATTTAGGGAAACTTTAATTTCTTTCACAATTAAAATTCAATTAGGAAATTAGGTTAATTCTTGATTTAATTTTTCTTCCTTTCTCAAATAAAATAAAAATACAAAAAATAGGTTTTTTAGAATGAATTAACTTTTCTTTCTTAATTTAAAATTAATTAGAACTTAGGATTTTCTTTTTAATTCAATTATTCACTATTTTCTCAAATAACAAAACATGACAAAAACATTTTTTAATCAAATAGGTTTAGTCAAGGGTCAAAACCCTAATCGTCTCGCATTTAATTCGCCGCGCGCTTATTATTTATTTTGACAATATTTTTTGTAATTGTTCATGGTTTGTAATAGTTAATTTAGGGTTTTATTTACTATTTAAATTCCCGGGTTTTTGGCTATGTAATTAATCCCCCTCCCCGAAGCCTTGTAATAGTGTAGATTTATTTTCTCGCATTTTTAATTCCTGCAAATATTTAACTGTCTAGATGTATGCTAATAGGATTGTATGACAAGAATGCATGACAAGTTAATACGGTTAGAAAACCCTAATGTGCAAAGATAACTTATGAAAACAAATCACTCGCACATATCACTCTTAGGGTATACTCTCACTTCGGTTGCCTTCGGTAAACGATCATTAAGCATAGGGTGTCTTAGTGGTTGCCCTCCTATCTAAAAAGATCTAATGTCCCATTCGAATGTTGCCTTGAACAAGATCTTAAGACTCTTGGGTTATTACTAAGGTGTCCTAACATTTCTTTAGTGATCGTATGTCCCTTTCGAATTGACCCTTCAAACTCCAACGACGGTGCTACCTATTTCTCAATAGTAGGATAGCGCTGTCTAAAGGAAACAATAATAGAAACGATATTTTTTCGAGTAGGTAGATGCTAGTAGGTACTTGCTCAAATTAAAACTTTCCACACTTACACTTTTCAAACCAACTTTCAAAACAACTTCGTCACACCTTTGAGGACTGATACTAGGGTTATCACGAAGCAAAATATTTTCAAAAAACAAAGCACACACACAAGAAATTTAAAAAGATGAGCAAGTATCTAAGAGCCCATGGAAAACCATGGATAGAAAGGATGCTAACACCTTCCCTTTCTATAATCTACCCCCCGTACTCAGAAACATCTCGAAAAAGGATTTTTTCTGTACTTTTTCCTTTCCGGTTGGATGAAATAAAAGTCGGTGGCGACTCTTGCTTATCGCGACATTTTGCAAACAAAAAACGCAAAAAGCAAACCAGTATTAAACAGTCGGTTCTGCCACCGTATCACACTCCATAATGCCAAGGATAGTAACCAAATACTCCAAGTATCATTAAAGCTTTTTATGGTTCATGTTGATTATTAGGTATCTTCAAAAAGAAAAGAAAAGCTCAAGTGAGAAAAATAAAAATGACAAGAAAGTAAATGCTCAAGTGAACAAAGATGAAAATAGCATGAAATGTAAATGCTAAAAGTAAATGGTGTATAAAATAAAAGAACATAGGATAAAAACACAAAATAAAGTCAATTATTAGTGGTTAGTTGGATGACCATCTTGAAACTTGAATTTGGAACTCATTAGAGGATTGGTAGAACCAAAGCCTCCACACAACAAGTTGCATTTGATTTTTGTCAAGTATATCATCCATTTGGAATCCTCAAAAAGTATCATTTAATGATCAACGATGTTTAAGTGATCCGCGTTGACCAAAAGTGATGTAGATCCATTAGAGGATTGGTAGAACCAAAGCCTCCACACAATGAATCTCAAGGTTATTGGATCAAAGAGATCAATTTAACATACTTTGGCTTGCAAACATATGTTTGTGCCACGAATGATCATTTATTCGAATCGGGACAAAATTTAGCACTATGTTAAGCAATCGTAATTGGACTTATATAGAATTCACACCTATTTTGAGGTCGGTCAACAACAATCTATGCACCATTTGTTTTGAGACATGATATAGAGATCTTGCTCCAATAACACTTAGTGCAATAAGAAAAGGATAAGATGAAGAAGGGTGGGAAAGAATATACAAACCACGTTGGAATTAAAATTTAATCAATCTATTATTAAAATTATCCATTTTTATGGAGTTAGACTCAACACCATGGATCCAATGATGTTAATAAAGTTCATGATAAAAAATTCAACCCAAGATCAGCCAGAAAATAATCACAAAATAATGTTGCATTTAATATATACATTGAAAAAAGGGTTTTTAAAATGTTTTAAAATAGAAATAAGAAAGAAAAATATCAACTATGTTCAAACTAATCAAGAAATATTAAGTAAGACCATTGAAAAATCAGAAATGAACTCAAGTATTTTTATAAAAATTTTGGTAATTTTTTTAAAGTCAGAAACTATTTTTAAAAATTAAAAGAAATGAGTAAAATAAATCAAAAATGATAAAAAATAACAAAGTCAGAAATAAAAAATAAATGAGGTCACCAATATTTGACTCAACCTCATTGGAGCATTCCATTTTTTTCCAGAATTTAAAACTGCATAAAAGTATTTTTAAACATTTAAAACAATTCAAATAAAGTGAAAATTTATAAAAAATATCAAAACACAAAATAAAATTGTGGAATAATGAATATCAGAAAGAGAAAAATCAAAAATATTTTTCATAATTTTTTCAGATTTTTTGGACTTAAAATGAATTTTCTATGATTTTTTGAAATTTGAAACAATTAAAATGAAAATCAGAAAATAAAATAACAAACCAAAAAAATATGGGCCATCTGATCATTGTCAAAACGCGTTAGTAAACAGATCAAGTGGACCTGGCGCGTCGTGCAAGTTATGGACTTTAATAAATATCACACCAGATCTAACATTTTTAAAATAAAACAACTTAAAATGTGGCGCGTTGGATGGAGTCTGACTCACAAAAGTAATCAGATCCAAGGGCTCCTGAGGCATGCGTATGGTAAGGCAAACATATTATATCCGTTTCAAAAAAAATAACGTGGCTTCATGTCATTAGTTGAAGACGGACATGTCATCGTCTTCAACCTCCAGCCATCCCTAAATTGAATCCTTCAAACTGTAAAATTAGGAAACCAGACCGGTACCATTAGATTCGTCTCTTCAAGACAATTCTAATGGTACCATCGTGCCAAATTTATATAAATTATGCAAGGTTGTGTTTGAAGAAAACCAGAAAAAATAGTGAGCACGAAAATCTGGGATATCTCTCTCAATTCTCAATGAAACTGCAAATTATAAAGAGCACGCGGATCAGAAGAATACAAGGAGTGGATTAGTCTTTTATTTGAATCAATTTGGCCAAGAAATCTACCTGAACAAAGTAGTGAGAAGTTTCTCTGAAACTGGACTTCTACAGGTCAGTATAGGTCACAATTCTTGAAAGTAACTGTATGGTTAGCTTCAGAGAAGTTCAATGAAGCTAACTGACTGAAGATTTTGGTGTTTGAAGGTGAGAATTTAAGAAATCAGAAATTCAAATTCAGAGTTCGTGTGGGATCTGAACAGGGGTCAATTGGCTATCAAAAGCTTACCAAAATGAGTGAGGGATGATCCTTATTTATAGTTGATCATGATGCAAGGCTCAAGTGTCTGAATTGGAGGCAAAATCAGTGAAATCATGTGGACCTGCTAAGTGTGAAAAGTGTGACTTCACATGACTCAAAACGCAGAAAAATGAATGGTTTAAGGGTCGTTTCTTGTTGTGGTAAGTCCCTAAACATGATTAGACACGAAATTGATCCTTAAACAGGCTTGTAATTAGATTTAAACTAATTTTCAAATCTGACTAAACTTGGAATTTCCATTTTATGATGCTACTTTCATAACCATGGTGCGAATTATGTCGGGCACCATATCATGTGATTTTTGAAGCATTTGAAAGATAAAGTCACAAGATTTACAATGTTCAAGGAGTGAGATCAATTGGATGTTTTAGTAAGAAGTTGTGTTGAGTCAAAGTTGGAAGAAAAGGGTTGACTTTCCATACGTAGAAATATTTCAAGTTTTTCTTCAAAAGTGACCTATAATGTTTTGCATCCAAACATGGCCTTCCTCTTGGAATTTGCTCTTGACCAAAAAAAATGGCATGAAATAGACCTCTTTAATGACATTTTGAAACCTGAACCATTCAAAATCTCCAAAAATTAAGAGAGTTATGAATTGGTGAAGTTGGAAAAATATCATGAAATGACCTATAATCTTTTGTATCCTTAGGGAATCTTCCATCCATTTTCTCACTTTGCACATAAAAGAAGGAATATAGTTCACATACTCAAGATTATTGTGGAAAAATAGTGGGCTCAAGGTGATAAAAATTGACCAAGTTATGATCATTTGAAGTCACACATGGGAAATTGGGGGTTCATCTGGAGGACTTGTAATCTTTCTTTATCATCAAGTTTCTTACACATGAAAACTCCTTGAAACTTTTGAAGTAATTTGTTAATAACCCTTTGAATAGAAGGATGTTTTTGGAATCACTGAAAACTACCAAAAGATGAGCAATATATACTTCTTTGAAGTTCAAAACCCTAGCTCCTAGATCAAGAAAATGCTTTTAGGAACTTTGACAATTTTAAACAACCTTCTTGTACCAACACTTTTGCTTTGCAGATAGAAGTTGTTGAGGATGATAATGAGAAATCATAGCAACCAAAACCACTTCCACATCTTGAGAATTGAGAGAAATATGCACTTGTGACCAATGGGAACAAGGCCTTGTCCAACCATGACAACTTCTTCCATGAACCCCTTGTACTTTGGAATCAATCTTGATAACTTTGAAATATGGTGAACCAAAATAAACCTTGCCATGCCATTTCTTCCAAAACAACTTCAATGGTGAGGTTTGAACTTCTCAAGCTTTATTGACTAGGGCATGGAAATAAACTCATGAACCCATGGATGAACTTTATAAGCCACATTGCCTTTACCTACATTATTAACAAATAAGACAAACCAACATTGCATTTTATTAATTAAAAGGAAAGTCAAAACAAAACATGCATAATCACAAAAGAAAAACAAGTCAAGGTGCTTGGTGATTCCTCAAAGAGCAAAGCTAAAGATAGGGACGAGAACCAAAAGCCCTAATATGATCTTGTTGTGATTGAATCAATATGGTATGATGAAGGGATCTTAGGGGCCAAAATTGGGGTACAACAGCTGCCCTTATTTAAGTTTCTTCTATCCGGAGATACGAAGGTTGAAAATCTTCGTGTCGACGTGAAGGAAGATACTTAAATATAAAACAAACCCTATTTTTGTCCCTAAGATTCCATGCAATGCTTATGAGTATGAATGCATATGAACAACTTCAAAGGGACGTAAAACACCACTGGGGATGTAGCAAAGGAAATAAGGATCAAAAGAGAAACCCGACTTGGAAAATAAATCACTGGTGAATCAAAAAGACCCGACTCTAAGAGAATGGTAAAATACCAAAGGATACACCAACTTTTACTAAAGGCGAGACTACCAACATTCACTAAAGGTAGAAAGAGAAAAGAATAACAACACTGACGTTCACTGACGGTGAGCTATCAACGTTCACTGAAGGTAGAGAAACAAACATCGACGTCCACTGACGATGAAGTACCAACTTTCACTGAAGGTAGAGAGAAAAGAAATATCATAGCACCGCCGTTCATTGATGATGAACTACCAACGTTCACTGAGGGTAGCAAAAAGATAACAATCACCAACGTTCACTGATGGTGACCTACCAACTTTCACTGAAGGTATAGAGAAAAGAAATATCATAGCACCTCCGTTCACTGAAGATAAACTACCGACGTTCACTGAGGGTAGCAAAAAGATAACAATCACCAACGTTCACTGATGGTGACCTACCAACTTTCACTGAAGGTAGAGAGAAAAGAAATATCATAGCACCACCATTCACTGACGATGAACTACCAACATTCACTGAGGGTAGCAAAAAGATAACAATCACCAACGTTCACTGATGGTGACCTACCAACTTTCACTGAAGGTAGAGAGGAGAGGAATATCATAGCACTGATGTTAATTGATAGTGAACTACCAACGTTCACTGAAGGTAGAAAAAAGATAATAATCACCAACATTCACTGATGGTAAACTACCAACTTTCATTGAAGGTAGTAAGAAAAAATATCATCGACGTTCACTGACGATGAACTACCAACTTTTACTAAAGGTAGCGAGAAAGATATATCATAGCACTGATGTTCACTGATGGTGAACTACCAACATTCACTGAAGGCAGCAAAAAGATGACAATCACCAACTTTTAGTGATGGTGAACTACCAACTTTCACTGAAGGTAGAGAGGAAAGGAATATCATAGCACCAATGTTCATTGACCATGAACTACCAACATTCACTAAAGGTAGCAAAAAGATAACAAGTTTCCCCAAAATTTCGGCATTTCACCTAGAACAGTTCTTAACTTCTTCTTTAACCAAGGCATTCCACTTGGAAATGGTAATATATAAGCTGTCTCAAATAAAGAGACTACCACTCACAAAGATTTCACAATGAACTGTCTCTGTGATATTTGAAAGACTTGCCATCCATTGGAGTAATTTTGACAACAAACTGCAAACTATCCACTCATAAAGAAGATAGCAAAAAAGTAACGTTGATTTTTACGGGGAAGTATAAGTTGCTCAAATAAAGAGACCTGCTACTTGCTGTTATAGGAAGGGTTGTAAAAAAAAGACTTTCTGGGGAAAACAATATGACTTCCTGGGGAGAGAGATATGACCTCTTGGGGAATGAATCATGACTTCCTCGGGGAGTGAATCATGACTTCCTGGGGTGTGAATCATGACTTCCTGGGGAGATGCCAATATATTCCTGTTGAGGAGATAAGGTCTTCTTGTGCAAATTAAATGCACATTTTCAAACCAAAGCTTGAAGCTCACAGAAATCCAAAGTAATAACATTGCTGGGAAACAAAGATTCAAACCAGAAATAAACTGGAGTGAAACAGTCAACCAAAATACATTCTCTGAGAAAGAAACTCAAGAGGGAAACCTAATCTATCCAGGCCAAGAGTTGTATAAGAAGGCTAAAGAAAAACTCTTCCACGAGGGATAACTCAGTGGGTAAATTGAAAGAAAATACACTTTCTGCTTAAGGCTGACACTCTATTGGAGAGAGGACAACTCAAATCTGCAAAACAGGGTAATATGTCAACAAACAAAATTAATGAATGTGAATGAGAAATGATTTTCTAAATTTAACTATGCCTGATGTATGTATGAATGTATGAGTTTTATCATGTATATGTTGACAAAACAGACATATAACACTGGGATTAACCAGGCAAAACCAACTCGGATACAATTAATACTCATCTAAATCACATCCAAGATGAACATTCCATAAGAAAAATAAGCACCAACTGAGGAACATATTCCTATTTTGTTGCTTAAGTTCACTGGGAAAGAACATAATCCAAAAATAATCCTATCATAGCAACAAAACAGTACAAATATAAGGATATAACATCCCTCTCCAGGCTTCACCGAGGAATAGCACTCAGATTTCAATGGGGAAACAAATGTTTTCACAGTCCGAACTTCTACTGGGAATTGCAATACCGACCTCAAATAAGGCAGATGGAAACCATATCGGCAAAACATCAATTGAGGATTTCATGCTGACTTCAATGGGGAAATATCATGCAGACTTCTCTAAGGGAGATAGCGCCTCATCATCGAAATATCAATTGGGGACCTCGTGCTGACTTCATTGGGGAGGCCAACACTACATCGAAGAGGGGAAACCAAGATACTGTTAGAACATAGTTTGATTCTACAACCCTTGATAAAAGTTTTGATGATAACAAAATACAAAGAATAATATTATTTCTAAGGTATATACAAAGAACAATTATGCTCCTTAAAACTATGCTTTGTATATGCAGAAGTTCTGATGGAATCAGCATCAGAATGAAATCAGCATCAGAAGATCAGCAACCTATGTTACACGCTGAAGTTTGATGACCAGAATCTGCGCCTAAATAAATACACTCTGACGCTAATCAAAGACATCTTTACCAAGTCATCAACACTCTGAAGCGTTATCAGCAGATACAACAAAGAAGACTCTGAAGTGTTACTGGTTATTCAAGACAGAATTAATTGCTAACGGCTTTCTTCAGAGAAAGATCTTCTACAAAAGGAAAGTGTATTATTATCATTAAACCTGCTTTATGGATAACGTATCCTTGCTTGCCTATATAAACAGGACTGCTTGTGAAAAGAAGCACGAAAGTATGCACTCATTTTTTGCTAAGCTATCCAAACCAGCATATTCAAAGCTTAAGCAAAGTCATTTTATTCCAAGCTCATTTTAGTGTAATTATCACAGTTGTGATATACAGTTTTTTTAAGAAAACAAAAACACACACTTGTTCAATTCATTTGTAAAAGAAGTTCCTTGAGATTAACCGGATTGTGGTTGTACTCAAGAAGACTTTAACATTTGTTAAATTAGTTGTTGTAATTCTTTGAGAATAGTGAATTAAGACCTCGTTGGAGAGAGGCGAAATCACCTTGACGGGTGGACTGGAGTAGTTTGAAATCAAACGAACCAGGATAAAAATACTGTGTTGTCAAGCCATTTATTTTAAGTTTTACAATTCAACCCCCCTTCTTGTGTTTTTCACATCTTCAATTGGCATCAGAGCGCCTAGTTCTGAGCTTTAACACTTAACCGTGTCAGTACAAGATCCAATGTCAGAAAAACACAATGGTAGGACCAAGTCAAAACATCAGCAATGACAACAATGAAGAAAGGGACAAATTCAGTGGCAAACCTCCAGTCTTTGATGGAGAAAACTTTGACTACTGGAAAGACAGAATTGAGAGTTTCTTTCTGGCCCATGATGCTGATCTGTGGGACATGGTGACTGATGGATACACGAACCCAGTGGATGGACGTGGTCAGAAGATTGACAGGAAAATGATGTCTGATCAGCAAAGCGTGAGTTCAGAAATCATCATAAGTCCAGAACAATTCTTCTCAGCGCCATCTCATATTCAGAATATGAGAAAATATCAAACATAGAAACTGCTAAGAATATGTTTGATTCTCTGAGAATGACGCAGGAAGGCAACATTCAAGTCAAAGAAACAAAAGCCCTTGTGCTCATTCAGAAGTATGAGGCATTTAAGTAGAAGATAGTGAATCAATAGAAGCTATGTTTTCAAGATTTCAAATTCTTGTTGCCGGTCTAAAAGTTCTTGACAAAGGATATTCCACTGCTGATCACGTCAAGAAGATCATCAGAAGCTGGCCAAAATAGTGGAGGCCAATGGTCACAACACTCAAGCTAGCCAAGGATCTCAACAAAATCTCTCTGGAGGAACTTATCAGCTCCCTCAGAAGTCACGAGATAGAGCTAGAAGCAGATGAACCTCAAAAGCAAGGTAAGCCATTAGCTTTAAAATCTAACAGAAAATCTGACTCCAAAGTCTTGCAGGCTGTGGAAGAAACCTCTGATGGATCCTCATCAGAAGAAGATGAATTGTCTCTTCTCTCTAGAAGGGTGAACCAACTGTGGAAACAGAGGCAAAGGAAGTTCAGGAATCCCAGAAGATCAAAAAATCAGAATGAATCTTCCTCCAGATACAGAAGGTCTGAATCCTCCTCTAGACACAAAAGATCAGAAGGCTCTTCAGGATACAAAAAGCCAAACTACAAAGACATCATCTGCTATGAGTGTAACGAGCAAGGGCACTACAAAAGTGATTGCCCAAAGCTTCAGAAGGAGAAGCCCAAAAAGAAGTTTGGCAAAGAAAAGAAGAAAAGTCTCATGGCTAAATGGGATGATTCTTATACATCTGAAGCTAACTCAGAATCAGATGATGAAAGAGCAAACATAGCTCTCATGGCAAACGTCTCTGAAGACAGTGAAGCTTCTGGTTCAGATTCAGAATCAGATACAGAAGAGGTATTCCCCGACTTCACTATAAATTTTACTAAGACTGAATTAGCTGAAAGCCTCAATGAAATTTTGGAAAGGTATCAGTAGATCAGAGTCAAATTCAGAAACCTAAAAAGGAATCTTGCTTCTGACTCTGATAAGACTGAGAGTTTCAAATTGGAGAATTCTGAGTTAAAAGATAAAATTTCAAAATTAGAAAATCAATTGCAAAACTCTCAGAAGGAAACAATCCCTAAAACTCCCAGCAATGCTGATGAGATCATCAAAGAGTATGATCACAGCTTTAAGAAGTTTCTAGCTAAAAACATAGACAGAAGCAAAATGGCTTCAATGATCTATGGGGTTAGCAGAAATGGCAGAAAAGGGATTGGATATCAAGGTAAGGTTCCTACACCAAAAAATGCCATGGATTTAGTTATAAAGCGTACTCCACTTGATTCACACTTTATATATGGGCACACACATGACATAAAATATACAAGTAATGATTACTCTGTCAAACCAAAATTCAACCAGAGTTTTGGTAAAACTAACAAATCAGGACCCAAGAAAATGTGGGTACCTAAGGATAAAATAATACATGTGGCAGATATCTTTAGCAGCAAAGCAAAGACACCAGTCATGGTACCTGGACTCTGGCTGCTCACGACACATGACGGGAAGAAGGCATATGTTCCTAGGCCTGGAACTTAAGCCTGGAGGCCACGTAGGTTTTGGAGGAAATCATAGGGGAAAGATTATTGGCTCTGGAACAGTAGGTAATGGAAATCTTCCCTCTATTAGCAATGTTTTATTAGTTGATGGATTAATGCATAACCTGTTATCCATAAGTCAATTAAGTGATAACGGTTATGATATAATCTTCAATCAAAATTCATGCAAAGCTGTTAGTCAGAAAGATGGGAATATCCTATTTAATGGAAAGAGGAAAAACAACATTTATAAAATCAAACTTTCTGAACTGAAAATTCAGAATGTAAAATGTCTTCTGTCTGTTAACAACGAGCAATGGATCTGGCACAGAAGACTGGGACATGTTAGTATGAGAAGAATATCTCAGATTAACAAACTCAATCTGGTCAGAGGACTTCCTAACTTGAAGTTCAATTCAGATGCTCTGTGTGAAGCATGTCAGAAAGGCAAGTTTGCAAAACCTGCTTTCAAATCTAAAAATGTTGTTTCCACCTCTAAGCCATTAGAACTTCTGCACATTGACTTATTTGGACCAGTAAAAACTGCCTCAGTCAGTGGCAAGAAGTATGGGTTAGTAATCGTAGATGACTATAGCAGATGGACATGGGTAAAGTTCTTAAGGCACAAGGACGAGTCACACTCTATGTTTGTTACCTTCTGCAACCAAGTTCAGAATGAAAAGGATCTTATAATCGTCAAATTCAGAAGTGGTCATGGTGGAGAATTTCAAAATAAAGACTTTGAATTATTCTTTAATGAAAAAGGAATTCTGCATGACTTCTCTTGTCCTAGAACTCCCCAGCAAAATGGAGTTGTAGAACGAAAGAACAGAACATTGCAAGAAATGGCCAGAACCATGATCAACGAGACTAACGTTGCTAAGATCTTTTGGGCAGAAGCAATAAACACAGCATGTTACATTCAAAATAGAATCTCCATAAGACCTATTCTGGAAAAGACTCCATATGAATTGTGGAAGAACAGAAAACCCAACATTTCCTATTTTCACCCATTTGGATGTACATGTTTTATTTTGAATACAAAAAATTATTTGAACAAGTTTGACTCTAAAGCACAAAAGTGCATTATGTTAGGATACTCTGAACGTTCAAGAGGGTACAAAGTATACAATACAGAAACACGGATTGTTGAAGAGTCAATCAGTGTTCGGTTTGATGATAAGCTTGACTCTCAAAAGTCAAAGCAGAATGAATTCCTTGCAGGTATGGAAGTTGAAATCACAGGTACTGAAGACAACTCATAGGCTCTCAACAGAGACTTTCCCTCAACATCAGTAAGATTCACTGCAAGCAACCCAACACCTTCTGTTGATCAACTCCAGAAAAGACCATCCAGAAGCAGAATTGATCACCCAGAAGAAACAATCTTAGGAAGGAAGGAAGATCCAATCAGAACAAGATCTACCTTTAGAAACTCTGAAGAATCCCTCATGGGATTGGTTTCTCTGATTGAACCAACAACAATTGATGAAGCACTTCTGGACAATGACTAGATTCTAGAAATGAAAGAGGATCTAAATCAATTCACAAGAAATGACGTATGGGATCTGGTTCCCAAACCAAAAGGATTCAACATCATAGGTACAAAATGGGTGTTCAGAAACAAACTGAACGAACAAGGTGAAGTCATCAGAAACAAAGCACGGCTGGTAGCACAAGGTTATAGTCAGCAAGAGGGAATAGACTATACATAAACCTTTGCTCCAGTTGCCAGGTTAGAATCTATCAGACTTTTAATATCATTTGCTGTTAATAAAGGCATCACTCTGTATCAGATGGATGTCAAGAGTGCATTCTTAAATGGCTATATAGAAGAAGAGGTTTATGTGCACCAACCCCCTGGTTTTGAAAGTTCCAAAAATCCAGAATATGTTTTCAAACTAAAGAAGTCACTCTATGGTCTGAAACAAGCTCCCGAAGCTTGGTATGAAAGACTAAGTAACTTCTTGTTAGAAAAAGAATTCACCAGAGGGAAAGTGGACACAACCCTGTTCAGTAAGACAGTTAAGAATGACATCTTAGTATGTCAGATTTATGTTGATGACATTATATTTGGATCCACTAAACCCTCTCCGGGAAGAGAGTTTGCTAAATGTATGCAGGCAGAATTTGAGATGAGCCTAATGGGGGAACTAAAGTTCTTTCTGGGCATTCAGATTAATCAAACTCCAGAAGGAACCTACATTCATCAGAGCAAATATGTCAGAGAACTTCTGAAGAAATTTGATCTCTCAGAATGTAAACCCTCAAGGATTCCAATGCATCCCACGTGCATTCTGGAAAAAGAAGAGGTAAGTAACAAGGTAGAACAGAAGGTCTACAGAGGTATGATTGGTTCTCTTCTCTATCTGATGGCTTCAAGGCCCGACATTCTATTCAGTGTTTGCATTTGTCCTAGATTTCAATCAGATCCTAGAGAATCTCACTTAACAGCAGTTAAGCGAATTTTCAAGTATCTGAAAGGTACTACTAATCTGGGTTTGTTTTATAGAAAATCAAGTGATTACAGCTTAGTAGGATACTGTGATGCTGATTTTGCTGGAGATAGAGTAGAACGTAAAATCACTTCTGGAAGCTGCCAGTTTTTGGGAGAAAGTCTGATCTCATGGTCCAGTAAAAGACAATCCACAATAGCTCTATAAACAGCAGAAGCTGAATACATAGCAGCAGCTGGATGTAGCACGCAAATGCTCTGGATGAAAAGTCAACTTGAGGACTTCAATATATTTGAGAGTAACATCCCTATGCTCTGTGACAACACTTCTGCCATTTGTCTCAGTAAAAATCCTATCTTGCATTCTAGGGCTAAGCATATAGAAATAAAACATCATTTTACTAGGGACTATATTCAGAAGGGGATTCTCAATTTAAAATTTATTAACACTGACCATCAATGGGCTGATGTCTTTACAAAACCTCTTTCTGAAGATAGGTTTAACTTCATTCTGAAACATCTCAGCATGAAGCCTTGCCCAGAATAAAACAGTTTTGGTTCCACATCTTAACCTTTAGAATTTTGGTTACTTTCTATGAACTACTGATCAACCTGCCTTCAGATTTTTAGAAGTCCAGATTGTATCAGAATCTATCCATGAAGATCTGAGCGCTTCATTTCAAGGATAGAAATGTGCTGTTCACTCAAGCAAACAGTTGTCATCCATTCATCAGCTACTTTCTAAGGCTGAACACGCGTTCACTTTTCTGAAAGGTCAAAAGCGCTGATTGGATGCATTCGGACACATGTCATAGGTAACCGTTCCAATATCTTTCTGAATCCCCCAAAATCAGCTGTCATTAATGCTTATAATCATTATAATTTAATTCTCTCTCTTGCCTTTTACATTTTTAAAATCTATTTAAACACATTTCTCATTCTTTACACTCTTTCACTTTCACTTTCTCTACAATCTAATTGATTTCAGTTTACATCCTTTTCAAAACCCTTTCACTTTCTTCTCAAAATTTTCTGTGTGAACACGGCTTCCTCAAGCAACCCAACTTCCAGTACTCAGAGAACAGATTCCTCAGAACAATATGAAGAACCTTTCAGAACTCTCCTCACGCCCATTAAGAATCTAGAAGTACTCTCAGAATTGATTGTAGACTTCAACAGTCTTCAAGAGAACAGGTTCAATCTCTCTGAAGAAGTAAAGGCTCAAGGATGGAACATGTATTTTGACCGTCTGGTAGGTCCAACGTTCCCAATCCTTGTAAAGGAATTTTAGATTCATGCTTCATCTTCCAACCATCAAGTTACTTCGTATATAATGGGGAAGAAGATAGTCATAACTGAAGACCTTATTGAAAGATTGATAGGTTACAGTGGTGGTGGCGTAAGATGCATAGACATGGCTGAAAGATGTGCTGATGTCACCTTAATTGCTAGAGAAATCTTCACTCTGGGTCTTCCCTCCAGCAAGATAAGGGATCTGAAAGACCATCACAGAATATGGGCCAAGATTATTCTGGGATGCATAAACCACAGGAAGCCAACCAGCTCTCCCGACTACATCAACATTGATCAACAATTTCTGATCTACTTCATCTCCCAGAAGATTAAGGTGAATCTGGCTCATTTGCTGTTCAACCATCTAAGGACTAGTGTTAAGGAGACCAGAGAAGAAGAGCGCACAAAAAGGGACTGGATACCCCTAGGAAGGCTCATATCAGATATTCTAACATAGAATAAGCTGATAGATCATCTAACAGAAGCACAGGAAATCAGCACTTTAGAAGCAACTATTGGCAAACAGTTGAATGCAAAGAATCTGAAGAAGATGAAGATCATTGAGAACATCAAGAAGGAACCCAGTGTCACTTCTTTTGCAACCATCTCCAGCAGAAGAATCCCTCTGGATAACTTTCCCATGTTCTCGGAAATTGATTCCAAACCTGAGATAATAGTCAGATATCTAGATGCATGCAAGGCAGATGGTACAGCACCAGATTTAAACATTCAAGATCTGCAGCAGAAGGCTCCAGAAGTTGTGCTGAAGAAAAACAAGAAAAGGAAGGCTGAAGCAGAAGGATCATCCCAGCGGACTCCAAAAGCAGCTAAAAAGAGAGGTAATCCTTCTTCTATAACTGTTTTAGATTCAGTATCTGTATCAACATCTGTACCAATCCCCACTCAATCAGAAAATCCTACTCCACAAACACTTGATGATTTTGACATTGAATTTGACCCCTCAGAAACTTTAACTCTTAGAGGATCTCACTCCCTACCTATAAATCCAAATATTG
Source organism: Vicia faba (assembly GCA_948472305.1). Lineage (NCBI taxonomy): Eukaryota > Viridiplantae > Streptophyta > Magnoliopsida > Fabales > Fabaceae > Vicia > Vicia faba. Next base: position 1,448,763,269 of record OX451741.1, read on the forward strand.
AAGTAACTCAACAAGAACTTGCAAAAGTTCTATCAGATATTGAAACCTTTGACCAACATATATCTGCTCCCATACCAGTAAATCCAAACTCTGAAACCATTTCAGAAGCACCTCAACCAGAAATTCCACTCTCTCCTCTACCAGAAACTCATCCACCTTCTCCACAACCTGAACCATTACAACCAGAAGTGCAAACTTCTGAGGTCCAACCCCCTGAATCCTGCGAACAAGAACTTCATCACCGTCAATCCAACCAAACTATTAATTCTGATTCCATTCCCATTCCTGGAACCACTAAACCTCTGAACATCAATATACCCCTGACCATTCTGGATATTCCCCAAATTCCCTCTTCACTAGAATCAACTCCACCAAACTACCCAACTAGTCCTATAATCATTCCAGACTCTCTCACTTCCTCACCAAAGATAAACCCAAATGACAATGCCAAAACGGTCATTGATTTAACTGTTTTTGAACGCCTGGCTGCAATAACCAACAAAATAGCCATTCCAAAACCAAAACCATATGAACCTACGCCAGATGTTGGTACCAGTTTATTGATATTTGAAATAGAAATGCAGAAGTGGATAACTTCCCTGAAGCAAGCTAGTCTTGAGTTTATTGATCCTGCTGCATCAGATTATCTTTGGACAAGTTTCAGAAAATGGGTATGTTCTGAAACTCATAAGATGCAAGAACAGAGCTACGGACAAGTTCAACAGAACTTCAGTAATCTGCTAAGAGTATTTAAAGATCAAGTTCTGAGCCAGCTACTCAAGGAAGAAGTTCTCCCTCTGGACAATGCTCCCTGGTCAGAACATCGTCCATCTGACAAAGTTCAACCAGAGTCAGAAGATCTCAATCTGACTGAAACTCTAGAGCAGATGATTCCTGCAGAAGAACTGGGTCAAAAAGAGGACTTTGCAGAATGCTCTGAGAAGCATCCTGTGACTGAAGATTCTTAAGCTTCCTCCTATGAAAGGCAGACTCTGGAAGACCTGAAGAGATCTGATATTTTGATGCAGGAAAGAATGGATAAACAGGATGACAAAATTTCAGAAATCAAGAGCATGTTAACCAAGCAGGAGGAAACCAACATCCAGATCAAGGGCTTGTTGAAATATTTGTTCACGCGTCTTCCTCCTCCCTCTTAGATTTTCCTCTGTTTAAAAAATTTGTTTATCTGTAATATTCTCTACATAGCTCTGAACTTATCGATGACTCTGATTTTAATATCAACTCATTTTGGCTATGATTATGTGTTCTTTTTGATAACTGACAAAAAGGGGGAGAAAAAAAAGATATTTTCAATAACGGATTACTGAGACATAAGAAGTCTCAAACATTCTAATCTACTTAAATTCTCTTTTCTAAAAAGCTTGAACAGGTACAAAACTCTGCTGAAAGATATAGTAAGATTCTGATGCTCAAAGACTCATGGAATTAAAAGGAAGTAATCAACTCAGGGAGAGTTTCTCTTCTTAATTCTATGCTTTTTATTCTTTATTGAAAAATCTGGTTTTTGTCATCATCAAAAAGGGGGAGATTATTAGAACATAGTTTGATTCTACAACCCTTGATTAAAGTTTTGATCATAACAAAATACAAAGAATAATATTATTTCTAAGGTATATACAAAGAACAATTATGCTCCTTAAAATTATGCTTTGTATATGCAGAAGTTATGATGGAATCAGCATCAAAATGAAATCAGCATAAGAAGATCAGCAATCTATGTTACACGCTGAAGTTTGATGACCAGAATCTGCGCCTAAACAAATACACTCTGACTCTGATCAAAGACATCTTTACCAAGTCATCAACACTCTGAAGCGTTATCAACAGATACAACAAAGAAGACTTTGAAGCGTTACTGGTTATTCAAGACATAATTAATTGCTAATGACTTTCTTCAGACAAAGATCTTCTACAAAAGGAAAGTGCATTATTATCATTAAACCTACTTTATGGACAACGTATCCTTTCTTTCCTATATAAACAGGACTGCTTGTGAAAAGAAGCGTGAAAGTACGCACTCATTTTTTGCTAAGCTATCCAAACCACACATATTCAAAGCTTAAGCAAAGTCATTTTATTCCAAGCTCATTTTAGTGTAATTATCACAGTTGTGATATACAGTTTTTTTAAGAAAACAAAAACACACACTTGTTCAATTCATTTGTAAAAGAAGTTCCTTGAGATTAACTGGATTGTGGTTGTACTCAAGAATACTTTAACAGTTGTTAAAGTAGATGTTGTAATTCTTTAAGAATAGTGAATTATGACCTCGTTGGAGAGAGGCGAAATCACCTTGACGGGTGGACTGGAGTAGTTTGAGATCAAACGAACCAGGATAAAAATACTGTGTTGTCACGCCATTTATTTTAAGTTTTACAATTCAACCCCCTTTCTTGTGTTTTTCACATCTTCAGATACGTTCTTCAATATTGAGAGTATGTATTTCACTAACTTATATGGGGAAAAAGTATGAAACCTCACGGGGAGTTAAGAATTCAAACATAACAGCAAGAAATCAATCTTACGGGGATTTTAAATCAAACCCAACACCTGGTGGAAGAAAACCAAAAAAATTGACAATTGTCTCAACACTTCTTAAATAAAACATCACCCTTGCCTGATTATTGGGAAGTCAAACAAAATGCAAGTAGCCGAAAGGGGGATGCTTCGTAAATGAGTCAAATCTCAGCATGCACGGGGAGAAAAGACTTCTATCAAATACTGAAGCCTTCACTGGGGAATCTTGGATTGAGTCTTCATACCATGCAAACTTATTCCAACAAAAGATGCCCTGGGATAGCCTTCCTGGGGAATCAAGAAGTCAACATTATAGAAAAAGGTCAAACTCATGGGGATTTTAAATCAAACCCAACACTGGGCAGGAGAAAACCTAAAAGTTGGCAACTGTCTCAACATTTCTTAGAAAATATACTGCCCTGGTCTAGTTTCCTGGGAAATAAATACCAACAATAATTCCAAAAATGCAGAAAGAGCAACATTTTGCGAATAATTCCATCTCAGCACACCAAGGGAACAAGACCTTTCGTCATATGAGGGAAGACTTTGCTGGGGAATCTGGAATAGAGACCTCAAACCATGCAAACCCAAAAATCAGAAAATGAACCAACACTTGACTGGGGATACTGAGATCACAAACCCGAAACTGCACCTTACGCCAATTGGTATCGTCTTCAATAAAAAAATATGCACATACCAAAAAAAGTGACCTGAGAAAAACCTTCTCGGGGGAAACAAAACTTCCAAAAATTACTGGAGTTCGTCCATTCCTGGGATCACCACTTTTATTTTCCTCTCGAATCACATAATCTAAAGTAAAAGTAAGTTGTAAATTCTTTTTGAAAAACAATTTTGTTATATAATCTTTTTGCTTTGAAAATTATTATCAATAATAAATGGAGTCTTTGTAAGCTGAATAAAATAAGAAATACAATGAATTGGGTAAAAGCTCAAATTTTATTGATAGAATGGTAGTCTGCGAATGGCGAGACTCCACAGATGATTACAAAGTTCGGAAAATGGTAATATATAAATGGAAAAGATACATTGAGATACAATGACCACTATTCCCTCTAACAACTTTGAAATTCTGAGCAGCATCTTCCATTGAAGTATGGTGAGGATCCAAGAATATAGTTGCTTCAATGATCAAGTCTTGTCTAATGTAGTTACTTGCCAAGAAAGTCCCTAACTTTTGCCTAAGCTTCTCTTGCGGGTTTTCAACTTAGCGGGAAATTTTATTTTGTTTATGTCTCTAATTTCTGCCTAGACCGCCCTTTCGAGTTTTTGGCCTACCGAGACGCTCCTTTTTGCCTAAGCCTCCCTTTCGGGTTTTCAACTTAGCGAGTTGTTCTTTTATTTCTTTAGGCGAAGTATTTGTTGACTACATCAGCATTCATGGGACGTGGGAACTCCTCGCCATCCATAGTTTCAAGAATTAATGCACCGCCGGAGAAGGCTTTCTTGACAACATATGGGCCTTCAAAATTGGGAGTCCACTTGCCCCTAGAATCAGCATTAAAAGACATGATATTCCTGAGCACGAGGTCTCCTTCTCTGAATTCACGAGGTTTGACCTTTTTATCAAAAGCTTTCTTCATTCTCTTCTGATATAACTGCCCATGACACAAAGCCGTCATTCTCTTTTCTTCGATCAAATTCAATTGGTCAAACCTGTTATGGACCCATTCAGCCTCTGACAACTTGGTTTCCATTATCACACGCAAAGAGGGAATCTCAACCTCGATTGGGAGCACTACTTCCATTACATACACAAGGGAGAACGGGGTTGCTCCTGTTGAAGTGCGGACAGATGTCCGATATCCATGTAAAGCAAAAGGGAGCATTTCATGCCAATCATTATAAGTAACAACCATCTTCTAGATGATCTTCTTGATATTCTTATTAGCAACTTCAACAGCCCCATTGATCTTCGGCCTGTACGGAGATGAATTGTGATGGACAATCTTGAATTCTTCACAGAGTTCTGTCATCATCTTATTGTTCAAATTCGAGCCATTGTCAGTGATGATTCTGCTCGGCACACCATACCGACATATAAGATTATTCTTAATGAAACACACTACCACCTGCTTAGTAACATTAGCATATGAAGCAGCTTCCACCCATTTGGTGAAGTAATCAATTGCTACCATGATAAAACAGTGTCGATTCGAAGCTTTGGGTTCTATCTTTCCAATCATGTCAATACCCCACATAGAGAAAGGCCACGGGGAAGAAATAACATTGAGAAGTGTCGGAGGCACATGAATCTTGTCTGCATAAATCTGGAATTTATGGCACTTCTTTGAAAATTTGTAACAGTCAGATTCCATTGTCAGCCAATAGTAACCTTCCCTTAGCATCTTTTTAGCCATCGAATGTCCATTGGAATGAGTGCCAAATGAACCTTCATGAATGTCATGCATCAACATGTCCGCTTCGTGTCTATCCACGCATCTGAGCAAGACCATGTCATAATTTCTCTTATACAACACATTTTCACTAAGGAAGAAGCTGCCAGCCAATCTTCTCAATGTCTTTCTATCTTTAATCGACGCCCCAATCGGATATTCCTGAGTCTAGAGAAAATGTTTGATATCATAATATCAAGGTTTCTCATCTGCTACCTCTTCTTTTGTAAAAACATGAGCGGCCTATCCAATCTCCGAACTATAATTCAAGGTATATCATTCCAAGTATTCACTTGATACATAGAAGCCAGAGTTGCCAGAGCATCCGCCATTTGATTTTCGTCTCCGGGGATGTGATGGAATTCAATTTTATTAAAGAAGGGTAACAATCTTCTAGCATAATCTTTGTAAGGGATCAAGCCGGGGTGATGAGTATCCCATTCTCCTTTAGTCTGATTTATTACCAAAGCTGAATCGCCATACACATCTAGAATTTTAATTCTAAGATCAATAGCTTCCTCGAGACCCATGATGCAAGCCTCATATTCTGCCATATTATTAGTACAATCAAATGTCAACCTTGCAGTAAAAGGAATGTGTGATCCATGTGAAGTGACAATCACAGCACCAATCCCTTTACCATAAGCATTCACAGCTCCATCAAATATCATGCTCCAGTGAGATTCAGGATCAGGACCTTCCTCAGGAAATGGTTCATCACAATCTTTCACTTTCAGAAACATCACATCATCATCGGGGAAATCATACTTCACAGACTGATAATCATCAACTGGTTGGTGAGCAAGATAATCTACCAACACGCTACTTTTAATAGATTTTTGAGTGTGGTATTCGATGTCATACTCAGATAACAGCATCTTCCAGCGGGAAATTCTCCCAGTAAGAGAAGGATTTTCAAAAATGTACTTGATTGGATCCATTTTGGAGATCAACCAAGTAGTGTGATTCAACATATACTGCCGCAAACATTTTTCGGCCCAGGCCAGAGCACAACATGTCTTTTCCAGCATGGAATATCGTGACTCATAATCAGTAAACTTTTTACTGAGATAATAAATGGCATACTCTTTCTTCCCCGTTTCATATTTTTGTCCCAGAATACAACCCATGGAATTATCTAACACTGTCAGATACATAATCAATGGTCTTCCTTCAACAAGAGGGAGCAAGATAGGAGGTTCAAGCAGATATTCTTAAATACTTTCAAATTCCCTTTGGCAGTCATCTGTCCATACACAACCTTGATCTTTCTTTAACAACTTAAAGATCGGTTCACACGTTGCAGTCATGTGGGAAATGAATATGGAAATATAATTCAAACGCCCGAGGAATCCTATGACTTGCTTTTCAGTTCTCGGCGCTTGCATTTCTTGAATTTCTTTGACTTTATCAGGGTCAACTTCAATCCCTCTCTGGCCAACAATGAAACCCAAAACTTTTCCTGACCGAACACTGAAGGTACATTTATTTGGATTCAAGCAGAGACGATACTTCCTCAAACGCTGAAACAACTTCAACAAATCTTATACATGCCTTTCTTCAGTATGGGATTTAGCAATCATATCATCAACATATATCTTAATTTCCTTATGCATCGGATCATGGAATAGGGTTGTCATAGCCCTCTGGTATGTTGCACCAACGTTCTTCAACCCGAAGGGAATCACTTCATAATAGAATGTTCCCCAGGGTGTGATAAACGTTGTTTTTTCCATGTCCTCGGGAGCCATCCTTATTTTATTATACCCAGAAAATCCGTCCATGAACGAGAAAACTTTGAATTTTGTTGTGCTATCCACTAACATATCAATGTGTGGCAATGGAAAATCATCTTTTGGACTAGCTTTATTTAGATCTTTGTAATCTACGCACATGCGAACTTTTCCATCTTTCTTCAGTACTGGGACAATATTGGCAATCCATTGAGAGTACACTGATGTCACAAGAAAACCGGAATTAATCTGCTTTAGGACTTCTTCTTTGATCTTCACTGCCATATCTGGGTGAGTTCTTCGGAACTTCTATTTGATTGGCGGGAACTATGGCTTTAGCGGCAAATGGTGCTCTACAATGTTTGTATCTAGACCAGACATATCTTGGTAAGACCAAGCAAAAATATCCACATACTCTTTCAACATCTCAATCAACATGCTCTTCACATCAGGATGCAACAATGCTCCAATCTTGACTTCCTTCGGATCTTCTTATGAACCCAAATTGATTACTTCCAATGGCTCTTTATATGGCTGAATGGCATTCTCCTCGGATCAAGAAACCGTGACACCTCGTCTGGAATATCATCATAGTCTTCTTCTTCGGCCCCATACACAGGACATTCAAAGTTGGGAGAGGGTGCAGGGTCATTGTATTCAACAGGTTTTTTAATTAATCTACACATATGATTTATGATTGCTTTTAGAAACTGACACATATAACAAGTGATCATGCAGATTGAATTTAAGTTATTATTTATTTTGAAGGTTTTTTTTACTACCATTTTCCAAGAAAAACCAAAAAATAAAGACACAATTTGGGAAACAAAGATGACTTTTATTATTGATTTTAAAAATCAAAGCAAACAGATAAGCCCATACAATATCAATACTTTCACCTTGGGTAGAGTGAAAGCTTTTCAAAAAGATTAACAAAAACAAATTACTTTGAAACATGTATGCAAGAGGGAACATCAATGGTGATCCAGTTCTGAACCCTAACTTCGTGCGTCACATAATTTGGCATTTCTGGCTCTGCTTCATCTTCCATAATGGCATTAATCCCGGAAACAGTTGGATGAAGATAACCCATGCTATGAAAGATATCCTGATACTTGCCTGCAGCAGACTTCGACTTCATACTCTTACCTTTATCATTCTTCACAGAGAACCCCAAGCCAACTCTATTCTTGTTTACATGTGGATCCATAATTTGTCCCCATACTTCACTACGACCATTACACACAACTTGTTGCGCATCCTTAAACGAAGCTATAGAATTCTCATTTCCTCTTATATTATCAATGGATAAAGCTTGGAACTGGGTTCCAAAAACAGCTTCATCCGCCTCCACAATGCTGAAAGAGGACAAATGAGATATTAACAATGCCTGTTCTCCATTTATAATTACCACTTTTCCTTCACGCACAAACTTTAACTTCTGGTGTAAAGTCGAAGTGACAACCCCTGCCTCATGTATCCACAACCGTCCTAACAAACAGCTGGAAGCAGGTATAATATCCATGACCTGGAAAGTAATCTGAAACAAATGTGGGCCTATATGAATAGGCAAGTCCACTTCACCAATAACTGATTTCTTGGATCCATCAAATGCTTTCACAATAATGCCACTTGGGCGCATGGGAGTTCCTTGATATTTCAATTTCATAAGTGTGCTCCTCGGTATAACTTTCAATGTGGATCCATTATCAATCAGCACATTGGATAACAAATCATTTTTGCAGTTCATAGAGATGTGGAGGGCCAAATTGTGATTCCTTCCTTCGTCGGGAATTTCATCATCGCAGAAACTTAGGTTATTACATGACATAACGTTCCCTACCACACTGCTGAACTGGTCTACAGGCATATCACTTTCCACGAAAGCTTGATCCAATACCCTCATCAAATATTCTTTATGAGCAGAGGAGTTCATCAATAAAGCCAAGATATATATTTTTGAAGGAGTCTGCAGTAGCTGATCTACAATTCTATAGTCGCTCATCTTGATTATCTTCAAAATATCGTCCACCTCTTTTTCTAGCATAGCTCCATTAGATTCACCCGTAGCCTTATTAGGTTCAACATCTTCAACAACTTTATTTCCAGTACTAACATCTCTACGAACAACTGGTGAAAATACAAGACCACTGCGGGTCACTCTGCTAGCCTCATCAATATTCCCAACATTAGGCATTGGCTGGATGGGAACTTCCACACCATTTTCTAAAATTGTAGCATTTTATTTGTAGGGTACAACTTTGTCTGACTCGTAGGGGATAGGACCCGGCAAACTAATCACCAATGGAGTAATAGCTGGCTTGCTATGATATTCAACTTCAAAAGGGGTTGGTGCACCAAATCAAGGCATAATAACATTTACTCCCTCTTCAACATATTCAGTCATTAGAGTCATCTCTGGAAAACATATCTTCATTTGAGAAGAAGAACTCGTCCGCATAGGCATACTCATCATCTGACTCTTCTTCAGCCAAACAAACCTCAATCTTATTAAGCTCATGATAATCATCCCTTTGGGTTGTAACCTTGATAGTTTCATTACCCAACAACAACTGAACACCTTTCTTTACAATTGAACATCCTCGGGAGTCCCGGCAGCAAATTCGGCAAGATCCATATTGATGTTCTACCTGACCAGCCATGTGGCAGAAAGTAGCATGAAATTGTAAAAGATCCTCATTCATATATTCCACATCAATGACTATGAACTCTCCAGGACATCCAGAAACCATGTTTGCTTCCTCTTCATACTCTGCCCTAGGCCTGATTATGTGGATGAGGCCCTCATCCATCATCTCCTGCAAATCAGCCTTTATCTTGTCACAACCCTGTATATTCGTACTGCAAATAGCACAACCGGCATGGTCATGCGTATAGTAGCTAAATTCACAGAGGTTTGCATGCATTTTTACCAAATCTCCTCTAACCAATTTAATATAAAAAATATGGAAGTTGCCTGGACAACCGGCCACCATGTTCACAACATTTGCTCCTCCATGATTTGGCAGAGGATTATCTTTCACATTAGGGCCAACATCCTTGAAGGACAAGATGCCAGACTTCACCAATTTTTGTACTTTAGTTTTCAATGGATAGCAGTTCTCAACATTGTGCCCTGGTGCTCCCTGATGAAAAGCACATGTTTGGTCTGCCTTGTAATACCAAGGCAATGGTGATGGTACAACGGGAGGTGGTCGAGTCTGAACCAACTTCTTTTGAATTAACGCTGGGAGTAATTCTTTATAACTCATAGGGATAGGGTCATAACTCTCCCTTCTCTGATTATACCCTTGATTCCCTTGATGGGATTGTCTCTGATAAGCAACGCTGGTTGGAGCTAAACCAACAACTGGAGTTACTGATGCGACTTGTTGATGATGCTGATAATTTCTTCTAGGAGGATTAACCCTACTCTCTTGCATAATAGCATTTGTATCTCCTTCCTTCTTCTTGGAAAACCCATAAGATTGCTTCTTCGTACCTCCAGAACTTTCACTTTTCGTTAAACGGCCCTCTCTTACAGCCTCTTCCAAACGGATACCCATGCCCACCATTTTAGTAAAGTCACTTGGCGCACTCGCCACCATCTCCTCATAGTAGAAAGAACCCAGAGTCTTCAGGAAAATCTTAGTCATCTCCTTCTCTTCCATGGGAGGAATCACTTGTGCGGCTACCTCACGCCATCTCTATGCATATTCTTTGAACGATTCCTTGTCCTTCTGGACCATGGCCCTGAGTTGATCACGGTCAGGCGCCATGTCCATGTTGTATTTGTATTGTCTGATAAATGCTTCTCCCAAGTTGTTGAAAGTATGGATATTGACGCTGTCCAAACTCATATACCACTTCAATGCAGCACCAGTCAAACTATCCTGGAAAAATTGAATCAAAAGACGTTGATCATTAGTGTGGGTAGACATTCTTCTTACATACATCACAAGATGCACACAAGGACAGGTGTTTCCCTTGTACTTCTCAAATTCTGGGACTTTAAACTTCACAAGTATCTTGACATTTAGGACCAAGCATAAATCATTCACATTCTGCCCAAACAATTCCTTTCCCTTGAGGGCCTTCATCTCCCTCTGCATCTTGTCAAACTGATCTTGAAAATCATCCATTATATCATAGAGACCCAAGTCTTCACTTGGTGGAGGAAAAGGACGATACATATCATCATTAGCAAATGGGACCATATTCACCGAAGAAGGTGCAACAGGAGAAACATGCACCACAAGAGGTGCAGGAGTAACAGTAGTCTGAACAACTGGAGTATCTTGAGGACCAAGATTGAAACCTTCAGGCCCAAAGATCTCTGGCATTGCCCATGGACAACCTTGAGGCATGCGATTTTGAAAAACATCTAGAGTAGCATACACAGGAACAGTCGGAGCTTCAGTAGTAACCCTTGTTTGTTGAGGTTGATCACTCGGTGGCTGATCCTGAGCAGCCACCAGAGATTCCATTAGAGCAATGAGATTGGCCATGCCAGCCTTCAAAGCAGAAACTTCCTCGTGCAGCTCGCGATTCTCTTGTTCTAAGTTGTCCATCTTCCTTTTGAAATTAGCTCGAGTATTGTAGTGGTTTGGCAGCTTGCTGAACTAAGTAAAGAATCTTGGTAAGACACCTGGATATGCATAATAAATGCAAGAAATATGTGCAATATGATGCATGATATGCAATGCACATGATTTATTTTATTTATTAATATTTCAAGGGACTTAAAGATTTATAGACACATTGCAAATATCAAAGCAATAACTCATTTGAAGTACTAATATTTTTTATTATAATAACTTCAAAATGGATTATAAGTTTCAACAATCCTAATTATAAGATGAAAATAAAGTCTAAAACCCTAAGAAGTAAAGCTGATGGAGATCACTTTATACGCTGGCGCTTCCCTGTAAGCCTGGCAATCTAAGCCTTCAACCTCTGGTTTTATTCCGCATATCTGGTGGCAACCTCCTTCCAATCACCTGAGTCATGAGGTGAGAAACTAGAATATGACTGAGGCATAGGAGAAAATAAACCTCTTTGCCTCTCCATTATCTCTACAGCCCGACTCTCAAGAATCTCAATCAAGTCGTCTTTCTCCTTCAAGTCTGCTCTATAGGAAATCTCTAAAGTTTGGCACTTATTCTTCCAAGCGTCCTTTTCCTGCTACATCCTGACTAAAGCAAGCTGTAGCTCTTCCATATCATCCAATAAAGGAGGATTGGTCTTCACAAACAAGTTAGGCATAGGTTCTTCCCGGGAATACGGCATCTTCAACTGAATAGCTCTCGTTTGGACCCACTAAAGATAAGGCTCCAAAGAAATAGCCCCTTAGGTCCCAAGTGTTTCCTACTCTTCTTGTGAATGTGACACCAGGCCTTCACAATCTGCTCCCTAGCTTCCTTATGGTCTTCTCCCTCCTCCAGGAAGAAACCACTCAAATGAATACTATTTGGTTTATCCCTCATCGGATAACCAAGTTGTCGTCGTGCAAGAACAAGGTTGTAGTTAATTCCTCCCTTTGTACCAAGAAGAGGTACATTGGGGAAACCACCACAATTATCGACAATCTTTACATCCTGGTAATCCCGATGATACCAATCAATATCTGAGTGAGTAAGTGCCATGATCTTAGGAGCCCAACGGGGTTCCTTCCTGACATCCCAGAAAGCATCAGACTGAGGCATATGAGAAATAAACCACCGGTACAACAGAGGCGTGCAACAGATAATCATCCCCCCATGATAAGAATTCTTGAGATGAATAGAGTAATAAGCATCACCCAAAAATGTGGGAACTGGGTTTCCAATCACGAAGATCCTGATAGCATTAATGTCAACAAACTTGTCCACATTAGGAAATAAAAACAACCCGTAAGCAAGTAGAGAAAAGATGACCTCAAAAGCGACTGTACTTTTCATCCTGGAAAAGTAACGAGCTTTCTCCAATAAGAACTGAGCTGGTAATCCTCTAATTCATCCTTTAGTAGTCATATGGGCTTCAACCTTAGACTTCCCCAGATGGATCAAAGCAGCAATCTCGTGTGGTTTTGGCTCACCCTCCAAACCATTAAAAGGAACACAATCGGTAATAGGTAAATCTAACAGATAAGAATACTCCTCTAGTGTAGGCATCAACTGATAGTCAGGGAAAGTAAAGCAATGATACATCAGATCATAGAACTGGACCAAGGTCGAGAGAACACCCTCCTTCATCCTAAGCTTGATGAGAGGAATGATGGATCCATACTTCTTCCGAAAATCTGCAGAACACTCAATCTCGGGAATTAGACTGATCAACACATATATCTTGGGATCTTTGAAACTGTATTTTCCTGTCTTTCTTTTTCCAGAATCCATGGTCAAAAGGTACCTGAGATATTCACAAATGGACAACTTTCAAGTCCCTTGAAATAAAAATTTCTTCAAAAGATGCTTATGAGTGCATGGATGCATGATGCAACAATTACACACAAGATCACAACACATAGGGTTCATAGGTTCAACGTCACGAGCATGAGGTCAAAGGTACTACCCATAAGGTATTGTTCGAAAAGTTATCACCTGCGAACAAGGTTCTAGAGGTTCCCAGAGTCTACATCCTTCCTTTGAATATTACCAACTTCTCGATTAACTCGGTAATTAGAAATATTCTCAAGAAAAACTCGTCCAAGCGTAGTATCATGTGAGAACTATTTCCGGATTACTCTGTCATAGCTTCCGCACTACACCTAAAAGGCCAAGATGGGTTAGGTATTCTACGGTCCTCAGCTTCAGCAGGCTCCCAAGTCGAAAGTAGTATGTCTTCCCGATTACTCGGTAAACGAAACTATAGTCAAAGCGGCCTCCACTGAGTGGGGGATCTCATGCCTCCTTTTTTTTGGATTTCTCCCTCAAAGTTAACATGACTATACCACTCGTCCTATCTTAGAGTTTTCGCAAGTCCGGGTATAGGACTTATAAGTAATCACCAAGCACCCTGAAAACCAGGAAAATCCAGACAAACATATATACAACATATAGCACATAAACAACAATAGCACATATACAAATATAAACAAAGGTAGGCTCAACCCACTTAGGGATGGACCAGCAAGAAGTCAATCTTTCCCCAGTGAAGTCGCCATTTTTTCTGTAGCGGTATAAATGTTTAAGACTAACTCATTGTATTGACTAGACTTATACAGATCAAAATAAAAATCGCCACCGCACTTTATTATTTCCAAAGGAAAGGGAAAAGAGCGAATAACCCAAGAAGAGTGGGAAAGATTCAAGGTAAGAGGGTTGGTTATGCAAAGGGAAGGTATTAGCACCATAAACATCTACGGTACTCCGTAGGAACCTCTATTAAAAATCTGTATATTTTGGCTATAAAATGTTGTATGTAAAATAGATGATGGAGGTGAGAAAAGAAATATATTTTTTATGATTTTTGCACCTGCTACGGTTGCGAACCTTTAGTGCCTATGTACCACCTTTCATGCAATAGGGGATCAGGGTACACGTAGTTCCTCTTTAAAAATTTTAAAGCACAAGTGTGTTGGTTAATTTTATGAGATAAAACATCATCGTCATTTTCCGTGTGGAAAACATACTTACTACCCACAATCATGAGAAAGGAGAATTTGCATCATCTCAAAGTAGAGGATATGGCTTGGTTTTTAAAATCAATAATGCCTCACTCAACACCCAAGTGGAAAATATCTCTCTTCACTACATATTGTAGAAGTATAGTTGTTTGCATCACTACAAGGATTGACAAGAGTCTAATCTTTTGAGAAAAGTTTAAAGTAAAAGCCAAAGTGGCAAAAATGGTTTGAATGAGATTGATTGACTTTTAGTCTTCTCACAAAAAAAAGTCAAGGTATTATTAAGTTGATTGAAGTTTATTTATGAAAATGTTTTGAAAATACATGGACTTAAGTCTAAGTTTATTATGAGAATGGTTCAAGTTTCAAAACAAGAAGGATTTTCAAAAGGAGGAAGAAGATTTTTGAAATTAAAGAAGATGGGAGGAGAAGAAGAGACTATCCTAAGGCATAAGTTGAAAGATAGGGATAAGAACCATCTAAACAACAAGAATCCAATACTTGACATTATGAGTCAAGATAGAATTCCCATTCTTTGGATTGAAACCAAGCAAGAAAATATACTAGACCTCTTGAGAAAACCAAACTTCAAGTGTATTAAGTCTTCACAAAAATTGGGCAGAGTAACGGTTGTATACGGATGAATTCCATCTTACAAACAAAGAATGTAATCTTAAAAACCTGCACACAAAACAAACAAACAATCCAATGTCTTGAGGTAAACCTCAAGAACTCCAGAAAAAATATCAATTAAGGTCACAAGGTCTCCAACATAGGCCAAGGTTTATAATCCTAAGTCCAAGAAGTCCAATACTCCATAATGCCAATGATAGTAAGCAAATAATCCAAGTATCATTAAAGCTTTTTATGGTTCATGTTGATTATTAGGTATCTTCAAAAAGAAAAGAAAAGCTCAAGTGAGCAAAATAAAAATGACAAGAAAGTAAATGCTCAAGTGAACAAAGATGAAAATAGCATAAAATTTAAATGCTAGAAGTAAATGGTGTATAAAATAAAAGAGCATAGGATAAAAAACACAAAATAAAGTCAATTATTAGTGGTTAGTTGGATGACCATCTTGAAACTTGCATTTGGAACTCATTAGAGGATTGGTAGAACCAAAGCCTCCACCCAACAAGTTGCATTTTCTTTTTGTCAAGTATATCATCCATTTGGAATCCTAAAAAAGTATCATTTAATGATCAACAATATTTAAGTGATCCGCGTTGACCAAAAGTGATGTAGATCCATTAGAGGATTGGTAGAACCAAAGCCTCCACGCAATGAATCTCAAGGTTATTGGATAAAAGAGATCAAATTAACATACCTGGGCTTGTAAACATAGGTTTGGGCCACGAATGATCATTTATTCGAATCGGGACAAAATTTAGCGCTATGTTAACCAATCATAAGTGGACTTATATAGAAGTCGCACCTATTTTGAGGCCGGTCAATAGCAATCTATGCACCATTTGTTTTGAGACATGATATAGAGATCATGCTCCAATAACACTTAGTGTAATAAGAAAAAGATAAGATGAAGAAGGGTGGGAAAGAATATACAAACCACATTGGAATTAAAATTTAATCAAACTACTATTAAAATCATTCATCCATTTTTATGGAGTTAGTAAACACATCAAGTGGACCTGGCGCGTTGTGCATGTTATGGACTTTAACAAATATCACACCGGATCTAACATTTTTAAAATAAAACATCTTAAAATGTGGCGCGTTGGATGGAGTCTGACTCACAAAAGTAATCAGATCCAAGGGCTCCTGAGGCACGCGCATGGTAAGGCAAACATACTATATCTGTTTCAAAAAAAATAACATGGCTTCATGTCATTGGTTAAAGATGGACATGTCATTGTCTTCAACCTCCATCCATTCCAAAATTGAATCCTTCAAACTGTAAAATGAGCAAACCAGACCAGTACCATTAGATTCGTCTCTTCAAGACGATTCTAATGGTACCATCGCATCAAATTTATATAAATTGTGCAAGGTTGTGTTTGAAGAAAACCAGAAAAAATAGAGAGCACGAAAATCTAGGATATCTCACTCCATTCTCAATGAAATTGAAAATTATAAAGAGCACGAGAATCAAAGAATACAAGGAGTGGATTAGTCTTTTATTTGAATCAATTTGGCCAAGAAATCTACCTGAACGAAGTAGTGAGAAGTTGTTCTGAAACTGGACTTCTACAGATCAATATAGGTCACAATTCTTGAAAGTAACCGTATGGTTAGCTTCAGAGAAGTTGAATGAAGTTAACTGAATGAAGCTTTTGGTATTTGAAGGTGAGAATGTAAGAAATGAGAATTTCAAATTCAGAGTTCATGTGGGATCTGAACAGGGGTTAATTGGCTATCAAAAGCTTTCTAAAATGAGTGAGGGATGATCCTTATTTATAGTTGATCATGATGCAAGGCTCAAGCATGTGAATTGGAGGCAAAATCAGTGAAATCACGTGGACCTGCTAAGTGTGAAAAGTGTGACTTCACATGACTCAAAACGCAGCAAAATGAATGGTTTAAGGGTCGTTTCTTGTTGTGGCAAGTTCCTAAACATGATTAGACACGAAATTTATCCTTAAACAGACATGTAATTGGATTTAAACTAGTTTTCAAATCTGACTGAACTTGGAGTTTCCATTTTATGATGCTACTTTCATAACCATGGTGCCAACAATGTAGGGCACCATATCATGTGATTTTTGAAGCATTTTAAAGATAAAGTCACAGGATTTACAATGTACAAGGAGTGAGATCAATTGCATGTTTGAGCCAGAAGTTGTGTTGAGTCAAAGTTGGAAGAAAAGGGTTGACTTTCCATAGAAATATGTCAAGTTTTTCTTCAAAAGTGACCTATAATGTTTTGCATCCAAACATGGTCTTCCTCTGGGAATTTGCTCTTGACTAAAAAAGATGGCATGAAATAGACCTCTTGAAAGACATTTTGAAACTTGAACCATTCAAAATATCCAAATATTGCGAGAGTTATGAATTGTTGAAGTTGGCAAAAAATCATGAAATGACCTATAATATTTTGTATCCTTAGGGCATCTTCCATCCATTTTATCACTTTGCAAATAAAAGAAGTAATAAAGTTCACATCCTCAAGATCATTATGGAAAAAGAGTGGGCTCAAGGTGATAAAAATTGACCAAGTTATGATCATTTGAAGTCACACATGGGAAATTAGGGGTTCATCTGGAGGACTTGTAATCTTTCTTCATATTCAAGTTTCATCCACATGAAAACTCCTTGAAGCTTTTGAAGTAATTTGTTAATAACACTTTGAAGAGAAGGATGTTTTTGGAATCACTCAAAAATACCAAAATATGAGCAAGATATACTTCATTGAAGTTCAAAACCCTAGCTCCTAGATCAAGAAAATGTTTTGAGGAACTTTGACAAGTTTAAACAACCTTCTTGTACCAACACTTTTGCTTTGTAGATAGAAGTTGTTGAGAATGATAATGAGAACTCATAGCAACCAAAACCACGTCCACATCTTGATAATTGAGAGAAATATGCACTTGTGACCAATGGGAACAAGGCCTTGTCCAACCATGACAACTTCTTCCATCAACCCCTTGTACTTTGGAATCAATCTTGATAACTTTGAAACATGGTGAACAAAAATAAACCTTGACATGCCCTTTCTTCAAAAAAACTTCAATGGTTAGTTTTGAACTTCTCAAGCTTTATTGATTAGGGCATGGAAATAAACTCATGAACCCATGGATCAACTTGCAAAGCCACATTGCCTTTACCTACATTATTAACAAATAAGACAAACCAACATTGCATTTTATTAATTAAAAGGAAAGTCAAAACAAAACATGCATAATCATAAAAGAAAAGCCTATCAAGGTGCTTGGTGATTCCTCAAAGAGCAATGCTAAAGATAGGGATGAGAACCAAAAGCCCTAATATGATCTTATTATGATTGAATCAATATGGTATGATGAAGGGATCTTAGGGGAAAAAATTGGGGTAAATCAGATAGGCTCATTCTTTAATCTATTAATCGGAAGCTCGTCGTATGGTTTTATAGAGCTGATACTGACAGGAGAAAGGGTCGAAAGCGGTATTAAGAGTGGGAAGATTCTGATGGCTACATCTTCTAATGTTGTGAAGAAGTCATTCGGTGGTAAAAAAGAAGCCAATGTTATTTATGGCCAGAAAGGTCGTAGTAAGAATGACCACCATCAGTCTGTGGGGGCGGTAGTAATCTCTAATCCAGCGCATGTTCAACAATCACAAAAGGGAAGCCGTCAAAGGCCAGACGCTCCGTCAAGGCATTTTACCAAGATCGACATGCCTTTATCTCAGGCATTACAACATTTGTTAAAGGATGAACTCATTTCACTGCGGGGTCCTCCTTAGAATACCAACACATCAACTCCAAAGTACAATCCAAATGTGAGGTGTGCCTATCATTCAAATAGTCCTGGGCACGACACCAACAACTGTTGGGCCCTGAAAAGCAAGATTCAGGATATGATCGATAATAAGGAAATTGAGTTTGATCCTCCAGAGACTCCGAACGTGATTAATGCACCTATGGCTAAGCATGACAAAGGCATAAGTGTTATTGAAGATGTTTTGTATGTTACCTCCGTAAGTGATGTGGTTACTCGTCTCTCAATAATTAAGGAGAATTTACTACAAGCCGATTTATTTCTGGGTTGTGTTAAAGAATGTTATTATTGTGCAGTTGAATCCAATGGTTGCGGGTTACTGAAGGAAGGCGTTCAGCGCCTGATGGATGAACATGTAATTTTGATTGAGAAAGTTCTGTATGCTGAGAATTTGTGCCAAGATTTGTCTATCGTATCTGGTACTCCTTTCAGGATCACTTCCAAGGGTCCTGTAAGGATTACTGCCAATCCAAAAGCTGGTCCTTTAATCATTACAACACCTGGGCCCATCCCATATTCCTTGGAGAAGGCTATTCCATGGAATTATGGGTCCAACGTCTATTACCACAGTGTTAAACAAGAGTTGTTTGACGAAGATGATAAAGAGGATAATCCCAATATTGATAATATTGCAGGGACCAACAAAATTACTAGAAGCCGAAGGATTTTCTCCCAGAAAATCTCTCCACTTGTTCAAGTCATAGTTACCAAGACAACTTCTGAGGCTCGAGGTAAATAGCCAATGATAGAGCCTGCCCAGATAGAGGCGCCAAAAGAAGCTACAGACAAGGATACCTCTGGACAACAGTTGGAAGAGGTTTTGAAAATCATCCGCAAGAGCGACTATGAAATTGTTGACTAGCTGGGGCAGACCTCGTCCAAAATCTCCAAGCTATCTTTACTATTGTATTATGAAGCCCATGCGCAGGCTTTAGTAAAGTTCTTCAAGAATTCCCATATGTCGCAAGAAATTTCGGTTGATCAATTTGGAAGTTATGTAACGAGTTTAAAAACTGATAATGGATTAGGCTTCTCCGATGTTGACCCGATTTCATGGGGTAGAACTCATAATAGGGCCTTGTATGTCTCTATTGAATGCATGGGCACTATGTTGGCTCATGTGTTAATTGATACTGGCTCTTCTCGGAATGTTCTGCCAAAAGGTGCTCTCGACAGACTGAATTATGAAGGGGTTGCACTGAAACCCATTAATATCATAGAAGAATGGTGCATGGAGAAGTGGACCTCCCAATCATAGTGGGTTCATAGATATTTTAGTCACTTTCTATGTGATGGACATCCGGACAGCTTATTCTTGTCTATTGGGACGCCCCCGAATCCATGGGGCAGTTGTAGTCACATCCACCTTGCACCAAAAATTAAAATATCATGTAAAAGGGAAGGTTGTTACTGTCTGCGGGGAGGAGGAGTACATGTTCATCCACTTGAATTCATTTCGGCACGTGGAGATGGATGGAGAATTTATCGAGACTCCATGTCATACCTTTGAAGTGATTTCCCCTGCTACTATTAAAGATGTTTATGCCATTCCGAAGACCACCAGGACTCCACACAAGATGGTTTCTTTGAAAGATGCCAACGCAACTATAGAAGAAGAAGGTTAAAGGGTTGTTTATCGCATTTGAGCTGGAAGACCTCTGTCCTGTATCAACAATAACGGAATTAATGCTCTAGAAGACCCTGATAGTGATTATGATTTCGACAGCTGGATATTCCCTACCATTAGTGATGGACTCGACAATTGGAAAGCAGAAGACATTTTCCCTATCTCCTTTAGTCAAGAGTAATAGATATTTCTATTTTAATGCTTTAAGAATTTTGGTTATGTATTTTCTTTTAAAATTAATGACTTTAAATCTTGTGTCTTACCCGGGGCACAATGGTTCACTTGTTAAGGGTTATCGTTTCATAAGTCATATTTTCATTTAATAAAAATATTGGACGTTTTGCATTCAAATTTTGCACTCTCTGCCTTTCTTTTACATTATTGCACTTTCGAATAGCTACACGTTCTTACACACACCCACACATTACATTACAGATCCACATCCACTCTGGATCTCGTTGATAACGATTCTGCTATTGCCGCTTATGACTTTGAAAATCTGATCTACCAAGCCGAGGAAGATGGTGAGGAAGATTGTGAAATACCTGGAGAACTTTCCAGACTCTTAATACAAGAATAAAATGCTATCCAACCACATGAAGAGTCAGCTGAAGTTGTAAATTTAGGTACCGAGGAAGACTGGAAAGAGGTCAAGATAGGCGCCAACTTAGAGGACAATGTCAAGAACAGGTTGATTCAGATGTTGCATGACTATGTTGAAATCTTTTCTTGGTCATACAAAGACATGCTAGGGCTTGATATTAATATTGTGGTTCACCGTCTGCCAATGAAAGAGGGTTGTTCTCCGATTAAGCAGAAGGTTCATTGCATGCATCCTGAAATATCGGAAAAGATCAAAGCTGAGGTTATGAAACAATTCAATGTAGGTTTCTTAGAAGTGAAGTCATATCCTCAATGGGTTGCTAATGTTGTTCTGGTACCAAAGAAAGATGGAAAGGTACATATATGTGTAGATTACAGGGATCTGAACAGGGCGAGCCCCAAAGGTGACTTCCCGCTGCCACATATTGATGTCTTGGTCAACAATACCACTCAGCACAACGTATTCTCCTTCATGGATGGTTTCTCGGGTTATAATCAGATCAAGATGGCGCTTGAAGACATGGAGAAAACTATCTTTGTCACATAGTGGGGAACTTTCTGTTACAAGGTTATGCCATTTGGTTTGAAGAACGTCAGGGAAACTTATCAGCGTGCCATGGTAGCCTTATTTCATGACATAATTCATCATGAGATAGAAGTCTACGTCGATAATATGATAGCAAGCTCACAGACTGAAGAAGAACATCTTAGTCATCTGCATAAGTTATTTGAAAGGCTGAAGAAGTACAAACTAAGGCTAAATAACGAACAAATGCACTTTTGGGGTGAGATCTGGTAAACTCATGGGTTTCTCGTCAGTGGTAAAGGTATTGAAGTTAATCCCATAAAATTTAAAGCTATTCAAGAAATGTCGGCTCCCCACACCGAGAAGGAAGTCATAGGTTTCTTAGGAAGACTGAATTATATTGCCCAATTCATTTCCCATTTGACTTCTACTTGTGAACCAATCTTCAAGCTGTTGAAGAAAGATCAAGCAGTAAAATGGAACGACGACTGTCAAATATCCTTTGATAAAACTAAGGAATACCTACAAGAACCTCCTATTCTGATGCCACCGGTAGAAGGAATGCCTGTAATCATGTAACTAACAGTGCTAGAGAACTCAATGGGTGTGTATTTGGGCAGCATGACGAGTCTGGTCGAAAAGAGCATGCAATATACTACCTTAGCAAAAAATTTACCGACTATGAAACAAGATATTCACTGCTCGAGAAAACTTGTTGCACTTTGGAATGGGCTGCTCGCTGACTAAGACAATATATGTTTACCCATACTACTCTATTAATCTCTAAAATGGATCCCATCAAGTACATATTCGAGAAGCCGACTCTCTCCGGAAGAATAACCCAATGGCAAATTGTCTTAACAAAATACGACATTCAGTACACCACTCAAAAAGCAATCAAAGGGAGTGTACTGGAAAATCATTTGGCACATCAAGCTGTAGATGACTATCAGTCTATGAATTCTAAATTCCCGGATGAGAACATCATGCTAATTATAGATTGTGAAAAACCTGGACCATATGAAGGACTTGAGCTAGGATCCTGATGGACTATGGTTTTAGATGGAGCTTCTGAAGCACTTGGAAATGGGATCGGTGTTGTAATTATCTCTCCCCAGGGTTGTCATACGCCCTTCACTGCCAAACTTTACTTTGATTGCACCAATAATATGGCTGAATATGAAGCATGCATCATGGGTATTAAAGCTGCTATTGACCTAAGAATCAAATTCCTGAGCGTATATGGGGATTCAGCCTTGGTAATCAGTCAGGTCAAGGGAGAATGGGATACGAAGCATCTGAATCTTATCCCTTATCGAGAACATGTGCTAACCTTGATTTCGTACATCGAAGAGATTACTTTTGAGCATATCCTAAGAGAAGAGAATCATTTGGCGGACGCATTAGCTACTATGTCATCCATGTTCAAGTTCAGATGGGACAATGAGGCTCCCAGAATTACCATTGAAAGATTCGACAAACTGGCACATTGCTACGAAATTGATACTGATGAAGTAGAAAAAAAACCTTGGTTTCATGAAGTGTGATCGTGGGATTTATACTTATGTATCCAATGATTCAGACTGCAAGTGCACAGTCTTGTCGAGTAGTTTTAAAAGATATCGAACCACAGAGACTGATGAATCGATCTACCGTTTTCTATTGTTATTATGTAAATCTAAAGCTAATGAATATTTGATTTGGGTTGTAGGGAAACTAATCACTAAATTAAGTTGTATTTTAATAATCAATGAGCTAAATTACTAGTATGCATTAGTCTTACCTCGGGAACTAGCGACCTGTCGGGCGTCTTTATATTTTCAAAACAGTTTTCAGTAAAACCTATCTAGTTTAAAAACCCTCGTCTCACACTATCGTTTTGTTGATCTAGGCTATGCAGTTAAGTCCTAACGTACGCTTCCGCCATCCCGCAGGAGTTAAAAACACTTTTTGGAAACTAAACAAAATCTTAATTAACTTTAAAGTGCTTCCACTGTATTTTAAGCCAATGCCTAATTACTACTGTCCAGTTAAAAGATCTCAAACTTCTGCTTTATTGACCCTAACCTCTATCTGTTTTTTTACTTCCGTAACAAAACAATTTAATGATTTGAAAAATAGTAACTTAGGCCAGAAAAGAAAGTTTCGAAGTAAAAATAGTCCCGACTAAGTTACTTGTTCCCTCGGTTGATTGACTTTACATACCGATATAAGATTTCTAGCCTGACATAATGTTAAACCAAATCGCAGAATAATTTAAAGGACAAACACAAATAAACATAATTATATTAATTAATAAGCAATAAGAATTTGTAAACATAAACCTGGTAATAACTCTGAAGATAGAAGCACTCCTGCACAAATTGTAGGCTTTGCTTCGATCGGAGAATATATTTAACCGTACAGAAGAAAATAATGCTGGAAGAATAATGCTGGAAAGAAATAACTGGGAAAAGAAAATAATACTGAAAAGAAAATAATACTGAAAATAATATTCTGCTGAAAATAATATTTGCTTAATAAAATCTCTAAACTTTCTCGCCAAAAAGAAGAACCCTTTCTACTGTGGTCTCTTGCTCTATTTTTAGTGCTTGCTTGATTCCTTGCTTTTGAAAATGTAGGAACAGTTGAATTCTTCCTTTGAGAAATAATAGGGCCATTAACTTGTCACGTTCCTTGCTATTTTGACTGAGTGGGTGAGAGAATGTAGGAACTCGTTGGATTGTGCTTTGAACGTGTTTCTGTCTGTTGGATGAGGAAAAAGTGGAGTTGTAAGCTGTGACGTTCGTCACACGCAAGTGACTATCGTCACTTGGACTTCATGGAGCATGACGTTCGTCACAGCCCCTTGACGGTCGTCAGGGCTTGTTTGCATGTGGGCCACGTGCTCACATGTGTAATGGGATTTTGGGCTGTTTTCTTCTCCTTAGGCTTTTTTACTACTTTTTGCACCCTTTTTTCTTCATTTCTTCAAAAGTGTTCGGCTCAGTGCATATCTGCAAAAATAGAAAAATACCTGCATAATACTTATAAAATAATTTAATTCAAACTAAAGTATGAGAAATATTTGGTGTATATCAAGCCAGAAATATCACATATTTGTGTGTCATCAAACTCCCCCATACTTAAACTTTGCTTGTCCTCAAGCAAATGCTAAGTTCGATGTTTTTCTAAACATGGTTATGACTCGGATCGAATAATACATAGTTGCGTTGCGTTTTTGTCAGAAAATCGGTGGTTTGATTCATGCTCCATAACTACATCGGCGACGCTAGACAATCCCATTTTACGTAAACTAGTTACAGGTCCTATCATAGCCTACCTCGAGTATTTGTCTTGTTTTGCCTTTTTAATTCTAGCGCAATCACAATAAGCCCTTTATCTTCACACGCACATAGCAGAACAGTCGGTTAGTGGTTATGATCCTTTTAAACTTTTAGAGGTTTCTGACACATTAATGTGGCAACCTTTAATTCAAATGTTGGATGCGGGGGATCAGACTGTAATCTGCCCTACCGAGTTCAGTACCAGATGCTCCTGAACCATCCATCAAATGAATTTTCATGTTACTTTGTAAGGTTTACATCCTTTGGATTAGGCGATCGGGTGAGGATCGTCCAATTTAATCAGTGTTTTTCCTTGCAACATTTTGCTGAAATATTCTATCATCCACTTATATTCATCGACTTCCTGCGTAGTTTGTGTTTAAGACGGTGTTGACTGCTAATATAAACTACTCAAGGTTACTATAAAGACTAAACTCAAGGTGTTGGAAACAACGGGTACTTGAACTGATCTATCATACTCTGGGGTTGTAGAGTGTCTGAACGGTAGAAATTTCGCTTAATCTCGCCCCAATTTCTGATGATTAAAGATTTTGCAATCTATTTACTTGTCGAGTGAAAAAAAATTTATGGGCTCAAAAAGAGAGGGGAGTCTAAAAGAACAACACAAATTGCTGCAATAGATGACTTGAAAAAGTTTTTTATTGAATTTAAGATAACAGAAGGGAAATTACAAAGAAAGATAAAAATTACTAGAAAAAGGGAAATACTTCCTCCCCCATACTTGAATCATACATTGTCCTCAATGTATTGATAGAAGCGGGAAAGGGGAAAGATAACAACATAATCATTCTTCTTCATCTTATCTTTGGTATCGGCCACATGTCCTTGCTCTTCGACGTGCTTGCCCGCCATGTCTGGAAGATTCGCCGCCATCTCTTTGGGATATGATATTATGCAAGTCGTCAACACGGAGTGTTAAGGCTCGCATATCCGCCGTTATTCCTGTGGTGAATTCCAGCATACTTTGGTCGTGCCTGCGAGCGTAGTCATTTTGGTCTCTCTGCATTTGTTGCATGAGAGTCATCATCTCGATTTGGCGCGTCTCGATACTCTGGTGGCGTTGAGTGGACGGCTGGTTTTGTTGCATTATCGCAGCATATATTGCGTCGATAGTGGCAGGATTGTTGGCTTGCTGTTGTTGAGGCTCTTGATGCTCTAATTCTTCTTCGATTTCGTCAGCGGCAGTGTTGTTAGCCTGACCTTGATTTCCTTGCACATTTTCTCCGGGTTCAGGGGCGTTCAGGTTGTAAAGCCAGTTATCCAGATTTCCCAAGTAAGTACGATTATGATTTGGCATGATCACACTGCGAACTCTTGCATTCTTAACCATGAGATAGTATCCTCCAGCTTCTCGTACTTTAATCAGGCGGCCAGCTCTACAGTTATCAATGTCCATAAAAACTGCTGGCAACGGAGGTAGGAGTTGGATCCTTCCCCCCAGTTCAAGTGAACTGCGATGGCGGTGATAATGCCTCTGATGCAAAAAGGTGTGGTCCCTTCTCTTGCAACGAGGTTTTGAATACGGGCCATCATTAAAGTTACGGGATTAAGACGAATGTTTTGTGAAAAGGTACAGTGGAGAGCATATAATTCTTTAGTGTTTACCTTGTTGTTGTTTGCTCTTCCGAATATTGTGTTTGCCATAACACGGTGTAAGAAGCGGATGTTCGGGTTGTGGATGTGAGAGGCGTACCGTGCTTCTGGTGTGACATTTGGTTCGCCGGTTATTCTCTCCCATAGTTCATATGCACTTCCATTCCAATCCAATTCTGGGGGTATGCGGTATTGCACATTATTCCCTCGGGGAAAATGAAATATGTCTCTCAAAATCTCATGGTTGAGTTGGTACTCTCGGTTGAACATCCGAAAATGAGCGTCTCCCGTTAGGTGTGTGTCTGCATCTTCTCGGGTGTGATATGCGTAGGAACTCAAGAACTCCAACATGAGAGCTTCGTAAGTTGGCGTGTTCATCGTGCTAATAAAGCTTAGGCCAGCTTTATTCAGCAAGCCTTCCATATGAGGTAGCAGGCCTAATTGTTGTAAGCAAGTGTTGTCGACGAACCGTGTGGGTGTTAGCCCTCGGTGATGGAATTTTATATACTTCTCTTTTTGAAGCTCACCGGCTTCTCCTTGTCAGAGCACGAGATGTCGCATGTCGGGTTCGAGTTGGTTGGCCATGAGTATTGAACTTGATAGAAAGAAGAAAAAATGTATATGTGTTAGAGAGATGGAAAGGAAGTGGTAGTGATGAAACTAAGGCTGGAAGGGGAGGGTTTATATAGATGGTTTGTGGAGTAAGAAATTTAATGGTGTTTATGGGAGAATTTTGAAATTTTGGAAGTTATGGTGGTTATGGGTGAGTGGAGTAAATGGGGTGGTGGGATTTTAAAACAAATTTTTCCTTCATCAATGCTGGTCAATGGTCACGGTTTTGAAAGGCGTGGGGGACAATGCCTGCCGCCCGTCATGTTCCCTCTGACGCTCGTCAGGGTCAAAGACACTCCCTGACGTTCGTCACATGCACTCTGACGTTTGTCAGGGTCAGGTTATGTTGGTTTGACTGCTTTGAATGCTTGCTCCACTAAAGTAATTAATTAATTAATTTCAATTTTTTGAGAAGTGTATTGCAAGGGATTAGTAGCATATGGTATAGTTGGAAAAAAATGATATGGTAAATATGAAGCAAATAAAGATGGTAACGCAAATAAAATAGCACATGATAATGGTAACAAAAATAAAATAAAACATGATAATTATAATAGAAATTAAGAACAAATGAAAATAATAACAGAAATTGCAAAAAATGAATGCATACTTTGTAAATAGAAATAAATAAAATGTATATGATTTTTAGGACCGAAAAGTAATATATTATTCGAAAATAATTAAAACCATAATGAGTTTGAGAATAATAATTAAAAACAATGAAACCCCCCCCCCATACTAAGAACAAACATTGTCCTCACTGGGGCGGTACAGAAAAAATATCAAGCATGAGGGCCTCCGGGAGGTGGTGCAGAAGCGTGCAGATGGGATGTCCATGGTATAATATCTGGCGTACGGTGTAAGGAGCGACAGAGATGACCGTAGGGATAGGGCCTCGGCTATCATAGTGACTAGCCCGCCGACACAGATGGGGCCATGGGTACACTAAGCTATGGCTGACATGTTGGCTATCATGAATTATGCGGCAATGACTGGTCTGGTCTGAAAAGCACAGTAAATGATAAACAGCTCATCGCTAGAAACCGAGAGTTGATTAATAGGTTTTCCAAAAAATGTGAAAGCTAAAATGTGATGGAAATACCTAATAGCCGGGTTATGAATCTCGGTGGCATCAAGGTGGTCGGGGTCCTCGGGATATTGGCCCTCTATGTCTCTCCAAAAGTGATTAAGCTCAAAGTTGAGGTACTCATCCGCCTGGGTTTCCATGTGGGCGTCTAAAGAGCTAGGGAATCCTAGCAGCTAAGCTAGACTGCAAACTGTAAACTGGTTGGTGAAACCGAACAATCTAAAGGACATCTGACCTCTACTACGCCCTAAGCCTTGTGTGGGTTTATAGATGAGGGAGCTCAAGAACTCCAAGGTGAGGCGTTGGTGTGTAGGGTGTTTATGGGCTAGGAACCCCTCCCATCCTATCTGGTTAAACATGAAATAGACACTTTCCCTGATTCCTAAGGCTGTCAAGGTGGGATCATGCACATACGTGGTCATACTCATCTGGCGCTGAGCCAGAATCTCATATCGTCTCTGCTGAGTCTCCGAGGCAAAAATGGTAGTATCCATGAATTTTAGCTTGTAGGTTCCTGTGAATCGGTACTAAAATTTGGAAAATAAAAATGCAAATAAGTAAAATATGTTATGGGAGAAAGAAAGAAGAGGAAAAAAATTGGAAAGTAAAAATCAGAATGCAGAAATGACAAAAAATAAAAATAAAAATAAAAGATAAAGATATTTGAGAGATAATAAATAAAATATGAAAAAAATAAAAAATTGTGGGTTGCCTCCCACACAGCGCTTGTTTAATGTGGTTAGCTTGACAAAGTTGTTAGACGTGAATTAGTTTTCAAGTTGGTGCGGTAACTCTAATAGCGTTAAGCTCGCGGTGTAATCCTTATTTCTGACGCTGTAATAATGCTTTAGGCATTGGTCGTTCACTAAGAATGGATTCATGGATTTTCCTTTGATTTCTATGGAACCACTGGGGAAAACTTTGGTTACTTCGAATGGTCCAGACCATCGTGAACGGAGTTTTCCAGGGAACAGTTTCAGACGAGAGTTGAATAGGAGTACGACATCTCCTTCATTGAATTCTTTCCTTGAGATACGTTTGTCATGCCATTTTTTCGTCCTTTCTTTATAGATCCGTGCATTTTCATATGCATCCAGTCTTAGTTCTTCTAATTCATTTATGTCGAGGATCCTTTTCTCTCCTGCCGCAGTGTAGCTTAGGTTTAAAGTTTTAATCGCCCAGTAAGCTTTGTGTTCAATTTCCACTGGCAGGTGGAATGATTTTCCATATATGAGTTTAAAGGGTGTTGTACCTATCGGTATCTTGAATGCCGTTCTGTAGGCCCATAATGCGTCAGGTAACTTAGACGACCAATCCTTCCTTGAGGTGGAAACAGTTTTTTCCAGTATTTGTTTTATTTCTCGATTTTAGACTTCCACCTGTCCGCTTGTTTGGGGGTGGTATGGTGTTGCGACGCGGTGCCTCACCCCATATTTGGTTAGGAGTTTATCAAAGATTCGTGATCTGAAGTGGGAGCCTCCGTCGCTAATAACTTGTTTGGGTATACCAAACCTTGGGAATATGATGGTTTTGAAGAGTTTAATCACGACTCTAGTATCGTTTGTTGGAGAAGCTATTGCTTCAATCCATTTTGAAACGTAATCTACAGCCACGAGTATATATTTGTTTCCGAATAAGGATGGAAATGGTCCCATGAATTCGATTCCCCATACATCAAAGACTTCCACTTGTAGGATGCCAGTCTGAGGCATCTCATCGCGTCTGGATATATTTCCGGTGTGTTTGGATCGGTCGCAGTTTAGGATGGCTATGTGTACATCTTTCCACAAATTTGGCCAGTAGAAGCCAGACTGCAAAATTTTGGCGTATGTCTTTGATGTGTTTGCATGACCTCCGTAAGGGGCATCATGACAATGAGAAATAATTCTTTCTATTTCGTTTTCCGGGACGCATCTTCGGAAAATATCGTCTGCACTCCTCTTAAATAATAAAGGTTCATCCCAAAAGTAATGTTTCAAATCGTGAAAGAATTTCTTCTTCTGTTGATAAGTCATATCAGGGGGAAGGATTTTGGCAGCTAAGTAATTTGCTATGACCGCATACCATGGTATGGTTTGGATAGAGACCATGGCTTCTTGTATATGGTTATTTATTTGGTTTTGGCTTTCTTGTGAATCGCTGTTAGCAGCTTGCATGTCAAGTCCTAAGAGAAGTTGATTTGGATTTGATTCAGGCGGTTCTTGTCTGGCTTCTCCTACGTCCATCTGAGCCATCAGATGTTCATACGGGAAGTCATCGTTAATAGGTACTTCTTCTGGTGTCAGCTATTCCATTCGAGATAAATGGTCGGCTACTACGTTTTCGGTACCTTTTTTGTCTTTAATTTCTAGATCGAACTCTTGTAGAAGCAGAATCCATCTCAAAAGTCTCGGCTTTGAGTCTTGCTTGGTTAAGAGATATCTAATAGCCACATGGTCTGTATAGATGATTATTTTTGCGCCTACGAGGTAGGAGCGAAATTTTTCTAGTGCGAAGACTACGGCTAAAAGTTCTTTTTTCCGTTGTTTCATAATTCATCTGTGCAGGGTCCAAGGTTCTACTAGCATAGTATATCGCATGAATCTTCTTATCTCTTCGTTGTCCCAGGACTGCACCTACGGCGTAATCACTTGCATCACACATGATTTCAAATGGAAGTCTCCAATCGGGTGGTTGCATGATTGGTGCAGATACAAGGGCTGTTTTTAGTTGGTTAAATGCCTTTAGGCATTTGTCATTAAAATCAAATTCAATGTCTTTCATAAGGAGCATGGTTAGAGGTTTTTATATTTGCGAGAAATCTTTGATGAATCATCGGTAGAAACCGGCGTGTCCTAAGAAACTGCGTATTTCTCTTACTGTTTTAGGGGGTTGCAAGTTTTTTATGACTTCGATCTTAGCTTTGTCGACTTCAATCCCCTTTTCGGACACAACGTGTCCTAGTACGATTCCTTGTTTGACCATAAAGTGGCACTTTTCCCAATTCAGAACGAGGTTAACTTTTACGCATCTCTCCAAAACTTTCTCCAAATTCACCAGAAAATCTTCAAAACTCTCTCCACATACAGAGAAGTCGTCCATAAAGACCTCCATAATGTTGTCTATGAAATCAGCAAAGATTTCCATCATGCATCTCTGAAACGTGGAGGGAGCATTACATAACCCAAACGGCATTCGTCGGTAGGCAAATGTTCCATAAGGACATGTGAATGTTGTTTTTTCTTGGTCATCGGGGTGAATAGGGATTTGAAAGAATCTAGAGTAACCGTCTAGATAACAGTAATGTGAGTGCTTAGCTAGTCGTTCAAGCATTTGATCGATGAATGGTAGAGGGAAATGGTCCTTTCGGGTGGCCTTGTTTAGCTTCCTATAGTCAATACACATTCTAGCTCCACTTATAGTTTGTTATGCTATAGCTTCGCCTGCTTTGTTTGTTGTTACCGTTATACCACCTTTCTTTGGTACACAGTGGACTGGGCTTATCCATTGACTATCGGAGATGGGGTATATGATTCCAGCGTTCAAAAGTTTTTTAACTTCATCCTTAACTACGGTGCTCCATATTGGGTTAATTCTTCGTTGATGTTCTCTAGAAGATTTGCAGTCGTTCTCCAGCATAATACGATGCATGCATATGGAAGGGCTTATTCCTTTGAGATTCGTAATGTTGTATCCTAAGGCGGAGGGATATGTTCTTAGGACTTGTAATAATTTATCTGTTTCTTGTTGTCCTAAGTCCGCATTGACAATTACTGGTCGCTTTAGCTCGGTGTCAAGGAATTCATATCTGAGGGTCTTAGGTAATGGCTTAAGATCCAATGCCAGTTTTCTTGGACAAGGCATATGATCGGGTGTCAGAGCTAAGCATTCACTCAGATTGTCGTCTCGGTATTCAGGACACCATTCGTTATCTTCGAATATAAGAGGTGTGGGAATCTTCATGGTTTCGGAACAAGGTATTGGTTCCCATTCAATTTCTCTTACGCATTCGTCAACGATGTCCACCAGATAACATGTGTCATCTATGGCGGGCACTTGTAAGAATTGTGTTAGAATAAACTCGACTTTCTCTTCACCTACTTCAAAGGTTAGTTTGCCCTTTTTTACATCTATGATAGCTCCAGCTGTGGCTAAGAATGGTCTTCCTAAGATGATAGGTGTGCTTTCGTCTTCTCTAATGTCCATGATTATGAAATCTCTAGGGATGTAGAATTGGCCTATTCGTACAGGAACATTTTCTAAGATTCCTACTGGGTATTTGACGGAGCGATCCCCTAATTGAACTGACATCTTTGTCGGTCTTAGTTCACCCATTTCCAGTTTGTTGCATATGGATAAAGGAATAACGCTAATACTAGCGCCTAGATCACATAGGGCTTTGTCTATGACAAACTTACCTATATGGCATGGTATAGAGAAACTTCCGGGGTCTTTCAGCTTAGGAGGCATCTTGTTCTGGATAATCGCGCTACATTCTGCTGTAAGCGTTACCGTTTCGTTATCTTCTAGCTTTCTCTTGTTAGATAAGATTTCCTTGAGGAATTTGGCATAGGAGGGCATTTGAGTTATAGCTTCTGTGAAAGGAATTGTTATATTGAGTTGTTTCATAAGTTCTACAAATTTTTTAAATTGCCCTACGTTCTTGGGTTTGGCTAATCTACCAGGAAAAGGGATTTGGGGTTTATAAGGCGGTGGAGGCACATAGGGTTTTTCTTTTTCTTTGGCCTCTCCTCCTTCATCTTCTTCGTCTACCTTCGGTTTCTCTGATTGATTCTCCTTCTCAGTTGACGTTTCAGCCTTTTGATACATACTTTGATTTGATAGTCTTGGGTCAGGCGGTCCATCTAACTCGGTTCCACTTCTTAATATGATGGCATGAGCATGCCCCTTTGGGTTAGGTTGTGGTTGACCGGGAAACGTATCGGCTGGTGCGGCTGTAGGTGCTTGTTGTTGAGCCACTTGAGATATTTGGGTTTCTAACATTTTATTGTGGGTGGCCAAAGCATCTATTTTGTTTGCTAATTGTTTTATCTGCTCATTAGTGTGTATGTTTTGATTTTGGACGTCTTTATTTCTTTGCGCTTGAGTAGCTATGAAGTTCTCCATCATCAGTTCTAAGTTTGATTTTTTAGGTGCACTAGGAGCATTTGCAGGAGCTTTCTGATATCCAGGTGTTACGGCAGGTGCTTGGTTTGGAGCATACAACGCATTGGGGTTTTTATATGAGAAATTTGGGTGATTTTTCCATCCAGGGTTGTACGTGTTTGAGTAAGGGTTTCCTTGAGCATAATTCACTTGGTCAGCTGGAGTTCCTGCCAAGATCTTACATTCTGTGACTAGATGTCCAGGTACTCCGCATATTTCACAATTGGGAGTTATAGCAGCCACGGTGGCTGGAGGTATTGCGGTTAAATTATCAATCTTTAGGGTGAGGGAATCTACCTTAGCATGGACACTGTCTAGGTCGCTTATCTCATACATTCCTCCTTTTGTCGGTGCTTTCTCTGTAGTACCTTTGTCTGCGTGTCCTCTTTCACTTCCCCACTGATAGTGGTTTTGGGCCATACTTTCAATTAGAGCATAGGCAGCGGTGTAGGATTTGTCCATAAGTGCACCACCTGCGGCAGCATCTATTGTTAATCTTGTATTGTAGAGGAGACCATTATAGAAGGTGTGGATAATCAACCATTCTTCCAGGCCATGATGTGGGCATAGTCTCATCAGATTTTTGTATCTTTCCCAAGCATCGAAAAGGGATTCGTTCTCCTTTTGTCTAAAATCGCTTATCTGAGATCTTAGCATAGCTGTTTTGCTTGGTGGAAAATATCTCGCAAGAAAAACTTTCTTCAGCTCGTCCCATGTAGTGACTGAGTTTGCGGGTAGAGATTGGAGCCAAGCTCTTGCTCTGTCTCTTAGAGAGAAAGGGAAAATACGAAGTCTTATTGCTTCTTGACTGACCCCATTGTTCTTGATTGTATCTGCGTACTGTAGGAATATTGATAGATGAAGATTAGGGTCTTCCATCGACCCACCAGAAAACTGGTTTTGTTGCACAGCGAATAACAAAGAGGGGTTCAGTTCAAAGTTGTTAGCCTCGATCGGAGGGGCAGCAATGCTATTATGTGGTTCATCTTGTGAGGGTATGGCATAAGATTTGAGTGGGCGCGGAGCAGGATTTGCAGCCATTTCTTTGGTTGGTGGAGAAACAGGAGGTTCGAGTGATTGATGAGGTTGAGTGTTATGCAAGAGATGGTACTCTTGAATGCGGCATCTAAGTCTGAGATAACGCTCGATATCATTTATTTGTATGTATAACGGCTCGTCTTGCGAACGAGTGTTTGGCATACAAAATTAGAAAAGAAAAGAAAAGAAATAGAGATAGAAAAGAAAGAAAGAAGTTTTTGCTCTAGTCTCTACTGCGTAACAAAAGAGTAGCGATATCGACTTAAATCATTCCTCGGCAACGGCGCCAAAATCTTGATCGTGGTATTTGTACTTATGTATCCAATGATTCGGACTGCAAGTTCACAGTCTTGTCGAGTAGTTTTAAAAGATATCGAACCACAGAGACTGATGAATCGATCTACCGTTTTCTATTGTTACTATGTAAATCTAAAGCTAATGAATATTTGATTTGGGTTGTAGGGAAACTAATCACTAAATTAAGTTGTATTTTAATAATCAATGAGCTAAATTACCAGTATGCATTAGTCTTACCTCGGGAACTAGCGACCTGTCGGGCGTCTTTATATTTTCAAAATAGTTTTCAGTAAAACCTATCTAGTTTAAAAACCCTCGTCTCACACTGTTGTTTTGTTGATCTAGGCTATGCAGTTAAGTCCTAACGTACGCTTCCGCCATCCCGCAGGAGTTAAAAACACTTTTTGGAAACTAAACAAAATCTTAATTAACTTTAAAGTGCTTCCGCTGTATTTTAAGCCAATGCCTAATTACTACTGTCCAGTTAAAAGATCTCAAACTTCCGCTTTGTTGACCCTAACCTCTATCTGTTTTTTTACTTCCGTAACAAAACAATTTAATGATTTGAAAAATAGTAACTTAGGCCAGAAAAGAAAGTTTCGTAGTAAAAATAGTCCCGACTAAGTTACTCGTTCCCTCAGTTGATTGACTTTACATACCGGTATAAGATTTCTAGCCTGACATAATGTTAAACCAAATCGCAGAATAATTTAAAGGGCAAACACAAATAAACATAATTATATTAATTAATAAGCAATAAGAATTTGTAAACATAAACCTGGTAATAACTCTGAAGATAGAAGCACTCCTGCACAAATTGTAGGCTTTGCTTCGATCGGAGAATATATTTAACCGTACAGAAGAAAATAATGCTGGAAGAATGATGCTGGAAAGAAATAACTGGGAAAAGAAAATAATACTGAAAAGAAAATAATATTCTGCTGAAAATAATATTTGCTTAATAAAATCTCTAAACTTTCTCGCCAAAAAGAAGAACCCTTTCTACTGTGGTCTCTTGCTCTATTTATAGTACTTGCTTGATTCCTTGCTTTCGAAAATGTAGGAACAATTGAATTCTTCCTTTGAGAAATAATAGGGCCATTAACTTGTCACGTTCCTTGCTCTTTTGACTGAGTGGGTGAGAGAATGTAGGAACTCGTTGGATTGTGCTTTGAACGTGTTTCTGTCCGTTGGATGAGGAAAAAGTGGAGTTGTAAGCTGTGACGTTCGTCACACGCAAGTGACTATCGTCAGTTGGTCTTCATGGAGCGTGACGTTCGTCACAGCCCCTTGACGGTCGTCAGGGCTTGTTTGCATGTGGGCCACGTGCTCACTTGTGTAATGGGCTTTTGGGCTGTTTTCTTCTCCTTAGACTTTTTTACTACTTTTTGCACCCTTTTTTCTTCATTTCTTCAAAAGTGTTCGGCTCAGTGCATATCTGCAAAAATAGAAAAATACCTGCATAATACTTATAAAATAATTTAATTCAAACTAAAGTATGAGAAATATTTGGTGTATATCAAGCCAGAAATATCACATATTTGTGTGTCATCAAAGTGAAAAGGTACCTTGAAGCTCAAGAATACCCTAAAGGGGCATCGATCAATGACAAGAAATTCCTATGGAGGTTCTCGACTAAGTTCTTCTTGATCAATGGAATTTTGTACAGGCGTAATCATGAATTATCTCTGCTTCGTTGTGTAGAAAAGAAGGAAGCAGGGAAAATTATGGAGGATATGCACGAAGGCATCTTTGGTACTCACTACAACAGGCATACTATGGCTAAAAAGATTCTGAGAGCGGGTTACTATTGGTCGACTATGGAAATCGAAGGTCACCACCACTCGAGAACTTGTCATAAATGCCAAATTTACGTTGATAAAGTTCATATGCCCCCAGTACCTTTGAACATCATGACTTCTCCTTATCCATTCGCAATGTAGAGCATTGATATGATCGAGGAAATCAATCCTATTGCTTCTAACGGACATCGCTTCATTCTCGTCGTCATTGACTACTTCAAAAAATGGGTTGAAGCAGCCTCATTCGCCTCTGTTACCAAGAATGTGGTCACCCGGTTCATAAAACATAATCTTATCTGTCGGTATGGCATCCCCGAGAGAATCATCACAGACAATGGTACCAACCTCAACAACACTATGATCATTGAACTCTGCACACAGTTCAAGATCAAGCACCACAACTCTTCTCTGTATCAACCAAAGATGAATGGTGCAGTGGAAGCCGTCAATAAGAATATTAAGAAGATCATACAGAAGATGGTTGTGACTTACAAAGACTGGCACGAGATGTTACCATTTTCTCTTCATTGCTATCGCACTTCAGCGCGAACATCAATTGGGGCAACCCCATTCTCTCTGGTCTATGGCATGGAAGATGTCCTACCTGTCAAAGTTCAGATTCCTTCTTTGAGGATTATGAAAGATGAAGACTTAGACAAAGACGAGTAGATTTAGACCAAGGTAGACCATTTGAATCTGATTGACGAAAAGAGACTTACGACTGTCTGTCACGCTCAGATGTATCAGAAACATATGATCAAGGCATTCAACAAGAAAATCAAGCATCGGGTATATTAGTCTGGTGACTTGGTAATAAAGCTCATCATTCTACCGCAAGGTGATCCCAGGGGAAAATGGACTCCCACCTAAGAAGGGCCATTTGTTATCAAGAATGTATTTTCGGATGGTGCTATGATACTAGCCACCATGGATGGTGAAGATTTCCCGCACCCTGTGAATGTGGACATAGTTAAAAGATGCTACGCATGAAAACGACCCACTAGGTTGACTGGCCTAGGAAAAAATAAGGGCATCACGGCAATTCAAAAGGGTTCAGGAAAAATTTAGGGATATGTATAAAAGATTGTACACCCGACAAATCGAAAACCTGAAAAGGCGGTTTGGGGAAAAAAGGGTATCCAGGTGGACTGAAAACCCGAAAGGGCAGTCCAGGAAAAAATTAAGGATTAAAGCGTACGACTATGTCCTGTTGGATCACTTACAACAAGCTTTATTACCAAAGTAAAATGTTCAAATGGTACATATCAGTTCAATTAACTTCTTCCGACAGCAAGGGATGAGATGTTCGAAGACATAGGTGCAATAGCGGAGTTGGAACCCAACGACATCATTTTCACATAGCTATTTGTTTTGTTTTCACTTTGTACTCTTTTCATTTCATGACAATTTCATCCTACTAGGATTTATGTCTCTTTGTACAAAATCGTCTGTTTATGGGCAAACTATCAATACAAATACACCCTAAATTCAAACTTTTTATTTTTTTTATTTTTCTGTTTTATTTGCAAAAACGTCCAATGACTAAAATTGAATGAACATATGCTTATGAACACGATTAACTGTTAACAAATATATGCATAAGAATATGAATAAGCATTTACTCAAGACTCTAGGAGTTGGGATGACGTTCAAGCTGTCCACAAATCCCCCACAGAGCCACTTCCATGGGATTATCCCCACAGAGTAGTCTTCACAAAACAATCTTCAACAAAGATATATCCCTCACAAAATAGGATACACCAATCATACTCATTAGTTGAACCCCCCCAGTGGATAAAAGAATATGATCTTTTTCCCGACAATATCACCCACCTACGAAGTTCCAATCAGTACAGTTCATGGAAGTTCTCTTCCCCAGCTGAGTATATTCCTCCGAAACTATAAAACCCCGTGTAGATTTCTTCTCTCCAGTAGAGCTCATTTCCTCAGCAAGGTTGTTTCCTCAGTAGAGTATTTCTCTATCAACAGGGTTGATTCCCCCAACAGGGTTTATTTCCCCATAGATTACAGTCACCCTAGCTTGAGTCTATTCCTCAGATGGCTACGAATCACCAGCAAAATTCCTATCCCCAGAGAGTTGCTATGAAACCTGGAATCATACCAGATATCAGTCAACTTTATCCTCCCCAGACGAGTCGGAAGTGTGATATGGTGGCAGAACCGACTGTTAATACTGGTTTTGCATTTTGTGTTAGTAAATGTTGCGGTAAGCAGGAGTCGCCACCGTCTTTTATTTTATCCAAATTAAGGAAAGAGTGAAAATAAGAGAAAAATACCTTTTCGAGATTTTTCTGAGTAAGGGGGTAGATTATGGAAAGAGAAGGTGTTAGCACCCTTTCCATTCGTAGTTTTCTACAGGCTCTTAGATGCTAGCTCATGTTTTTGAAAATTGCTTGTGCTTTGGGTTTTGAAGAAGTAGTTTGAAAATGGCTTAGTGTGGCGATTTGCTTTGCATTTAACTCTTGTATCAGTCCTCAAGAGTGTTAACAAAGCAAATGTTTTGAAAATTTCTTTTGAAAAGTAGTATTTGTGTAAGTGCAAAATGTTTTTTGAGAAAACTTCTAACAGCTATCTACTTTTATACTCGAAAAGGGTCGTTCTTTTTCTCCTATCCTTTAGACAGTACTATTCTACTATTAGTGAGTAGGTATCCCTATTGTTGGATGTATTAGGGACATTCGAAAGGGACTTTACAGTCACGAAGGCAACTTGTGGAGACGCTTTATAAATTTTGTTTAGGGACTAGATCATTTACCGAGAAAGCAACTATAGGATCATCGATGGACTATGATCTTTTGATTTATGGGTCTTTGCTAAAGCGTCCCCGTTTTGAGGGACATGACTGTTTTATTTCTGAAGGCAACCAAAATGGGGTACCCTAGAGGTGTATATGTGCAAGTGTGTTATGTTCTATTATTTTTGTCTTTTTGTTAAGTTTTCTAACGTTTGATTTCAGTCTTTCCATACACGCCTAGTTACTAGCAGTTAATATATACAGAAATGTAAAGTAAGAAGATAAAACCCTACGCTATTATATGGCTTCAGGGAGGGGGTTTACAATGTACAAAAATTGGGGGAATAAAAAAAATAAAGAAAGCGGTAAAAATCCTAATTAGTTTATTACATCCAGTATACAGGTACAATAATGAATAGAAATTGCAAAAATAAATAATGCGCGCGAAAGTTGAAAATACGTCTAACAACCTAGTAAGAAAATCTTTTTGCTTATTTTTTGATTTAAGAAAGTAAATAACCTAAAAATATATTTAGAAAATAAAATTAATCAAGAAAATAGTCTAAATTATTTTTTAGTTTTTTTATTATTTAAAGAAAATAATTAAACATAAATTAAGTCCTAAGTTCTAATTTATTTTTAATTAAAGAAAAATAGTTAAAATAGTTATTAATTAATTCAAAAAATTAATTTAATTAAAAAACTAAAACAATATTTTTTTTATTCTATTATTACATTATACTAATTAAATAAATGAAGAAAACAAATTAAAAAAATATAAAGCAAAGTGACAAAACAATGCGAAATGGGCCAGGATAATTATAAATTGGGGGTGCTGAAATTGAATTTTGCTAGGCCCAAGTGAATGTTAAGCCCAGGCCACGCTGGATCAGGTGAGATGAGGCCTTGAGGGTGCATGGTGGATCTCAAATTGAAGCCTTTAGATCTAGACCCCTTATGATTTGAAGGCTAGATCTGATGGTGTTTGGTACACTTCTGGCCATGTAATACATCGAATATGCATGAAACAAGTTAGAAAATATAAAAATGGAGCTTACTGAGGCGTTTTGTGATGTTTCAGGACTTGGTAATGATTGCAAAAGCTTCAGGGAGCCTCCTGGAATGTATTTGGATCTTTTGTTTGGACTGGGGAAGGTTGGAACCTAAAATGCAAATTTCACAACTTTGATATTTTTTGCAAATTTTGTAGAGCTTTTCCAGGCTGTATCTCATGTGTCTTGAAGCTTGCTAATGTGTCCTTTATATAGAGAGGAGGGAGGACACAAGAGAACAAAGGTAATAACAACCATAAACATGTGTTTTTAAAGCCATGAATGATCTTTTATAACTTTTCCAAAGACATGAAATCTTGTCCTTTTTGAATTTGAATTAATATGGACATTGCTTGCATGAAACTTTATGGGCCTATGTTATCCAAAACATCAACCCAAAGCTCAAAGACCATTTCCAATTATTTTATACATTTTATTTTATATTTATTTGAAATAAAGTAAAATAAATATGAATAAAATAGTTAGAAAATGCAAGGCATGACAAGAATTATTTTAGAGGTCCTCTATAGGCTTAGGAAGATGTTTGAAGTCAAAGAAATTAAGCCATTGACCTAAAACTTCAAGTTTGCTCAATGCATAATTCTTGAAAATTCCCAAATTTCCCAACTTGGGCAAGCCATAACTTGCTCAATTGTTATCTCATGATGATGATCTTGGACTTTTTGGAAAGCCCAAGATGTCTACTTCAATCCATATTTTGATAAAGTTTGAATTTAAAGATTTTATATTAATGTAAATGGTCTTGACAAAAGGTGACTTTTGTTGACTTTCTGAAAATGACCTATAATGTATAAGCTTGTATCTTTCAAATGGTGCATTTCTTGGACTTGAGGGATGAATAGAAGTTGTAGGGAATTGGATTATCTTAAAAATGATATTTGGTTGGGGGGAAAATGGATGAATTATGAGAAAGTTATGTCTGGTCAAAGTTTGGTTGACTTTTCCTCTAGAAACCATAATTAATAATTCTTGACTTTTGATGAATTAGGAGCATTTTTTAAGGGATCATGATCAACCCTTGATAAAATTATGGATATCACTTCAAAATGTTGATGTTGACTAAAAATCTTAAAGTTTGACTGTATATAGACCATATTTGACTTTTGACCTAGTATGGTTGGTTTTCAAGCATTCGAGAAATTGACTGAGCAAACTTGTAGTGTAAGGTATGAAATTTGTCATGGATAATCTTGAAGACATATTAGGACCATGGAAGACATTTGAGACCTTTGGAGATTACACATCTTGGTGAAAAACGAAATCCTAGTTGGAAGGCCAATGCTTAGGAGGAGAATTTGTCTGATGAATTCTTGGTTAACCTTAAGAAATTAAGGATCTCTAGGAGTATGTATTGTGTGAAAATGGGAGGAAAAATTTTGGGGTACAACAGCTGCCCCTATTCAATCTTATTAAACCTGAGGATTTAGATTGGCTTGTCTGCCTTTCATGATATGAAGGTGGAAGATGATTGAACACTAGAGTGCCCAGAAATTTTCACTCGCATGAAGTAATATTGATGGTTGATGACGTCGGGAATGAGATTACAGATGCCATTTGGAGAAGATGACTGAAAGTCATCAGAGATGGGCTTAAAGACGCCATCCATAGAATATGATGTAGATTCATTGGAGATGGGCTTAAAGATGCCATCCAGAGTAGATGCTGACTTCATAAGAGGTGTCTTTATGGGGATTCCTGTTCCTGTTGTCTGAGGAGGATTCCATTGGGGGATGTTGATTTCTGTTGTTTTCATTTATGAGGAAAACTTTGTGGGGAATATAGTCTAGGAACTTCAGTTGTCCATGGATCTACTGAGGGGTTATCTCTGGATTGGAGAGATGAAAGTTTGATGTTTTCTGGTTGAAATCCAGGCTTCACAGTAATTTGCTGGGGAGAATGAAATTAACTGCTATTTGGAAATGTATTAGAAGAAACATGTGTAAGGCTGTTTCAGGATGAGTCAGGGTAAGACTTCATCTGGAAGTGTATGAGAAGGAACCTGGGTAGGGCTGTTTTAGGAGATATATGAGAGGGAGCCTGGGTAGGGCAGCTTCAAGATGAGTCAGGGTAAAACTGCATCTGGAAATTGTAAGAAGGAACCTGGGTATGGTTGCCTCAGGATGAGCCCGTGTAAAACTGCATTTGGAAATTGTGAGAAGGAACCTGGGTAGGGTTGCCTCAGGATGAGTCTGTGTAAAACTGTATCTGGAAATTCAAGAGAAGGAACCTGGGTAGGGTTACCTCAGGATGAGTCCATGTAAAACTGCATCTGGAAATTCAAGAGAAGGAACCTGGGTAGGGTTTCCTCAGGATGAGTCTGTGTAAAACTGCATATGGAAATTCAAGAGAAGGAACCTGGGTAGGGTTGCCTCAGGATGAGTCCATGTAAAACTGCATCTGGCGATTGTGAGAAGGAACCTGGGTAGGGTTGCTTCAGGATGAGTCCATGTAAAATTGCATCTGGAAATTCAAGAGAAGGATCTTGGGTAGGGTTGCCTCAGGATGAGTCCGTGTAAATCTGTATTTGGAGATTGTGAGAAGGAACCTAGGTAGGGTTGCTTTAGGATGAGTCCGTGTAAAACTGCATATGGAAATTCAAGAGAAGGAACCTGGGTAGGGTTGCCTCAGGATGAGTCCGTGTAAAACTGCATCTGGAAATTCAAGAGAAGGAACCTGGGTAGGGTTGCCTCAGGATGAGTCCGTGTAAAACAACATCTGGAGATTGTAAGAAGGAACCTGGGTAGGGTTGCTTCAGGATGAGTCCGTGTAAAACTTCAGAAGGATGGAGAAGGAACCCGTGTAAGATTGCTTCATGAAGAGCCCGTATAAAGCTGTATTTAGAAGTCAGAAGAAACTCGTGTCAGATTGATTCATGATTAGCCCGTGTAAAGCTGTATTTGGAAGTCAAAAGAAACCCGTGTAAGATTGGTTCATGTTGAGCCCGTGTAAAGTCTGTTATTTTTCAGGAGCTAATCCTGGACCTGTTGAAAATTGTTAATGATAAATATCTTCTGATTGATCTTTCCTGAAACGGTAAAGCGTTAGCTGTATGCAATGTCATGATGTATGAAATGCATTGTGTAATGGTGTTCTCAAAATAAATGAGATTGGGATGTATGCATTTGTACTGCAGATGCTATGAAGTTTGTAAAATGATGTATGAATGCAATATGTGAATGTATCAGTTGTTCTATTGCAACGTTATTGAATTAGGGAAAATAAATCCCTGATTGTAGTTGGCGATGAAGAATGTAGGTCTTCAGATTTTGTTGAAGTTGAACTGCTGGGAGATGATCTTCTGTTGTTAGAGTAATAAACTATGTTGGGGAAGGAAAGCTCTGTGCACTTCCTGAGGATTTTGTGAAATCCTATTGGGGAATCCTGAGAAGTTTGACAACTTTACTGGGGAAAACCTGATGTCGGAGCAGTAGTTAGAAATTCATGTTATGTCGGGGATACAAGAACACCTGACATCACTAGGTTGTAAGTTGAGGATATGGCGGCGAATTTTTAGTAAGATGCCCCTGCCTCTGTACCTGCTGGAGAAAGTACTTGCAAACACTTTGTAGATGGTTTTAGTGTCATCCCAACTCCCGGGGTGCTTGGTAAATGCTGATCAGGATGATAAGTCTTTTACTGATAAACAAATGACAAGATGACGGGACATTGTCGTACGTTTTTAATCCCTAACTTTTGCCTGGACCCCCCCCCCCCCCTTTCGGGTTTTCATTCCATCGGGATACCCTTTTTTGCTCAAGCCGCCTTTTCAGGTTTTCGACTTGCCGGGTGTACAATTTTTTTTGTATATATCCCTAATTTTTGCCCAAACTCTTTTGGTTCGCCGGGATGCCCTTAATTTTGCCCAGGCCTGTCAACTTAGCGGGTCTTTTTCATGTGTAGTATTTTCTTACTATGTTTGCACTCATAGGATGTGGAGAGTTATCACTGTCTATGACAACAAGTGTTGTAGAAATGCCAGAAAATGTTTATGTGATCGCATGTGCCCTTTCATACGTGGGAGCCTGTGTAGGGCTGCTTCAAGATGAATCTGGTGCACCTGATGTTTGATCAAATTTCTGATGGTCTTGAATTTCCTAGGTATCTTTTCTAAGAACTGACGTGGAAGGATTCAAAGACATGATACTGACACCATCTGATACTACTGGCAATGACAAGCAATTTGGTGGTACCAAAGATTCAAATTTTAGTGATTTTCTACTGGAATCCCCGATCAATGTAACAGCCCCCGAGTGATTTAGATGGAGATATGCCCCTGGCTATTCAGCATTTTTTGAGAGATTCTTTGCATATCGGATTGATTGTCCCAGATTAATTAGGCACCATGTCATGCCCCTTGATTATGAAAGGCTTGTTATTAGGAATGTTTTTTCCGTCTGAGGTGATTCTGTCCATTGAGGGGGTCTTCGTTCATTGAATATTTGTTGTGTGAATTTCTATGCCATTTGAACAATTAACCATATGCAAACAATGTCATTTAAAGAATGCAAAGCTTATGCTTGTCTTGAAATTTTTTTTGAAAATGCATTTTTTGTAGTAAAACCAAATTTGCAAGAATGTGATATCAACTCATGATTTATAGTAAACCTTACAGGAGTTAGGATACCTTTGTAACAGTATGCTCTCGAAC
The DNA here is from genome assembly GCA_948472305.1 of Vicia faba. Lineage (NCBI taxonomy): Eukaryota > Viridiplantae > Streptophyta > Magnoliopsida > Fabales > Fabaceae > Vicia > Vicia faba. Next base: position 1,448,808,146 of record OX451741.1, read on the forward strand.
TAACCCATGCTTCAGCTAGTACTTTTAAGGGTTGTGTTGTACCCCAAAATTTTCCCTCCCACTTTACTCAATATATGTTCATTGAGATACTCAACTTGCTCAAGGATGCTCAAGAGTTGACCAGACAAGCTCCCTCATAAAACAATGAACCTCCAATTAGGGTTTACATTTTCATCAAGATGGGTGAACTTCCAAGACCTCATATGCTCTCCATGGTCCTAATAGCTCTCAAGACCCTCCATGTCAAATTTCAAGCCTTGCACAAGAAGTTTGCTCAGTCAACTGCTCAGATGCTTGAGAATCGACTGTATTAGGTCAAAAGTCAATTGTGGCCCACATATAGTCAAACTTCAAGATTTTTGGTCAACATCAACATTTTGAAGTGACATTCATCATTTGATCAAGGGTTGATCATGATTCCTCAAGGAATGCTCCCAATTCATCAAAACTCAAAAGTTGCTAAATTAGGGTTTCTCAAGAAAAGTCAACCAAACTTTGACCAAGCATAACTTTCTCATACTTCACCAGAAATTTCTCATCCAAGGCTCATTTTGAAGGGAATCCAATCTCCTACAACTCATCTTCATCCCTTAAGTTCAATAAATGCACCCATAAAAATATATGAATTTCTACATTATAGGTCCTTTTGAAAAGTCAACAAAAACACCTTTTGGGTCAAAACTTCTTACATGAACATGGAAGACCCAATTGAGATGAGACTAAAAGGTTTGTTTAGGGGGGAATCCTAGGCTTTCTAAAAAGTACAAGAACATCTTTTTAGGGTCAAATTGGAAGAGTTATGCATTGTCAAAGTTGACCATTTTTGGAAAATTGCCAAAAGTCAAATGTGCTCACAAATGCATTTTTTGCCAAATGGGCCCAACTTTTTAAGCTTGCATTATGTTTCCAACATGATCCACGACCCAAACACTCAGCCATATATTATTGACTTTATTTATTTAATTTATTTTGATTTTTTTTCATTTAAAAGTCAAATTAAATCAAATAAATGATATAAAATATGGAAGATCTGTTTTTGATCTGATTTTGAATGGAATTATAATGCAAATCTGTTTTCAAACCAAATCAAATCGTGCCAAGGATGATTGGGATGAAAATGGTATGATTTGGCTTGATATAGAAAGAAATAATGCAAAGATGGAATCAAATCAAATCTTGATAATTGGCAAAGATGTGCATGTTTTTTGTTAATCTAAATATACACAACAAATGCAAGGCACAAGGAAGCAGAAAAATCGTGTGAAACCGCCAAGAACATAGTGCACTTTTTTCAAAAAATCTCAGACCAAATTCCATACCACAGCCATCCTCAAGGAGATTTAAAGGTTGCAACACGTTCCTTGCAATCTCCTGGAGCTAACTGCACCTTTTGCACGCACCAAAGCACCTTGAATCGTAAAATCCGCAACCCTGTTATTCAATTATTTTCGATTTTTGATTACGTGCATACATACTCTTTTGATGGAATTCAACCATACATTCTTGTTTATTACAATGTCCCGATGCTTACTGGATCATTTAATTGAGTTTTAAGTGCAGGAATCACGATTTGCCATTCTTAGGGTTTCTGAGTTCGTTTTAGGGCTTCCTTCTACAGGCAAAATTAGGGCTAGGCATGGACAATATGATGTTCAGGGCTTAAAGCCCATTTGATTCATGGTCTTCAATGAAATTTATATTGCTTGTGCTAGATTTTTTAATAACGCAGGGTTGTAGTTACAGGCATGAGACCGTAGGTAAAAGTCCCTAGGCTAAAACGACATCCAGCGGAGGAAGACGAAGGCGTGGCACAATCTGGTTGGCTCATTTGAAATTGCATGCGTTTTCGTTTACACCGGCTTGCTTTTACATATAATATTTTATTATTGTTATATATATATGAATGACTTGGCAGCTCAGTTGGTGTTGATGCGCGTTGGTAAATGAGAGGACCTGGATTCGAATCCCAGGTTCAATGTTTTTCTATTTTCCAAATGAATTCTTGTTGATCCAATGCTTGCAGGCTATGGAAGTGCACCATACAACTTCACACCATCATCATCAGATCATGCATCACTAAGATCCAATGCTCCTGGATGCAGTCCCACGGTGGACGCCCCCAATCCAGCAAACGCCATATCCAGCACTTGCAATGGGCCAACCGGATCTGGGCCTTGGCAAATTCAACAAACACCCCTCCAATTTGGGTTTCACACCCCCAGGCCCATTTTTCTAACCTTTTCACTTTTGTTTAATTAATTTTGTTTATTCATTATTTAATTTAATTATCTTTTTTTAATCAATTTTTTTTATAAAATCATAAAATCAAAACCACAAAAATAGAACTTAGTTTCTTTTTAAATAAATTAATTTTTTGTAAATAAATTAATTTCATCAACTTTAATTTACTTTTCATTAATTAAAATTAATTAGAAAAGTTAGGTTAAATTCAAATTATTTTTTTCATAAAAAATCCAAAAAAAAGTTAATGACCAAATTAGTTTTTTTAGGGTTTTGAACCCTTTTCCAACTTTAATTCTCGCGCGTTATTATTTTTCCATACAATTATTTTATTTTTTATTGATGTAACTGCACCCGGTTTGTAATAGCTTAATTGGGGTTTTATTTTCGCATTTTGCTTTCAGTCAATTGTTTATGTATCTACCCCCAAGCCTTGTAATAGCGTAGGACTTTTACTTTCTCGCTTTTATATTTTGTATGCTTGTATATAATTGTTAGCAACCTAGGCGTGTATGATTAATGAATCAATCGTAGATCACTAAACTGCAAGATAAATATAACTGAAAGAAGCACATTATTGCACATGTTCACTCCTAGGGTTTTCTCTACTCGGTTTCCTCAGAAATAATGGTCGTGCCCCTCAAATGTAGGGATACCTTAGCAATGACCCACGATTCAAAGTTGTCATAAAGATCATGGTCCCTACTTGTCCCTCGAGTTGCCTACAAATTGATCTTATGACGATAGTCCCTTCGAAATGCTAAGGTATCCTTACTTGTTTCCTTCAGAGACCATTTCGTCCCTTCGAACGTCCCTTTAAAGCTCCAACGACGGTGCTACCTATTCCTTAATAATAGGCTAGAGATGTCTAAAGGAAAACAAACAGACCTTTTTCGAGTAGGTAGATTAGTTCCTAGGTACTTGCTCAAACAAATTTTTTCCAAACAAACACTTTTCAAAACAATTTTCAAAACGAACATCGTCACACTCTTGAGGACTGATACAAGAGTTATCACAAAGTAAAACTTTTTCAAAACAAGCACACACAAGCAATTTAAAAAATGAGCAAGTACCTAAGAGCCCGTGGAAAACACAAAGATAGAAAGGGTTCTAACACCTTCCCTTTCTATAATCTACCCCCCGTACTCAAAAACATCTCGAAAAAGGTTTTTTCTTTTCTTTTTCCTTTTCCTTAGTTGGATGAAATAAAAGTCGGTGGCGACTCTTGCTTACCGCGATATTTGCGAATACAAACGCAAAACCAGTATAACAGTCGGTTCTGCCACCGTATCACAGGTTGTAACGTGGCCTGGTTCACAGTTTAAGAAATAAAGGATAAAGGCTCAAAATTTATTTGTACCCACCCGTTCTTCATGATTTTCTTCAGTCCTATGCTCAGTTAATTGTGCATTTTAATCCCAGTTGAGTTCTAGAGTGTTGGCCCAGATATTCCGGTGATGGTTCAGAAATTGAATGTTTGTTTGAGAAGGCAGTCATTTTTGTGACCTTTTCTTTTTGTTGAGGATTTGTAGGACCTCTTTCTTTTTTGATTTTTCTATCCCTGTATTTTTCCTGAATTGTTTCTTTTGTGATTACAGTCAGCTGGATGCCCTAGTTTTTTTCTTAAGTATCCTTCATAGGTTTTGACTTAACGGGCTTTTATTTTGAGAGATAATGACTGCCTATTCTTAATGATTATGTGGAACCATCACCATCTTTTGGAGAGCATCTTCTACACTATTTGTCGTGTATGAAGGGAAATCTTACGACTAAATGCACATCTGAATTAACTGAGAAAACTAACCTGCCCCAGGTTATGATTAAGGGTTTTAATTTGTGTGAAAAGAAAACTCCTACTTCTTAGGCTCAAAGGGGTTGACTAGGGATTATCTTCCTTATAACTCCACTGTTTAGGATTTGAAACAATGCCTGTACATCGTCAGCGGGGTCTGTTCAAAAGCATACTGGAGAGATTATGGTATCGTTCTCGTCATCCTCCCTCTAAAGGCTTAGAGCTTTTAATCAAGAGTTGAATATCACAAAAAGGAAGTAAGAAATAAGTTTAAGCATAATGAAAACAAATTAATTCAAGACAAACATGTGCAATGCATTAATGAAATAACAAAGTTTGACATGACAATAATTGTTTGAAAAAACAAAGAAAATACATCTTGAGAATTCAAATGAACAAAAATGCTCTCAATCCTAGCCATGATTTGGCATGGGAGAAATGATCACATTGGGAGTCTCAGGAGGGTCGAACTCAATCTCCTTGTCGTCAATCATATTTTGAATCTTGTATTTCAGTGCCCAACAATCGTTAGTATCGTGCCCATGACTGCCAGAACGATAGGCATACCTTGCATCAGGATTGTAGTTAGGAGAATAAGTCTTAGGGTTTGGATGAGGTCCTATCAACGTAATCAAATTAATCCTCAATATATGTTATAATTCTTGATACAACGGCATGTTGATCTTGGTAAACTGTCTCTTAGGCTCGTCTTGCCTTTGCTGATTACCCTGTTGTTATTGTTACACGCGTTCCGAATTAGAGACTAGCACTTCCTCTACAGATTGGTGGTAGTCTTCCTTATTATGACCCTTCTGGCCATACACAGCATTGGCTTCCCTCTTACCAGCAAATGGCTTCTTCTCAGCATTAGAATATGCATCCATCGTGATCTTCCCACTCTTGATACCACTTTCGATCCTTTCTCCAGTCAGAACCATCTCTGTGAACTTGGATGAGAAACTCCCGATCAGCAGATTAAAGAACGGGCCTGTCAGAGTGACCATGAACATATCTACCATTTCCCGATCATTCAGAGGAGGTTGTACCCTACCATCTAGATCCCTCCATTTTTGGGCATATTCCTTGAATCCTTCGCTAGAATCCATAGACATGTTTTGAAGTTGCGTACGAGTTAGAGCGAGGTCATCATTGTATTGGTACTGCTTGTAGAAAGCAGCAGCCAAGTCTTCCCAGGTATGAATGTTTGTTCTTTCTAGCTGATAGAACCACTCCAGTTGCATGTCAGCTAAGCTTTCTTTGAAGAAATGGACCCATAACTTCCAGTTAGCAGTGTGAGGCTGGATCTTCCTGACATAGGACCTTAAGTGCAACTTAGGGCAGGAGACACCGTCATACTTAGAAAATGTGGGAACCGTGAACTTTGGGGGGATGACCACTCCAGGAACCAGCCCTAACTCTTCAAAGTCCAAGCCAGGTACCTGTTGAATCTCCATAGCATTGAGATGATCCTCCAACTGTTTGTATTTATCATCAGCAGGAGGATATTGTTCCTTAGAGTAATCAGCTTCTTCTTCATCAGCCTCGGGGTTGTTGACTTTTTCATGCTTATCCCATTCGTTTGATGGAGTTGTGAGATCTAGAGCTTGTTTAACCGGTTCTCTAAGTCTTCTTCCCATATTCAAGATGCCAGCCGGTTTCTTTGCCTTCTTATTCTTCTCTTTGATGACGAGAGCTTTCAGTTCTTCCTGCCCCTGGGCTAAAGCCGTGAACATTTGTTGGAACTGAGTGTTTTGAGCTTGAAGATCTTTTTTTGTTTGTTCAAGGGCCATATCTTTTGCTGAAATAAACAGCAAAAATATGAGAAACCTGTACTGGAAGACCTGTTATGAAATGGCATGCATGCAATGTTTTCAAGGATCTCACGGGGTAAACAAGATAATGTCAGAAGTTGAAATTTGCAGCTTTGATTGAAGAACTTCGTATCGTTGAGTGTCTTTCTATGAGAGTCAAGCTCACCATATCAAGTGGGTCATAGCTCCTGACTCAAGTTGTTGAGTTTTGATCTTTTGACGACATTGGCTAGAGGAAAATAAATCCCCTTGCCCCTTGCTAGATGTCTGATTTATCATAACCTGTATCACAAACCCTTGAGATTATTGAAATGGTTAAGGAAATGTTGTGGCATGATGTTATGATGTGTATGCTATGCGTTAAGCAAAAGTGTAAGGTGATGAAGACAAGTGAGTCTAAGAGTTCCAGGTTACTGGATAATGACTGTAAATAAATCCTGCAAGGAGATCATGTTATTAGATAAAAACCCTGCAAGTAGCTTAAGTTGAAAGCAAACAAATCCATAAGAAGCCTTAGGTTTAGGCTTGAATGGGATTTGTAGGTAAGTACCCTCTTTAAATTTAGTTGGCTCAACCTGTGCTAGTAATAGTAATCGGGTTCTAAGGGATCTCAATATCATTGATCTTTCCCACAATTTTGGTTTTGATCGACAACTGACTTTCCACCAAACAAAACTCGGGAGTCAAATCTCAATGAGTGTAATATCGAGTATCAACCGACTTAGGACTACACCAAAGACGGATATATCACTACTTCCTAATGGCCAAGTTGGTCAATTAAAGGTTCTAAGGTCAGTTGATGCTTTATGACACCACGCAGCGGCCCCGTATTCTCCTTGATTACTCAAGAGCTACCGGTACCAACCAAAGTGTCACATCAACGTAGCTATCACTTCAATTGTGTTGGTATACCCTACATAGTTTCCACCATCTATTGCTACTTACCTAAAAGGTGCCCCAGATCTGGCTGTAGGATCTATAGTAACCCAAACAAAGCCCTCAAAAGTAAAGCAATCAAAGCACACAAAGTAGTTAAATAATGAACTAACTCTAAGGTAACCCCACTTTTTATATCCCCGGCAGATTCGCCAGTTCTGTGATACGGTGGAAGAACTGACTGTTAATACTGGTTTTGTATTTTCTGTTCTCAAATGTTGTGGTAAGCAGGAGTCGCCGCCGTCTTTTCTTTTATCCAAATTAAGTAAAGGGTGAAAAGAACAGAAAAAGACCTTTTCGATATTTATCTAAGTAAGGGGGTAGATTATGGAAAGGGAAGTTGTTAGAACCCTTTCCATCTGTAGTTTTCTACGGGCTCTTAGATGCTAGCTCATGTTTCTAAAAATTTCTTGTGCTTTGTGTTTTGAAGAAGTAGTTTGAAAATGCCTTAGTGCGGCGATTTGCTTTGCGTTTAACTCTTGTATCAGTCCTCAAGAGTGTTAACAAAGCAAATGTTTTGAAAATTGCTTTTGAAAAGTAGTATTTGTGTAAGTGCAAAATGTTTTTTGAGCAAACTTCTAACAGCTATCTACTTTTATACTCGAAAAGGGTCGTTCTTTTCCTCCTATCCTTTAGACAGTGATATCGTACTATTAGTGAGTAGGTATCCCTATCGTTGGATGTATTAGGGACATTCAAAAGGGACGTTACAGTCACGAAGGTGACCTGTGGAGACGCTTTAGCAATTTTGTTTAGGGACGATCATTTACAGAGAAGGCAACTGTAGGGTCATTGACGTACTATGATCTTTTGATTTATGGGTCTTTGCTAAAGCATCCCTGTTTCGAGGGACATGACTGTTTTATTTCTGAAGGAAACCAAAGTGGGGTATCCTAGAGGTGTATATGTGCAAGTGTATTATGTTCAGTTATTTTTGTCTTTTTGTTAAGTTTGCTAACGTTTGATTTCAGTCTTTTCATACATGCCTAGTTACTAGCAGTTGATATATACAGAAATGTAAAGTGCGAAGATAAAATCCTACGCTATTACATGGCTTCAGGGAGGGAGTTTACAATGTACAAAAATTGGGGGAAGAAAAAAATTAAAGAAAGCAGTAAAAATCCTAATTAGTTTATTACATCCAGTATACAGGTACAATAATGAATAGAAATTGCAAAAATAAATAATGCACGCGGAAGTTGAAAATACGTCTAACAACCTATTAAGAAAATCTTCTTGCTTATTTTTTGATTTAAGAAAGTAAATAACCTAAAAATCTATTTAGAAAATAAAATTAATCAAGAAAATAGTCTAAATTCTTTTTTAGTTTTTTTTTATTATTTAAAGAAAATAATTAAACATAAATTAAGTCCTAAGTTCTAATTTATTTTTAATTAAAGAAAAATAGTTAAAATAGTTATTAATTAATTCACAAAATTAATTTAATTAAAAAAATAAAACTATATTTTTTGTGATTTTATTATTACATTATACTAATTAAATAAATGAAGAAAACAAATTAAAATAAAAAAAATATAAAGCAAAGTGACAAAAACAATGCGAAATGGGCCAGGATAATTAGAAATTTGGGGGTGCTGAAATTGAATTTTGTTAGGCCCAAGTGAATGTTAAGCCCAGGCCATGCTGGATCAGGTGAGATGAGGCCTTGATTGCGCATGGTGGATCTCAAATTGAAGCCTTTAGATCTAGACCCCTTATGATTTGAAGGCTAGATCTGATGGTGTTTGGTACACTTCTGGCCATGTAATGCATCAAATCTGCATGAAACAAGTTAGAAAATATAAAAATGGAGCTTACTGAGGCGTTTTGTGATGTTTCAGGGCTTGATAATGATTGCAAAAGCTTCAGGGAGCCTCCAGGAATGTATTTGGATATTTTGTTTGGACTGAGGAAGGCTGGAACCTAAAATGCGAATTTTACAACTTTGATATTTTTGCAAAATTTGTAGAGCATTCCAGGATGTATCTCATGTGTCTTGAAGTTTGCTAATGTGTCCTTTATATAGAGAGGAGGGAGGAGACAAGAGAACAAAGGTAATAACAACCATAAACATGTGTTTATAAAGCCATGAATGATGTTTTATAACTTTGACAAAGATGCGGAATCTTGTCCTTTTTGAATTTGAATGAATGTGGACATTGCTTAAACGAAATTTTATGGGCCTAGGTTGTCCAAAACATCAATCCAAATCTCAAATCTCATTTCCAATTATTTTATACATTTTATTTTATATTTATTTAAAATAGTTTAAAATAAATATGAATAAAATAGTTAGAAAATGAAAGGCATGGAAAGAAATATTTTAGAGGTCCTCTATAGGCTTAGGAAGATGTTTGAAGTCCAAGAAATTAAGCCATTGACCTAAAACTTCAAGTTTGTTCAATGCATAATTCTTGAAAATTCCCAAATTTTCCCAACATAGGCAAGCCATAAGTTGCACAATTTTTATCTAATGATGATGATCTTGGACTTTTTGGAAAGCCTAAGATTTCTAATTCAATCCCTCTTTTGATCAATTTTGCATTTGAATATTTTATCTTGATGTAAATGTTCTTGACAAAAAGTGCCTTTTGTTGACTTTCTGAAAATGACCTGTAATGTATAAGCTTGTATCTTTCAAATGGTGCATTTCTTAGACTTGAGTGCTGAAGAGAAGTTGTAGGGAATTGTATTCTCTTCAAAATGAGATTTGGTTGAGAAAAAAATGGATGAAGTATGAGAAAGTTATGCCTAGTCAAATTTGGTTGACTTTTCCTCTAGAAGCCCTAATTAGCAATTCTTGACTTTTGATGAATTGGAGCATTTCTTGAGGATCATGATTAACCCTTGATCAAATGATGGATATCACTTCAAAATGTTGATGTTGACCAAAAACATTGAAGTTTGACTGTATATAGACCATAGTTGACTTTTGACCTAGTATAGTTGATTTTCAAGCATTCGAGCAATTGACTGAGCAAACTTGTAGTGTAAGGTATTAAATTTTTCATCGATAATCTTGAAGACATATTAGGACCATGGAATACATTTGAGACCTTTGGAACTCACACATATTGGTGAAAAATGAAACCCTAGTTGGAAGGCCAATGCTTAGGAGGAGAATCTGTTTGATTAATTCTTGGTCAACCTTGAGCAATTGAGGACCTCTAGGAGTATGTCTTGTGTCAAAATGGGAGGGAAAATTTTAGGGTACAACAGGAAGGTTATCCATATCTTTTATCCCCAGTCAAGGTATATAAGAATTAAACTCCCCAGTAGATAGATGAACGACTAATGTTCCTAAACTCTTCTCCCCAAACAGAAGTCAACATTCCCCAGCGGAGTTTCCTCAAACAGCAAGCAGAAAACCCCAGCGAAAGCATTTTAGACAAGTTTGAATATTACACATGTTCTTCATCCCCAACACCAGTCAGGGATTCATTTTCCCTAGCAAGATGTCATACGAAACTGTTGATACACTTCCAACAGCATTTCACATTCATACATTATTTACCAATATCATAGCATATGCATACGAAACGCATATATCACAGACTCATTTATTTTGATAACATAATTACACAATGAATTTCGTACATCATGACATTTATGTTGAGATCAATCAACATACAAACATCATCGACTACTTATATGAGCCGACAGTCTTCTACAAGGCTACATCTGACAAAGGGCTATTTCAGCAATTTCCTCAAAGGATCATTCTCAAATAAGACATCTTTTGGCTCAGATTAAATCAAGCGTAGATTTATTTTGATACTTCTTCTAGTAGACAGCTTTTGACTCAGATTAAATCGACCATATATTTATTCTGATACTTCTTCCAGTAGACCTCTTCTGGCTCAGATTAAATCAATCATAGATTTATTCTGATACTTCTTCTAGTTGAAGATGATCGTAGATAGCTTTTGGCTCAAATTAAATCGACCATACATTTATTCTGATACTTCTTCTAGTAGACATTTTCTGGATCAAATTAAATAGAGTGTAGATTTATTCTGATACTTTTCCCAGTTATAGACAAGACACAGACATCTTCTGGCTCAGATTAAATCTACCATAGATTCATTCTGATACTTCTCCCAGTTAAAGATGGAAACGGACATCTTCTGGCTCAAATTAAATCAAGCGTAGATTTATCCTAATACTTCTTCCAGTAGACATCTTCTGAATCAGATTAAATCAAGCATAGATTTATTTTGATACTTCTTCCAGTAGACATTGTTTGGCTCAGATTAAATCGAGCATAAATTTATTCTGATACTTCTCCAAGTTAAAGACGGACGCAGACATTTTCTGGCTCAGATTAAATTGATCATAGATTTATTCAGATACTTCTCCCAGTTAAAAACAGGCGTATACATCCTCTGTCTCAGATCAAATCAAGCATATATTTATTATGATACTTTTTCCAATTGAAGTCGAACGTAGACTTAGTCTAAATTCTATCAACATTTACTTTGGATGGCATCTATAAACCCATCTCTGATGACTCATTTTCACCTCTCCAAATGGCATCTATAAGCCCATCTCCGATAACTCAATGTCGCCTCTCTAAATGGCATCTTTAAGTCCATTCCCGATATAATTAACCAACGGAGTTACTTCGTGCATCGGCGAGTGCAAATTTCTTGGTGTTGTACCCCAATTTTTGCCCCTAAGATCCCTTCATCATACCATATTGTTTCAATCACAATAAAATCACATTAGGGTTTTGGTTCTTCTCTCTATCTTTATCCTTGCTCTTTTGAGGAATTACCAAGCACCTTGACTTGTTTTCTTTTGTGATCATGGACATTTTGCTTTGATTTTATCTCTAATTAACAAAATGAAATATTGGTTTGTCTTACTTGTTAATAATGTAGGTAAAGGCAATGAGGTTTAGCAAGTTGCTTCATGGGTTCATGAGTTTATTTCCATGCCCTAGTCAATAGCTTGAGAAATTCAAACCTCGCCATTGAAGTCATTTTGGAATAATTGGTATGGAAGTGGTTTTGGTGGCCATGAGTCCTCATCATCATATTCAACAATTTCTATTCACAAAGGAAGAATATTGGCACAAAAATATTGTTCAAACTTGGCAAAGTTCCTCAAAGCGTTCTCTTGATCTAGAGGCTAGGGTTTTGGACTTCAAAGGAGCATATCTTGCTCATCTTTTGGTATTTTTGAGTGATTCCAAAAACATTCTTCTCTTCAAAGAGTTACCAACAAATCACTTCAAAAGTTCCAAGGAGTTTCCATGTGGAAGAAACTTGGTGAAGAGGAAAGATTACAAGTCATCCAGATGAATCCCTAATTTTATATATGTGACTTCAAATGGTCATAACTTGGTCAATTTTTATCACCTTGAGCCCATTATTTTTTCATGATAATCTTAAAGATGTTTACTTCATTCATTCTTTTATATCCAAAGTGAGAAAATGGATAGAAGTTGCCTTAAGAATGCAAAATATTATAGGTCACTTCATGATTTTTAGCCAACTTCAATAAGTCATAACTTGCTCGATTTTTGGAGATTTAGAGTGGTTTAAATTGCAAAATATCATTCAAGAGATCTACTTAATTCCATCTTTTTTGGTCAAGAGCAAATTCTAAGTGGAAGGCCATGTTTGGATGCAAAAGATTATAGGTCATTTTTAAAGAAGAATTTGAAATATTTCTAAGTATGGAAAGTCAACTCTTTTTCTTCAACTTTGACTCCATGTAACTTTCAGCTCAAGCATCCATTTGATTCCATTCTTTTTCCATTACAAATCTTGTAACCTCATCTTTCCAAAGCATCAATAATTTTTCCCTAAAACCCCTTGAGGTGGAAATGCCATTGGATTGAACTTGGTAACTTGGAACTAAAGTTTCTCCAAAGTCAGAATTTTGAAATCTTTGTTTTGGCATCTAAACATCAAATTAGCACGTGTTTATGATCTAAACATGTTTAACCAAGTTGCCAAAGTGGATTAGAGCCTTGAAACGCAAGGATTGGATGAGTTTTGATGCAAATCAGATCACACCTTGCTCGTGCATCAGGTTTACACAATTTCCCTCCAAACTTTATCATTTCACACGCTTGAACATTCCATTTGATTCCCTATAAATAGAGGGTCATCCCCCATTCAATTTCCCAAGTTTAGATAGCCAGAATCACCCTGCCAAACTTGCTTCACAACCCAGAATTCAGCTACTTCGAAATCTATTCTCAAGCCTTTTTCAATCCATTTTTTCTCTCAATTCACCTTCCTTGATCTTCCCTGAAGCTAACCATATAATTACATTTAGAGCTCTGCAACTCAACTTCAATAGGTAGATTCCTTCATCAATTCTTCAAAACTCTGATATCATTGTGTTGCTCTCATTGCCCTGGTTCTAGTCGCAACACTTACTTTCATCTGGAAGCACGTTTTGACCATGAATTTTCAAATCCCTTTTCAAAACTTTCTTTCCAAATAGCTTGAGTTACAATTTATATAAATTTGGGCGAGGGTGTGGTTGTCTTCATGTTGAAGAGACGAAGCGAATGGCATAGGTCTGAGCTTCTAATTTTACAGTTTGAGAGACCTGCAATTCGTGATGGCTGGAGGGTGAAGATGACCAACGTGTCATCTTCTAACCAATGAAGGCGTGCCATTTGTTATTTTCAAATTCTGATTTTATTATTGATCCTGTACATTATTCATTAAAGACCATGATATTCACAGCGTGCCAGATCCCTTGGATTTAATTACTAACGCGTTTTGACTCTCATCCAATGGTCCACATCTTTTTCTTTTATTTTCTTTTTCTAATTTTTATATTTTAATTGTTTTAAATTTCAAAAAATCATACAAAATTCATTTTTAGTCCAAAAAATTTGAAACAATTATGAAAAATATTTTTGATTATTCTCTTTCTGATTCTTATTTTTTCACAATTTAATTTTGTGTTTTGGTATTTTTTTATGAATTTTTCACTTATTTGATTTGTTTAAATGTTTAAAAATACTTTTACACATTTTTAAATTCTGAAAAAATTATGGAATGATCCAATGATATTATGACAAATATTGGTGACCTTATTTTATATTTGTTTCTGACTTTACTATTTTTTACCATTTTTGTTTATTTTACCCATTTATTTTAATTTTTAAAAATAGTTTCTGACTTTTAAAAATTCCCAAAAATTTTATAAAATCACTTGGCCTATTTTCTAATTTTTCTATGGTCTTATTTTTCATTTCTTGATTAATTTGAATATAATTGACATTTTCCTCATTATTTTCCATTTTTTAAACATTTTTAAACCCTATAATGTATATATTAATTATATTATTATTTTGTGATTATTTTCTGGCTGTCTTGGGTTGATTTTTTTATCATGGCTTTATTAACATCATTGGATCCATGGTGTTGAGTTTAACTCCACAAAAAATGGATGAATGATTTTAATAATAGTTTGATTAAATATTAATTCAAATGTGGTTTCTCTTTTTACCCTAATTCCCCTTCATCTCATGCCCTTCTCATTGCACTAAGTGTTGTTGGAGCATGATCTCTATATCATGTCTCAAAACAAATGATTCATAGATTGCTATTGACCGGCCTCAAAATAGGTGTGACTTCTATATAAGTCCACTTACGATTGCTTAACATAGCGCTAAATTTTGTCCCGGTTCAAATAAATGATCATTCGTGGCCCAAACTTATGATTGCAAGCCCAAGTATGTTAATTTGATCTCTTTAAACCAATAACCTTGAGATTCATTGTGTGGAGGCTTTGGTTCTACCAATCCTCTAATGGATCTACAACACCTTTGGTCAACGCGGATCACTTAAACATCGTTCATAATTAAATGGTACTTATGAGAAATCCAAATGGATGATATACTTGACAAAAAGCAAATGCAACTTGTTGTGTGGAGGCTTTGGTTCTACCAATCCTCTAATGAGTTCCAAATGCAAGTTTTAAGATGGTCATCCAACTAACCACTAATTATTGACTTATTTTATCTTATGCTTTTATTCTTTTTATGCTTTATGTACTATTTATTTTTTTAGCATTTTTCATTTCATGCCATTTTCATCTTTGCTCATTTGAGCATTTATTTTCTTGTCATTTTTACTTTTCTCACTTCAGCTTTTCTTTTCTTTTCTTAAGATACTTAATAATCAACATAAACCCTAAAAAACTCTTAATGGTACTTGGACTATTTGGTTACTATCCTTGGCATTATGGAGCATGGGACTTTTTCTTGGACTTAGGATTAGAAACCTTGGCATATCTTGGAGACCTTGTGATCTTATCTGATTATTTTGTCTGGAGCTCTTGAGGTTTACCTCAAGACATTGAGTTGCTTGTTTGTTTTTGTGTGCAGGTTTTTGTGATTACATTCCTTTGTTTGTAATCTGGAATTCACCCGTATACATCTGTTACTCTGCCCAATTTTTGTGAAGACTTAATACATTTGAAGAGTTCTAGTATCTTTGCTTACTTGGTTTCAATCCAAAGAATTGGAATTCTATCTTTGCTCATAATGTCAAGTTTTGGCTTCTTGTTGGTTAGATGGTTCTTATCCTTAGCTTTTACCTTATGCTTTAGGATAGTCTCTTCTTCTCCTCCCATCTTCTTTAATTTCAAAAATCTCCTCCCTCCTTTTGAAACTCTTCTTGTTTTGAAACTTAAACCACTTTCATAATAAACTTGGACTTATGTCCATGCATTTTCAAAACATTTTCATAAATAAACTTCAATCAATTTAATTATACCTTGACATTTTTTTGTGAGAAGACTAAAAGTCAATCAATCTCATTTCAAATCATTTTGCCACTTTGGCTTTTATCTTTAAACTTTTCTCAAAAGATTGGACTCTTGTCAATCCTTGTAGTAATGCAAACAACTATACTTCTACAATATGTAGTGAAGTGAGATATTTTCCACTTGGGTGTTGAGTGAGGCATTGTTGATTTTAAAATCCAAGCCATATCCTCCACTTTGAGATGATTCAAATTCTCCTTTCTCATAATTGTGGGTAGTAAGTATGTTTTCCACACGGACAATGACGATGATGTCTTATCTCTTAAAATTAACCAACACACTTGTGTTTCAAACTTTTAAAAGAGGAACTACGTGTACCCAGATCCCCTATTGCACAAAAGGTGGTACGTAGGCACTAAAGGTTCGCAACCACGGCGGGTGCAAAAATCATAAAAAAAATATATTTATTTTCTCACGTCCACCATCCATTTTATATATAACACATTTTTATAGCCAAAATATACAGATTTTACAAAGAGGTTCCTGCGGAGTACCGTAGATGTTTAGGGTGCTAATACCTTCCTTTTTCATAACCAACCCCCTTACCTTGAATCTTTCCCCCTTTTTTTGGGTCATTCGCTCTTTTCCCATTCCTTTGGAAACAATAAAGCACGGTGGTGATTTTTATTTTTGATTTGTATAAAGTCTAGTCAATCTAATGGCTTAGTCTTGAACATTTCTACCGCTACACTGGGCACTTAAGTGTTCAATCGTCTTCTACCTTCAAGTCATGAATGGCAGACATGCCAGTCTAACTCTTCAGATTTAAGAAGATTGAATAGGGGCACCTTTTGTACCCCAAAATTTTCCCTCCCATTTTCTTCAAAACATGCTCACAAAGATCTCAAATACTCAAAGCTACTCAAGAGTTGATTGGTCAAACCTCCTCTTAAGCAAGGGTCTACAACTAGGGTTTTGTGCTTCTCAAGGAAGATTAGGTTGCAAGGGTCTCAAATGACTTTCATGGTTCATCATGGATCCTCAATAGTTCTTATGTCAAGCTTCAAGTCTTGCATCACATGATTGCTCATTCAATGGCTCAGAAGATTGAAAGTCAAATATATTAGGTAAAAAGTCAACTATGGTCAACATACAATCTGTAATGCGGTGGGAGAACTGACTTTACTGGTTTTGCATTTTATCACAAATGTTGCAATTAGCAAGAGTCGCCGCCGACTTTTCTTTTATCCAACAAAGGAAAGGGTGAAAAGAACAGGAAAGACCTTTCGAGATTTATTTTCTGAGTAAGGGGGTAGGTTATGGAAAGGGAAGGTGTTAGCACCCTTTCCATCCGTAGTTATCCACGGGCTCTTAGTTGCTAGCTCACTTTGAAAATGCTTTTTTGTGTAAGTGTGTTTTGAAGGTATTTTGAAAAGATGCCTTAGTGCGGCGAACTTTGTAATGTTTCTCGTTTTGGCGAGAATGTATACAAAGTGTTTTCATGTCTTTGAAAATATTTAGAAATTGATAGCAACTTAGTAAGATATTTTAGTAACTACCCTAAGATTTAAGATCATATGCCGAGGCGACGTCGAGAGGGTCATCGAGGGACTTATGATCTTTAAACCAAAGGGTCATCACTAAAACCTCTTACATTCGAGAGTCGCGATTGTTTATTCCGAAGGCAACAAGTGAAGATACCCTAGAGGTGCGCGTGTGCGAGTGTGTTGTGTTTCAGTTATTTATCTTTGGATGTTAAGTTTGCTAGTGTTTGCTTTTAATCTTGTCGACAAGCCTATTGACATACATCTAACAGTTAATATCAATGCAAAAATAAAGTACAGAATTTAAAAGCTACACTATTACATGGCTTCGGGGAGGGGGAATTACAAACCATAGCAAGGAAATAAAAGTAAAGTCCTAAATTTACAACTATTACATCCTTTTGCAATTACATCATTATGAAAGAATAAAAATGAAAATTTTAAAATAAGAGCGCCAAGATGGAAAGCGAAGTAAAAACCCTAAAACTCCTAAACGCTTAGAATATTTTTGTTTTTTTATTTGTTTTAAGAAAATACTTAAATTAAACTAAATCTAATCTTAATTAAATAAAAAAAGAAGTGATTAATAATTGAAATTAAATCTAATCAAGAAAGAAAACTAATTCTAATATTTTTGGTATTTTTATTTGAGAAAAAAGATTTGAAGTGATTAAACTTAGTTCTAATTGATTTTAAATTAATCAAAATAAGTCAAAATAATTAAATTAATTAATTTGCAAAAAATTAAATTAAATTAGAAAAAAACCTAAGTCTATTTTTTTTGTAATTTTATTATTAAAACAAATTAGTTTTTTAAAAGTAATATAAAAAAATTAAATAAAAATAGAGAAAGAATAATAAAAAAACAAGAGAATTTGGCCCGTTGTAAGAAGCAATTGGGGGGTGCATCTTGAAATTGTCCAAGCCCAAAATAGGAACAGTCCAGGGTTCTGCGTGTGATTCAGTGTTGTTGGCCCCTGTGAGGTCTATCATGAACTCCTAGTTCTGGAGCGTTAGATCTGACGATGTGATGATCTGATGGTGACAAGATGCTAATGCATGGTGCACGCTCTTTCCCTTGGAACACTGGATCTGCAAGAAAGAGTTAGAAAAATAATAGGAAAGAGGCAGGGATCGAACCCCTGCCCTTGCCCATAACAACGCCTTAAAACACACTGCTTTTACCGCTGGGTCATTCAACTCAATCGTGAGTATAACAAAACAAAAATAATATAATGATAACTCAGTCAAATTTCCAAAATTCAAACGTGCGCCAGAACTGATTCAAATGAACCAATAGGGGAACGACGCTTGGGCCACCGGATTTAACCTTCCGATTGTCTTCTCCAGTGGGTTCCAAACTCTAATCTGCAAAATAAAAACAATTAATGGATCAAAACAACCCTACCCCCCCCCCCCCTTAAAATGATGCTTTGAATCCGAATTTGGTCTTATTTTTGGCTAAAGACTATTGGATCATGCGTTTCGAAGCAAAGTATCAGATCTGATTCAAAAATGGAATCTCATGATTTTGGACCTAAATCCCCAATGTTCCACGTCCAACCTGCTCTATATATGATTATGAACACATATGCAAACATTAAATTTGAAAACAATGCGGATTTAAACGAAAATGGATCCAAAAAATATACCAATTGATGAGGTTCATGTGGACGAGTCAAGCTTGCTTCAGGCCAAAGTGAGGGATAGAGGTGACTCCTTGAGGCCCTGGGAGTACAAAGATGGCACGAAATTGGACGGAGGAAGGCTGGGATGTAGGTTTCGAATTTCACAACTTTGACAATTTTAAAATTTTGGAGAACTTCTTTTCAGGAAGTTTTTGCATGCCTTTTACTTGCAATATCCTTTTGTATTTATAGAGGAGTGTGATGGTTGACAAACATGGCAAGAATCAACCATTAACCATGGTTTTGAATGCAAAATCACAAATTTGAAAATATGCCATTTTTGATGATTTTCTTTCCATTCTTGAAATGTAATGAACCTGGTCCTTTTTACATATGCCTTGCAGGAAATAATAGGCCCAATATTGACTTAAACCATCAGCCCATGTATCCAAACACTTTATCTATTATTTTATGCAATTTATTTTGTGTTTCATTGAATAAAAACAAAAATAAATATGAATAAAATATAGAAAAATGAAAATCAAGGTGAGAGTGAATTTATGTGTCCTTGGCATGGTCATGGACATGTTTGAAGTTTAAAAAGTAGGCCCATTAGTCTAAAAATGCAATTTTGCTCAATGTGACTTCTTACATTTTCATCAATTTTACCAATTTGCAATGTTCATAACTTTCTCAATTATCATATTTTGAAGATGATCTTGGACTTTTTGGAAATCTAAAGATTTCCCCTACAATCTCTCTTTTTATAATTTTTGCATTTGGAGAATTTATCTTAATGTAACTTGCCTTGACAAAAAAGCCTTTTTGTTGACTTTCAAAAAAGACTTATAATGTATTGGCTCGTATCTTTTAAATGGTGCATATTTTGGATTTGAGAATAAAATAAAAGTTGTAGAGGATTGGATTCTATTCAAAATGAGCTTTTGTTGGGACAAAATGGATGAAGCATGTAAAAGTTATGCCTGGTCAAAGTTCAGTTGACTTTTCCTAGGAAACCCTAATTTAGCAAATCTTGACTTTTGATGATCTGAGGGCTTTCCTTGAGGAATCATGACCAAACCTTGATCAAATGATTAATATCACTTAAAAATGTTTATGTTGACCAAAAATCTTGAAGTTTGATTGTAAAGTGTCCACAGTTGACTTTTGACCTAATACATTTGATTTTTAGTCATCTGAGTAATTGACTGAGCAAAATTGTGATACAAGGCATGAAACTTGGCATGAGCATTCTTGAGGAAATATTAGGAACCATGGAAATCACTTGAGGCCTTTTAAACCCAAACTTATTTTTGAAAAGTGAAACCCTAGTTGGAAGTCAATTGCTTAGGAGGAGAATTTGTCTGGTCAATTCTTGGTTAACCTTGAGCATTTGAGGACCTCTAGGAGTATGTTTCGAATAAAATGAGAGGGAAAATTTTGGGGTACAACATAGTCAAAATTCTAGATTTTTTTGTCAACATCAACATCTTGAAGTGATATTCATCATTTGATCAAGGGTTGATCATGATTCCTCAAGGAAATCCCTCAAATCATCAAAGTTCAAAAATTGCCAAATTATGGTTTTGATTGAAGATGATTGATCATTGACTTTTGGCCTAGTGCATAACCTAATGGATTAAATCATAATCTCAAGGACTCAAATACAAAATCTTGACATGATTACATGGCTCAAGACATTTCCAAAGATACAAGTGATTGATAGTTAAAGAATTGAATCTATTGATAAAAAGTCAACAGTCACACAAAAGTCAAACTTTGACTTTTTGGTTAACATTGGAATTCAGAAATCAAGAATCATCAAAACATTCAAAATTATCAAGTTTTATCATCAAGAATAAAAAAAAGTCAACAAAATTCAAAAGTTGGAAAATTTTCGAACGCTTAGAAAAATTTCTAAGTGTTTCGTTCTTAACAAAGTCACTACTTTATGGCCATTTTTCACTAAGATCCAAATTGATTCAGCAAAAACTCAAAACATGAAAGTTGCAGATCTTGATTTAAGCTTTCCAAAATTTCCAAGAACATAAATATATCATTTTTGATCTAGTAGATTCGAAGAGAAGAAGTTGGTCATTCAAACTTGAATCATAAGTCATTTTTTGATGACCTTATGGCCAAAACTCTAACCAAAGCTACAAGATATCTCTTTTCAGTCTATGTCATCTCCAAATATCTCCATAATTAAGTAGTTACATGGGCCCTAAGTGTATTACACAAGGATTTGATGCTTTTTCTAAATCTTGATACCACTTATGGTTGAATTTGCAAAAAGTAACATATCAACTTTGATAAAGCAAGCTTTATGCTAACCACTCTATTAATTCAAGCTTGTGACTTGTTCCAAAGATTAAAAACAATCTTGGTGATTAGAGGAAATCTTATAGGAGCTAGTAAAGCATGACAAAGTCCCTTGAATTACTCTTTTTCTTCATCATGAAGCAACTTTCTTTTTTGTGCAATTTGAAACCAAATGACCAAACCATACTCCCATATGAACTGAGTTTTATTTCTACAAGTTAGAGGGACCATTTGCAACCTCTATAAATAACTCTCCATGCCCCCATAACTCAACACACAAGAATTCACAGCCTAAACAATTCTTCAATCTCTCTAAAACAGAAATATCAAAATTGTTCCAAGTTTGAAGCTCAAAGTCCATTTCTTCGAATTTTCAAACCCTTGCATTTTCTGTGAAAACCAATCATCCAAACACCTTCTAAACATCATTTAGAAGTTTTTCATCACTTCTATTCACCCCTGAAACACCTCTAACCCAAAATAACTCTCAAAACCACCATTGTTTATCATTTGAAGCTTCCAACACCCAACTTCAAATCCACTCGTGCGTTTTCCTCTTTTATCATTCAAATACCTTAAGTACATCATATAGAAGTTGTCCAAACACCTAAACAACTTATGGAACATCTCCATCATCATCTTCCATTCTCAAACCCGAGCTCTACACATTGAGTTAGGGAGGATGATTCATTGAGTCTCAAGGAAATATAAGCATTGAAACACATTTAGGAAGGTTCAAGGAAGCTTTTGGCATCATTTATTTACACCTGGAAGCATCCATACGCGTTCTGAGTTTTCACTTCAAGAGGTAAGTTTTCCAAACTTTGAAATCTTTGTACAAGAATTATTTGCATTTACTTTCTGAAGATAAAATGTAGACATCATGTTCCTGAAACTATCCATGTCCTTTAATTGCATTTTAATTGACTGTGTGATGATAATTTTGGATTTGAGTTTTCTGAAATGTTAGGGTTTCACTTTGGTACCAAGTAAAATTCATCCTAAACTTTTATTTATAGCTTTTAAAATTTATATGGTTGCATTCCCTGTAAAAAATCAAGCAAGTTTGATTATGGAAGTTTTCAATTTGGTTGAGAAATGGAGATTTTCAAAATTTAACAATGTTGTTGTTGTTACTGTCAAACGCGCGAGAGGAAGAAAAGGGTGACCTGGTGTGATACGGTGGGAGAACTGACTTGAGGTTTTGCGTTTGTGTTCGCAAATGTTTCAGTTTAGCAAGAGTCGCCACCGACTTTTTATTTTATCCTAAGGAAAGGTCAAAAAGCACAGGAAAGACCTTTGAGATGTTTTCTTGGGTTCGGGGAGTAGATTATGAAAAGGGAAGGTACAAGCACCCTTTTCATCCATGGTTATCCATGGGCTCTTAGTTACTTGTTTAGATCACTTGCTTTTGCTTTTCAATTGTTTGAAATGGTGCTTTGTGTGTGTTTTTGAAAGATGTTTTGAAAAGAGGCCATCGTTGTGGCAACCTTTGTAATGATTCTTGTTTGAATGTATACAAAGGTATTTTTGTCTTTTGAAAAGATGTTTCAATGTTTGAAAGTTTGATTTGGGAGATGTTTTGAAATTATGTTGTGAGGTGTGTTTGAAAAATAACAAGGATGTTTTGCAAGCTTTGATCAAGTAACTAAGAGTTATCTACCCTATTTTACTCAAAAATCTTTCCATATATGTTTTTAACCCTTTTGACAGTGTTGTTTCACCATTGCATTTGGTGATCAACCTTGTATTAGGATGTTAAACGGGACAGGCGCGGGTCATCGTATAGACCATGATAGCAATTGTGTTAGGTATTTTTAGCAAATTTTTGAGGGACTTGATCTTTTTGTTTAGGCAACCAAGATAGCGTCATCGAGTGACTATGATCTTTTGTTTTGT
The DNA here is from genome assembly GCA_948472305.1 of Vicia faba. Lineage (NCBI taxonomy): Eukaryota > Viridiplantae > Streptophyta > Magnoliopsida > Fabales > Fabaceae > Vicia > Vicia faba. The sequence continues at coordinate 1,448,831,061 of OX451741.1, forward strand.
TTTTGTTTTGCCAAAGTACCCAACAAGCATAACATGGCCCATTTTTAAGGCAACAAGTGGATGAAAACCCTAGGGGTGCAAGTGTGCATTGTGTATTAATTTTCATGCATTTTTGTCTTTGTATTAGTCAAGCTACTTGTTGATTTTGGATTTTTGCATACAAACCCTAATCTCTAATCATAACATAATTGAAAGCGTAAAAATGCGTAAAAATAAATATATACTATTACAACATGATTATGGGGAGGGGGATACAACTTTTGAGTGGGAATTATTTGACAAGAAATTAAAACCCTAGTTTTACTTTAACATCCAAATTGAATCAAATGGAATAAATAATAAATGAACAATATTTAAATAAACAAATTAAATAAATATACAAAATAATATGAATATGCAAAAAAGGTTTTTGTTTATTTTTATGTATGTAAAGATATTTAATGTAAAAAGAAAGAAATAAATAAAAAGATTATTATTTTTCTTATAAGGGGTAAAACCCTAATTTTCTTTAAGAAAATAAATATATTAATTATATTATTTATATACAATAAGATAAAAATAATGTATATACAAAAAATAAAATATATTTAGAAAAAGTATTTTTTAAGTATAAATCATAATAAAAATAAAAGTGAAATATTTTTATGTTTTTTATTCTAAAGTATCTAATAAAATAAAAGTATATATATATATATATATATATATATATATATATATATATATATATATATATATATATATATATATATATATATAATATATATATATATATATATATATATATATATATATATATATATATATATATATATATATATATATATATATATATATATATATATATATATATATATATATATATATATATATATATATATATATATATATATATATATATATATTAAATATATATATTATATATATTATATATATATATATATATATATATATAATATATATATATATATATATATATATATATATATATATATATATATATATATATATATATATATATATATATATATATATATATATATATATATATATATATATATATATATATATATATATATATATATATATAATTATATATATATATATATATATATATATATATATATATATATATATATATATATATATATATATATATATAATAATTCTATAATATTTATAAGTTTTTATTAAATAAAATAAAAGTATATCTTCCCTAATAATTATTTTTATATCTAAAAAATAATAAAAATAACAAAAATAAATGTGAAAATTTTATGAAAATATTTTTGGATATTTTTATGTTTGGAAAATATAAAACAAAATCAGAAAATGAAAATAAATATAAAAATACACAAATGTAAAGAAATTGGGCCAGGGGGTGCAAAAAGCAAAAGGGGGGTGTCAATAGTGAGCCAGGACCAAGCCCAACCCACCACACTTCATCTTCAACCTCTATATTTCAAAAACGCGCGCGCCTGATACAAATGCTAGATCCTGCATACGAGCTCTATTGCAAAAACACATAACATCAAAGTTGTAGAGCTTTTCAAGACGAATCCAACCATATAAAAAACTTGTCTTAACTCTCAAAGACCAGAGAGAATTTCTCTGGCCCTAAAATCTAACCTAGTTTTTTCAGGAAATTCATGGATCAAATTCTTTTAGCATGCTTAATAAAAATGAAAACTGAGCATATGTACAACTCCATGGCAATGAATACTACATTTCTTATTCACAAACCTAAGTCTAAATGTTCCTAAATAGAGAAATAGGAAGTTGATAAAAACCTGTTTCAGCTGACTTCGTGTATGGCAATGTGGAGCTTTTCAACAAGGCCTGAGATGTCTGGGAGCTTGCTTGAACTTCACTTGACCTTCTCCAATGCCTAGCTTACCTTGAATGTACTTGAACAAGCCTTCAGAACTCAACCTGCACAAGCTCAAAATGAAAATGGAAAACCCTATAAATGTAGTTACAGTTGGTGTTTAAGGTTTGGGATAGCTTGGATGGATGGAATGGAAAGTGTTTGAACCAATTTGGGGAAAAACGCACGAGCAAATTGTGCTATGGAAGTCTAGTTGCAGATGCTGCCCTGTTTTGCCAATGAGATGTAATTTTGTGCTATGGGTGGTTTGAGAGCTCAAGGGATCGTGTTTCTGGCTCAAGGGGATGTGAGAAAGTTGTTTCAAAGGCTTGCACCAGTTGGTTCTTGCTAAGGTTCAAGTTCTTGTGTTTTGGACAAATTTCTTGGTTATGAAGCAAAGTGTGTGAAGTGATGTGAAACAGGCCTGTACAGGCTATCCATATTCTTTCACCCTCTTCTCTTGGCCCCTCTAATTTGTGGATTTTATTAGCTGCATAAGATATGCATCAATGCTCAAGAAATCAGTTTTGCCATAAAGCAAGATTTGGCAAAAATGGAAATGTTGCTTTTTCTACTTAGGGATTAATTTTGTGTGCAATGTTCTAATGACCAAGACAATGCCTTAGACCAATGGATTTTCATTAAATTATTGAGTGTGGAATGGTTTTGAGGCCTGTAATCTAGTGAAAAGCAAGCTGATTAGGAATTGCAAATTGTATCACTATGAACATGCCATGGATGAAAAGTGAGTTTTTGCCAATTTCAAGCCTTCAATTCTCCCTAACCACAAATGTGATTGGAGAGTTCTTGGACATTTTTGAAAGCTTGCAACATGCTCTACAATCCATATTTGAAATTCAATTTGAGATTCCAAGTGGAACTATGTGAAAAATGGCCATGAAGATAGGTCAAAATCCTGCCTAAACTAGGGCAAAATTTCACTAAGTTAAAAGTTTTAGGGACCCTTGTTCCAAAAATCATAACTTGGGATACAAGATTATTTTGGGAAAACTTTGTGAATCAAAGTTGTAGAATTTGTGGAAGAATACAACTTTCATGTTGGAAGTTTTGTTTTAATCCAAATGCATCATGGTGAAAATGTTGGGCAAAGTTTGAAAAAATTAAGAAAATTTCATAACTTAGAAAAATTCCAAGTTATGAAATTTTTCAACTTTAAACCATAATTTGCAAAAATGGGTTTCTTGATGAACAAGATTCATGTTTTGACACATCTTGATGAAAAATGACCCTTGGCACTTGATTTTAACCAAAAAGTCAAAGTTTGACTTTTCAGTGTACAATTGATTTTTGATCAGTTGACTGGAAAATTCATCTGTCAATCCAATGTAATTGAGATCTTTTGAACCTTGTGAATAGGTCAAGGTGATGCCATTGAGACCTTGAATCCATTATTGAACCCAATTTTCCATTGGCTAGGTCAAAAATCAGAAATTGCCCTTGTGCAGTCAAAACCCTAAAAATGACCATTTTGCCCTTTTGGTGATCTGATCAAATTTCTTGTGGAGTTGTGGTCCAAACTTGATCAAATGGTTCATATGAGTTCATAATGTTGATGTGGATCAAAAATTGTGAGGTTTGACTGTAAATTGGCCATAGTTGACTTTTTCCCTAATACAGTTGATTTCTAGGTCAACTGTCCAATTGACTGAGCAAAAATTTGATTCAGGGCTGGAAACTTGGTAGAGGTAATCTTGTGAGTCCAACATGAAGTATGAAAGTCACTTTGGGCATTGGAAGTCCAAAATTCCTTGTGCAAATTCAAACCCTAATTTAGGTCTGTTGCGATAAAAAATGTAGCGGGGTAAATCGAAGATCGAACTATCAATTAATTCGTCTCACAAAAGCAAGAGTCTCCACCGCGCTTTATTATTTCCAAGGGAAAAGGGAAGAGAGCGAAATAAAACCCTAAAGTATGCAATGTAAAATAATACTTTAAAAGTAATGAAAATACAAGGCATTTTTGAAAAGAGTTCTAGAGTTCGGGGGTTGGTTATACAATGGGAAGGTATTAGAACCCAATGTATCTATAGTATTCTATAGGAACCTTTTGAAATATCTATTTTTGGTTAAAACTGTTTGTTTGGTTAAAATGGTTTGTTTGGTGAAAATGATTTGTTTGGAAAATATTTTGAAGATGCGACGACCTAGTGTCGAAGTTTTGGCATAAAAGGGGTGTGAGTTTTAAAATTGACTTTTTAGGAATATTAACTTAAGTTTAGAAAAAAAATAGTAAAACAAAATGAATGAAGGAATTCGCACGATCGTACTACTTATAAAGTTAACAAAATATTTCCCTTGGATTAGAAGCAAACAAATTAAAAATAAGATGAACATCACAATATATGTAATCAAGAATTTGCAAGAAAATAAACTTAAACGAACAAATTAATAACAAGAAAGGCAATGAAATATTTAATTTGAAAAGATTAAGACGATTAAAAAAAAAAGATAGAAGATAACCAATTTTCTAAAGAAGAAAAATTACTAAATTAATTCTAAACAAAAAAATTAAAATTAAGATCATGAAATTTCTTAATTTACATCTAGACTAAGTTAAAGTTCTAAGATTTATTAAAATTAAAATTCTAAAAGTTACTAAATTTAATCTAAAGTAAATTAATTCTAAATTACTAAACCATATCTAATATAAGCTAAATCAATATCTTGGGAAATAAGACTAAAGAGCTGAAAACGAAATAAAAAAAATGTCCAGCATGGAATTGAACTCGTGTCTTTAAAGTTGTTGTACACAATGCCTAGCCATTCGAACTGTTCACTTATTCATTAATTATTATGTTCTTTTAAAACATAAAGGAAAATGGTTGAGTTATTGGGACAATAGCCCATTGGACTGACCCGGTTTTTAGGAAGAGATAAAGAAAAAATGGGAAACCCTAAACTAAAGAACAAAGGCGCCGCTGTTAGTGTTAATTGGGAATAGAGACAACAGATTTTTATCATTAATAAAATATATGCTCTCTATGTTAACGCAAAACGAAATTCAAAACTCTCTCTCTGAATCACCTTCATTCATAATCTCTCTCTGGTTTTCACAACGAACTTCCTCCTCTTCCTCGGGTGTGAAGTCTTTCTTAATGCTTCTCACAGAACTCAAACGCTTTTGCCAAAAACCTCAAATGCCTAGCCATCAGAGCTCTTAAGAACGATCATCTTTGTTGAATCCATGTCGATTGAAATTGATTTGAGAAATTCTCAAAAGTGAAAACCCTAACCCCCAAATTTGTTCTTTTCTCGAGTGGGAAAAATGTGAGCTGGTGAGGGGGAGTATTATGTTTTTTGTTTCTAGGTGAAATATCGTAGAAGAAGAATGAATGGAGGTAGGTGGTGGGTTGGGTGAGGCAGAAGGTTGTGATGTTATGTTGTTCGACGGAGATGATGATGAAGATTTTGTGTCAACAGCCGCTCACGGTGGTGGTTGGGTGATGTTGTGATTGAGGCAGAAATTGAACGGAGATGTATGGAAGCAGCTGAGATATGCCGAACTGTGACGATAAGGTAATGATTGTTCGGTGATGATTTTTATAGTTTTGCAGATGGATTTGAGGATGTAGGAAAGTTCTGCGAAATTTTGACAGAGTTTTACTTTTTTTTAGAACTTCTCATGTATTGGAGTTTTATGAGGATTTATGTATTGAGTTATGAATTCGGTTTCAACAAGAACTTTTGAGCAGTTACCGTTCTGAAATTAATGAGGATATTTGTGGCTTTTTCAGGGTTTTGCAGAAATATAGTTTGGAACAGAGGTTCTTGTGTGAGTTCCCTCTCTTATTTCCTATGGTGTTTCCCCCTCCAAACTAAACGACTTCTCAATTTTCATCTCAAAAACCTTACTCTTTATTTTCTATCATTTGAAAACAGCAAAGATGATTTTTATTTTTTTTTCAGGTTCACTTGGTTTGATATCACCATGGTTTCATAGTTCCACAGTTACAGCAACAACAAGACAAGTAATGATTATAGCAGCAGTCAACAACAACAAATTTGAGAAATATACAACAACAACATGGCAAGTTAGTAAATAGAGTGATACATAAAGAGGAAAGACTCACATGATCGGAGCTAGTCCAACGAGTTCTCGCTTCTGGAAAACTTTGACAGGTAAACTTGGATTTTATCTTTAATCCTTCTCAGATCAATCGATCTGGAGTTTGAAGTTATGCGCGGAGAGCTTGCAGTGGTCTTGTGCAAATGGAAGTGGGTCGACAACGTTGAGGCAGTCGTTGTTTGTGTTGTGGCAATCGAAGATGGATGTGCAGTTAGTCTGAAAACAGAAGACTGAAGGGTATGATCGAAGGCTCGTCAGAGTCAGATGTGTGGTTAGAGGCTTCAAAAATGCGGATGGATGTGGTTTATTGATGGAAGAGGATGAGACATTTCATCTATCTCAAAGAAGAAGATGTTGGCTTCTATCTGTTTCTTTTTTTTTTGATTTTTGTGATCAGATAAGTGATAAGCTAGAATGAATGGTTACAGATGATGAAGAGACAATGGTTTTTGTTTGGATTTTTTATCAATGATTTATGAAATTGTTTTTGGTTAGATTTGGAAGAAGGGTAAAAATTGGAAATAATATCAAGTTCACGTGAAAGTGACAATCCTTTTTGTGTGATTTCTCCTCTAATCTTCCCATTTTTTATGTTTCTGTTGTATGTATCGTGTATGTAGATTTTGAAAAAAAAATGCCCCTTCCTCCTTTTTTTTTCTCTGGTGTGATTTTTCTACTGTCTTATAGCCAAACATAAGTGAAATTGGAGGGAGATTTTGATAAGCTTGAATAATTTTGGTGATTATTTTTATTGTTTTTTTGATACAGGTTTTGGTCTTGCTAAATTAGTGTAATATTTGGCTGTTTCGGTGCAGGTTTTTACAGGCTATTTTGGACTGTTTGAATTGTTTGTAGCAGCAAGACAATAGCAGGGTGCAAATCAGTTTTGGACATCAACATTTTCAGCTTTGTTTTGGACTATTTTTTGGCATGTTTTATGCAGATTTGGCAGACTATGGGCAGCAACAAAAATTTGTTTTGGGACCACAACTTTATTGGACATAAAACAATAAAACAAAGATAATAGTAATAATAAAGATAAAGGCAATTTGTTAGTAATATAAAACGAAATAATAATAATAATAATAAAAATAAGATGCAAACAAAATTAATTTTATTTTAATTTTAATATTAATTCAATTTTAAAAATTGAATTAAAATTAGAATCAAATCAAAATCAATATTGGATTAAAAGAAGCTAAAACTATAATGACCCAAAAGAATCAAAAAATGTAAAATAAAGGAAAAAGATATTAACTATATTTTTGAGATTTTTTTTGGATTAAAATCTATACTAAAATAAAATCTAAATGAAACCAATAAAACTATAATAATTTTTGATATTTTTTGAATTAAGAATTGCGAATTTAAAATACTATAATGCTAATTATAAATATTTTTGTGATTTTCCTAATAATGCAATAGTAAAAAGTGACATGAACTAAAATACACATTTTTTAGATTTTTTTCAAATAAGACAAAAATGATAAATAAAAGACGAAAAAATATGCGCTATGTACGATTTGGTAAAGGTTGGACAAACATGATCAAATTTCATTAAATTCATAAAGCGATTTCTAACGTTTTCATTCTTTCGTGGCATTTCAAAAATAATCAGCTCTTGACTTCTAAAGAAAAGTTGTAGTTGTTGTCAAGGAGAATCATGTGTAAAAGAACCACTAAAAAAAATGTCGAAATTCGAAGAAGTTATGAATGTTTGAAATCTGACCCGAGAAATGGCAAAAATAGGTCGAATCGCTTGTGAACGCTTGCTATGTAATGATGCAGATGGGAGGTGGTATCTTAGGTCAAAAATTGGGGTATGACAAGGTCAATAGTGCAAGGAGATGTCTTGAGCAGAGCAAACCCTAACTTGATCTTGAGTTCAAAGAGCCTTGTGATTAGAAATGTTGATAAAATGAGAGGGAAAATTTTTGGGTACAACAGTTGCCCATGTTCAATCTTCTTGAACCTGAAGAGTTAGATTGGCGAGTTTGCCTTTCGTGACTCGAAGGTAAAAGAGGATTGGACACTAGAGTGCCCGTAAATTTACACTCGTCAAAATGTAACTGAGGGAATGGGCTTGAAAATGCCATTTGGAGATAGTAGAATTTTGCTGGAGATGGGCTTAAAAGATGCCATCCAAGATTTGTTTGTTGAAAATTAGGAGCATGATAATCAGAATGGTATCCGTATCTGGAACGTATCTGAGTTGTATCCGGAGATTGGATTCGTATGAGCAAAAGAATGGCGTCCGTGTCTGGAGCGTATCTGAGCTGTAACTGTATTTGATTCCTGAATGAATATCAGAATGACTGTCGTGCCTGAAGTGTATCTATTGTATTTGAAGTTGAGATTTGTATGAGTAGCAGAATGACTTCCGTGTCTGGAGCGTATCCGTACTGTAACTGGGATCTGGACAAGTGACATAATGACTTCCGTGTCTGGAGTGTATCTGAACTTGAAGTTGATAGTTGGATCTGAATGAGAAATAGAATGGCTTCTGTGTCTGGAGCGTATCTAGTATGTATCTGATTGTTGAAGTCTGAATGAGTAACAGAATGGCTTCCGTGTCTGGAGCGTATCTGAACTGTATCTTGACTTGAAATTCTGAATGAGTAATAGAATGACCTCCGTGTTTGAGGTGTATCCATATTGTATCTGAATAAGAGATTTGAATGAGTAGCAGAATGACTTCCGTGTTTGGGGTGTATTTGTACTGTATCTGAAATCTTTGAACATTTGTTAAAGGTAACTTTTAATCTTATCCTGAAAAGGATAAAATGTTAGCTAAAACACAAAGTTATGTTGCATGACATGTATGATGCAATAAAATGTGTTCTATCAATATTTATGATATATGGATGTAATAGATGCACATGTAAGCCGATTAGCTGTCTAGCTGAGGAAAATAAATCCTTGATAGCTGGAGATAATGAAATCTTTAACCGCTGCCGGAGAAAATAAACCCTTGACTGCTGTTGGGGATTCAAAATCTTTGATCGTTGAGAATGAGACATTCTTTGGACTACTGCTGAGAATTGAAAATCCTTGGTGACTTGTGGGGATTAACAAGAGCCTTGACAACTTCTGTGGGGATTTGAGAATCCTTCATGACTTTCCTAGGAAATAAGGAAAACTCTGACGATCTCTACTGGGGAATTAAAACCTGGGAGGCTTCAACTTGGAGAAATGAGAACAAGAATCTTCGTTCTACTGGTAAATAACTCTGTGGGGAGAATGCTTATCCTGTTGGGGAAATCAGGAGTTTGGATTGTATGCCAACCTACTGGGGATTCCTGTTTTGTTGTTTTAAGGAGAAATCCGCTGGGGATCGGGAGTTTAGAAACTTAGCTCTAATGGCGATTTTGAAACTTAACTCTGTCGGGGATATGCATTTCAAGGTCTTAGCTTTGTTGAGGGTCTGAATGACATACTGCAGGGGATTTCTTCTGGAATAGCCTAAAGACGTTTTCCTATACTTTCAACCTATCAGTAATTATCCTTTCTCATTTCATTTTATTTGTAGGCAGTGATTATATTCAAATGCATATGCTCATTTAATAAATCATTGGACGTTTTCAAATAAAATACAAGTGTAAAAAAGAAAAGGCAAACAAATTTCTGCACTTTGAAGAATCTTTGTATTAACTTTGTGTAAGTATTTTGTACAAAGGAGACAAACATCCTAGTAAGAGAATGTTGTCATAAGAAAAATGAGAAAAATTTATACAAAGAAAGATGGTTATGTGTAATAATTCCATGGGGTTCCCATTCTTCTATAGCATTCACAACTCCGAGTATCTTGTCCATTCGTTGCTTCATTCGCAGATGATTGGATTGATCAGAAACCTGGAGCTTATCTGTGAAGAGATTATCCTTAAAGTGATCCGACGAGACATAGTCATACGCTTTAATTCCCTAACTTTTTCCTGGACCGCCCTTTCGGGTTTTCAGTCCACCGGGAAACCCTTTTTTGCCCAAGTCTCCCTTTCGGGTTTTCAACATGCCGGGTGTACAGATTTTTTGTTTATCCCTAATTTTTGCCTGAACCGCCATTTCGGGTTTTCGATTCACCGGGATTCCCATTTTTGCCCAAGTCGCCCTTTCGGGTTTTCAACTTGTCGGGTCGTTTATGCATAGTATCTTTTGACTATGTTTGCGTTCGCAGGGTGCGGCAGGTCATCACCGTCCATGGTGGTCAGAATCATAGCCCCACTAGAAAAGATGTTTTTGATTACAAATGGTCCTTCGTAAGTAGGAGTCCATTTGCCCCTGGGATCACTTTGCGGCAAGATGATCTGCTTGATTACAAGATCTCCGACTTGATACACCTGACGTCTTACTTTCTTGTTGAAAGCCCTGATCATCCGTTTTTGATACGTCTGACCATGACAAACAGCAGTAAGTCGCTTCTCGTTGATCAAGTTAAGTTGATCAAGTCGGGTTTTAATCCAATCGTCTTCACTTAAACCAACATCCTTCATAATTCTCAAGGAAGGAATCTGAACCTCCATAGGTAAAACAACTTCCATGCCATATACCAAAGAAAAGGGGGGTTGCCCCAGTTAAAGTACGTGCCGTGGTACGATATCCGTGCATAGCAAACGGTAACATCTCATGCCAGTTCTTGTAGGTGACTGTCATCTTTTGATTGATCTTCTTGATATTTTTGTTCGCAGCTTCAACAACACCGTTCATCTTTGGCCGATAGGTAGATGAATTGTGATGTTGAATCTTGAACTGCTCGCAAAGAGCAGTGACCACAGTGTTATTCAGATTCATACCATTTTTCAAGATGATCCTGTCGGGGATACCATATCGGCATATGAGGTTCTGCTTGATGAAGCGGGCAACCACATTCTTTGTAACGGAGGCGAAGGAAGCTGCTTCGACCCACTTGGTAAAGTAATCAATAGCCACCAGAATGAAGCGATGTCCATTAGATGCCGTAGGCTTGATCTCTCCAATTATGTCGATTCCCCATATTGCGAATGGCCAAGGAGCTGTTAGGACATTGAGAGGAACTGGAGGAATATGTACCTTGTCAGCATAGACTTGGCATTTGTGACAAGTACGGGAATATTGATGACAGTCAGCTTCCATGGTAGACCAGTAGTAGCCTTCCCTTAGAATCTTCTTAGCCATCGTATGCCCGCTCAAATGGGTGCCAAATGTGCCACTATGCAGTTCAGTCATGATCAGCTCAGCTTCAACCTTGTCCATACAACGAAGCAGAACACAATCATGGCTGCGCTTATATAGGATACCATTACTCAGGAAGAACTTGGCAGCAAATCTCCTTAAGAACTTTTTGTCGTTGACTGAAGCTCCTTCAGGGTATTCTCGAGTCTTGAGATACCTTTTGATTTCATGAAACCAAGGTTGTTCCACTACTTCTTCGGTATTAATCACATGACAGTGCGCAGGTTCGTCCATTCGCTCGATGGTGATTTGGGGAGCCTCATTATCCCAGTTGAGTTTAAACATGGAAGACATTGTGGCTAGAGCATCCGCTAGCTGATTTTCTTCTCGCGGGAAGTGCTCGAAGGTAATCTGCTCGAAATGAGGTAACAATGTCAGGACATGTTCTTTGTATGGGATAAGATTAGGATGTTTAGTATCCCACTCTCCTTTGATTTGACTGATAACCAAATCTGAGTCCCCAAATACAACCAGAGATTTGATTCCCAAGTCAATAGCAGCCTTGAGACCAAAGATACAAGCTTCGTACTCGGCCATGTTGTTGGTGCAGTAGCAACAGAGTCTAGCAGTGAAAGGCATATGGCAACCTTCTGGAGAGATAAGTACCATGCCAATACCGTTACCAAGTGCATTTGAAGCACCATCAAAGTACAGGGTCCATCGGGATCCTTTTTCAAGTCCGTCATACGGTCTGTTACCTTTAATGTTGTCCAATGTCATAATGTCCTCGTCCAGGAACTCGAATCTCATAGATTGGTAATCTTAGATGGCTTGATGAGCTAGATGGTCAGCTAGTACACTCCCCTTTATTGCTTTTTGGGTTGTGTACTGGATATCATACTCAATCAGGATCATCTGCCATCTAGCGATTCTTCCGGATAAAGCAGGCTTCTTGAAGATGTACTTGATCGGATCCATTTTAGAAATCAGCAGAGTGGTATGTGTCAACATATACTGCCTTAGTCGGCGAGCAACCCATACCAAAGCGCAGCAAGTTTTCTCGAGCAGTGAGTAGCGAGTCTCACAGTCGGTAAACTTTTTGCTAAGGTAATAAATGGCATGCTCTTTTCGGCCAGACTCGTCATGTTGGCCCAGTACGCACCCTATTGAATTATCCAAAATAGTCAGATACATGATTAAAGGTCTTCCTTCGACGGGTGGCATCAAGATAGGAGGTTCCATCAGATACTCCTTGATCTTATCGAAAGAAACTTGACAGTCATCGTTCCATTCAACCACCTAATCTTTCTTCAACAGCTTGAAGATTGGTTCACAGGTAGATGTTAGGTGAGAAATGAACCTTGCAATGTAGTTTAGGCGTCCCAAGAAACCTCTGACCTCCTTTTCAGTGCGGGGGGCAGGCATTTCTCGTATAGCTTTTACTTTAGCAGGATCAACCTCAATGCCTTTGTTGCTGACGATGAATCCCAAGAGTTTACCGGACCTAACTCCGAAAGTGCACTTGCTATGGTTCAGTTTGAGCTTATATTCCTTCAATCTGACAAACAGCTTTTGCAGATGGTCGAGGTGTTCTTCTTCTGTCTGTGAACGGGCTATCATGTCGTCTACGTAGACTTCAATCTCATGATGTATCATGTCATGAAACAAAGCTACCATGGCTCGCTGATAGGTTGCCCCGACATTCTTCAGTCCGAATGACATCACTTTATAGCAGAAAGTACCCCACTACTTAACAAAAGTAGTCTTCTCCATGTCTTCGGGGGCCATTTTGATCTGGTTGTACCCTGAAAATCCGTCCATGAAGGAAAATACCTTGTGTTAAGCTGTATTGTCAACCAATATGTCAATGTGTGGTAGTGGAAAATCATTTTAGGGCTAGACCTGTTTAAGTATCTGTAGTCCACACACATTCTGACATTGCTGTCCTTCTTGGGCACGGGCACAATGTTTGCAACACATTGTGGATAGGAAGTAACAGCCAGAAATCCAGCATTGAACTGCTTCATCACTTCAGCTTTGATCTTTTCGGACATGTCGGGCCTCATTCGGTGGACTTTCTGTTTGATTGGTGGACAATCTTCTCTTGTAGGGAGACGGTGAACCACAATATCTATATCTAGTCCCGGCATATCTTCATAGGACTAGGCGAAGATCTCAACAAATTCATTCAATAGCTGAACTAAGCTCTCTTTGACACTTAGCTCCAGGTTGGAACCCACTTTAACCTCTTTTCTGTCTTCCTCAGTTCCCAAATTGATAGTCTCTAACAACTCTTCATGGGGTAGAATATCCCTTTCTTCTTGTTGCAAAACTCTAGCCAACTCTCCAGGCACTTCACAGTCTTCATCACCTTCGTACTCGGTATGATTGACCAAATCTTCAGAGCCACTGAAGGCCAAAGCAAAATAGTCGCCCATGGAATCCGGAGTGGACGGGCACCTGCATTTTGTGAGTGCGGGTGTGTGTAAGGGATAACCATCCTTAAACAAAATAAAATGTAAAAGGAAAGAAAATGAACACAAAAGTTTATAGATGAAAACGTCCATGATTCATTAAAAATGGCATATGAAAATGAAGAATCAAAACCCTTACAAATGGACCTATATGCCCCGGGTAAGGCATAAGGCGAAAAGAGTGTACGAATTGTTTAATAATTATTACAGACCAAACAGGAAATGTTCAAAAGATAAATTATTGATTGATGAATGTAATGGGAACGAAGTCTTTCGCCTCCCAGTTGTTCAGTCCTCCTTCAATAGTCGGAAAGATCCAATCTTCAAAATTGATTTCTTCATCATCATCTTCTAAAGCATGAACTCCGTGATGAGTGATCTTTAAGGGTGGTCCTCCAGCCCGGGAGCGACGCACAACTTTCTGGCTAGCAGCAGTGAAACCCAATCCGAACTTATCTGTCTTGAAAGGAAAATCTGGCAGTTGACCCCATATTGTGATTCCTCCTTTCTTGACTACAACCTCTGAATCTTTAAGGGATGACATCCAGGACACAGGTTTGGTAATGATGGGCACATCAGTCATTGTCTTGGCTACCGTAACTTCAGGAGAAACCTCTTCAAAGTGTTGGAAAGGTGTTTCTATGAATTCACCATCTAACTCCACGTAGCGGAAAGAGTTAAGGTGGCTTATCATATACTCCTCCTCACCATGAACTGTTATGATCTTACCCTGGAATGGGTATTTGAGCATCTGGTGTAGAGAAGAAGTGACTGCCCCAGCGTTGTGGATCCATGGCCTTCCCAACAAGCATGAATATGAAGGATGGATGTCCATCACATAAAAGGTAGAGTTGAAAATTTCTGTTCCCACCTTAACTGGGATGTCCACTTCTCCGTGAACCATCCTCTTAGAACCGTCGAAGGCTCTAACAATGATATTATTGGGCTTTAATATCAAAACTTCACAGTCCAATCTGTCCAATGCTTTCTTTGGTAGGACATTTAAAGATGAGCCGGTATTAACCAGAACATGAGCAAGTGTGGTCCCCCTGCACTCTACCTAAACATGTAGTGCATCATTATGCTTTCTTCCCTTAGAGGTTAGATCAGCGTCAGAAAAGCCCAGACCATTGTCGGCTGTAAGGCTGACTACACACTCTTGAAACTGATCTGCAGAAGTTTCTTGAGGCACGTGCACCGTCTTCAGGAATTTGATCAAGGCTTTGGCATGAGCCTCGAAGCAGAGCAAAAGAGCCAGCATAGAGATTTTCGAAGGGGTTTGCCCCAGTTGCTCTACGACATCATAGTAGCTCTTCTTAATTATCTTTAAAATCTCCTCCATCTCCTTTTGGGTGGTCTCAGGGATAACCAAAGTCTGAGCCCTCGTCCTGATGGGCGCTTCTTCGATTCCCTTACCTTTATCAGCAATAATAGCAGAGGGTACAACTTCGGGAGTAACAATTTCTTCAATTACTGGACTTTGCACGGTTATCTTGACATGCACAGGAGCACTTGAGGGTTTGAAGACTGCCCTTGGAGGAGAAATCTCCGGAGAGAAGATTCTTCCGCTATGAGTTATCTTACTCGTCCCCGCAATATTTCCTATATCAGGAGTTTCTTCATTGGAAATCTCTTCGGCTGCTTCAATCTGCTTGACACCATGGTAGAAGATCTCTCCTCCATAATTCCACGGTATCATCTTGTTGGACTTATATGGGATAGGCCCCGGCATGGTAATCTTCAGCGGTACAAACTTTGGATCAGGTGTAATCTTAACAGGCCTTTTGCAGGTCTTGGAAAGATTATCGGAAATGGTGATTATAGAAATATCATTGATTGGAGTAACAGGAGTAACAAGAGTAATATTATCAATAGGAGTTTTCTGAAAGAGGAACTCTTGGGTATCCATCAAGCGTTGGATGCCTGATTTCAACAGCGGACAGTCAGATTGCAAGGTTGAACAAAAGTAACAATCTTTTTCACAGCCCGGGAAAATCACGGCTTTCAACAGATTCATCTTGATCATTGGCAATGGAGTCATTAAGTCATCAACAGCAGTAACATGAAGATCTTCTATAATAGCATGGACATTATGACCATGTTTTGGCATAGGATCAGATATCACATTAGGTTTTCCGGGAGCATCAAAATCTACCTACTTGGCATCTATTAAATCTTGGATCTTGTTTTTAAGGGCCCAACAGTTGTTGGTGTCATGCCCCACACTGTCCGAATGATATGCACATTTTGCATTTGAATGATGATAGGGAGAAGAGGTATTTGGGTTTTTCGGCACTTCTTTCAAATTGGTAAGGTTTAACTTTAACAGATGAGGGAGGACCTGAGCCGATGTCATGTTGATCCGAGTGAACTGCCATTGTGGCCTTTCCACCCTATTTTGGTTATCTCTAGATTGACTGCTTCGAGGTTGATCGGTTGAAGAGTTCTGGATCATCACAGCCCCCACCGTTGGTCGGCACTCCGTTCTTCCTTGATTCCTCTAGGAGTAAACAGCAGAAGCTTCTTTCTTAGCTGGGAAGGTCTTCTTGACAGCAGTGGAAGCAGCTGCATCCTTCTGAATTTTTCCACTCTTAATGCTAGCTTCGACCCTTTCACCTGTCAGAATTAATTCGGTGAACCCTGCAAATGAGCTCCCGATCAAGTGATTGAAGAATGGTCCTGACAGGGTCCCCAAAAACATGTCAACCAGCTCTCTATCCGACAATGGTGGTTGCACCCTTCCAGCCAAATCTCGCCACTTATGGGCATACTCCTTAAATCCCTCATTAGAGGCCATACCCATACTCTGTAGTTGAGTACGAGTAGGCGCTAAATCTGCGTTATATTGGTATTGTCGATAGAAAGCAGCAGCCAGATCCTCCCAGTTATGAACATCAGATCTCTCAAGTTGATAGAACCAGTCCAATTGCATACCCGACAAACTATCTTGAAAAAAGTGGACCCAAAGATCCTTATCAGAAGAGTGAGGTTGGATCTTTCTGACGTAGGACCACAGATGCATTTTCGGACAGGACAAACTGTCGTATTTGGAAAATGTAGGCACTTTGAACTTGGGAGGAATGACGATCCCAGCAACCAACCCTAGTTCTTCGAAATCCAGCCCAAGAACCCTTTGTACTTCCATGGCTACCAGCCGATCTTCAGGATTTTTATACTTATCATCCGCATCAGGGTACTGCTGCTCGGAGTAATCTTCATCTTCTTCCCCTTCTTCCTCTTCAGCCTCAGACACGGAAGGTACCGCAGCTCCTTTTCCTTTACCAACCCCTTCATCAGATGTGGAAGGGAAGTCCAGGACCCTTCTAACTTGGTTCTCAAATCTTCTTCCCATAGTGGCCACACCATCCCTTTTCTTTTTCTTCTTTTCTTTTTCCTTCTCTTTTTCTAACAGTGCTTTAAGGTCCTCTTGACCCATTGCCAAGGTCATGAGGAGTTGTTGGAATTGCGAATTCTGTGCTTGCGGATCTTTCACCGTCTGCTCTATATCCATCTTGCTGAAATAAACAGCAGAAAGATAAGGAAACCTGGTGTGAAGACCTGTTTATGCATATGATGAATGATATGTATTCATGTAATGCGTTCAAGGATTCATAAATTCAAAGTTGTTGCAAACAAAAAGAACACACGTCATATTAATAAGAAGAAATTTGTTAGTACATAAATGCCCCATGGATGAAATATTACAAAATTCTTAATGTAAAAAGACATTGCACATCCTCTTTGGTGCGATGTAAGTGTTAAGAGTATCCTCTTCGTGAAGTTGGCGGGTAAGTTCCAAAACCTTCTTCTCACTGGCATAGAAGCTGGCTTCAAAAGTATTATGTTCTTCCTTGAGTTGTATCCAACTCTTTTGCAATTCTTCCAATGATGTTGGCATTCCAGGATGTAGGAGGGTGTATGGAACCTCTCCTTCCATAACAGGCTCTTTGATCACGGGGAGAATGTGGGGGTAAGGCATCATAAGACTCTGGGCGCGGGTTCGTACCCACTTGAGATAAGGCTCAAGGGGATGGAATCCTTGTGTCCCAGTGTCTTACTATCCACTTTGTTGGGCATACTCCAAGCTCGGATAAACCTTAGTCGAAGTCCTTGAGCGTCGTTTCGAAGTCAAAAACCAAGTCAGGAATCGGCATATCATGAGGGCCATCCCTTCGTGCATACCCAAATTGTCCCAGAGCTAAACAGGGGTTGTAGGTAATGCCTCCCCTAATGCCAAGTAGTGGGACATTAGGGAATTCCCCATAACGATCAATGATGACGACATTTTCTATGGACCGAGAACACCAATGAACATCAGAATGTGTAAGAGTCATCAACCGTTGTGACCACCTTATACCTTGTTCATTCTTCAAGACTGACTGGGAAAGGTGAGAAATAAACCACCTTGCTAGAATAGGATTACAACACACGAGAACACCTCTTTTCCTCATTGTTCGTGTGTGAAATGAGTGTAGGATGTCCCCAAGCAATGTAGGCACAGGATTCCGGGATATGAAAATCTTGACAGCATTCAGATATATAAGCTGATCAGGGTTTGGGAACAAGACCAACCCATGTATGAGGAGTGCTACAATCTCTTCAAAAGCTTGTAGATCTAGAGAATTCCAACAGTCTTGTGTCTTCTCAAACAGAAACTTTTCCAAGAAACCCTTGACACCACTTCTGGTTTCCCAATGACCCTTAATATCAGATGGTTGCAAGTGTAAGGCTTGAGCAACATCTTCAGGCTTTGGTTCTCTTTCCGTACCGTTGTAGGGTAGTTGATGGAGAATAGGAATCCTCAGGAGTTGAGAAAATTCCTCCAAAGTAGGTACTAGTTGGTAATCAGGAAATGTAAAGCAATGGTGTATGGGGTCAAAGAACTGGAAGAGAACTTTCACCATGTCTTCTTCAATGTTGGAGTTGACCAAGTTGAGAAGTCTACCATGCCTTTCACTGAAGGGAGAATTATCTGGAATCTTGGATGTGAGCTCCTTGAGTTGAGGAGGGATTCTCACAAGGTTGACTTGAATTGTTTTCCTGCGAAGAGATTCCATGACCCACAAAACAAGAACAAAGATGAAGATCCAAACCATTGAAATGGTTAGTGGATGCATATGATGCTTTATGTTGTTCATGATGTATGCACAAGTATATGTAAAAGCAAATCATACAAGATCCTAGTTTCAAGCTTGCATGAGGTTTCATAGGTAAGTACCCTCTTGAAGTTAGTTGGCTCAACCTGTCCTATAAATAGTAATCGGGTTCTAAGGAGCTCAATATCACAGGATTATTTTCTGTGTTCATTATTTTAGTTTAGCCACTTAACTGGCGACCAAAATATTCCAAGAAAACAACCCTCAATGAGTGTAGTATCGAGTATCTACCAACTTCGGACTGCACCAAAGCCGGTCATCTCACTACCCCTAATAAGGCCAAGATGGTCAAGTAAGGTTCTAAGAGTTCATTAGTGCTCCATGACATCACTCAGCGGCCCCGTATTCTCTTTGATTGACTCAAAGGCTACCGGTACCCACAAATATGTCGCACTAATATAGATATTGCTTCAACCATGTCGGTATACCCCGCACAGTTTCCACAATGTATTACTATTTACGTATGAATGTTTCCTAAATCCGGGTAGAGGATTTTAAGCCCAAACAATTAGATCCAAATGTAAAGCAAACAAAGCAAACAAGATAAGGATGCAAAGGTGATCTAAACCCTAAGGTTACTCCACTTTTAAAACAATTCCCCAGCAGAGTCGCCAGTTCTGTGATACGGTGGGAGAACTGACTTGAGGTTTTGCGTTTGTGTTCGCAAATGTTTCAGTTTAGCAAGAGTCGCCACCGACTTTTTATTTTATCCTAAGGAAGGGTCAAAAAGCACAGGAAAGACCTTTGATATGTTTTCTTGGGTTCGGGGAGTAGATTATGAAAAGGGAAGGTACAAGCACCCTTTTCATCCATGGTTATCCATGGGCTCTTAGTTACTTGTTTAGATCACTTGCTTTTGCTTTTCAATTGTTTGAAATGGTGCTTTGTGTGTGTTTTTGAAAGATGTTTTGAAAAGAGGCCATCATTGTGGCAACCTTTGTAATGATTCTTGTTTGAATGTATACAAATGTATTTTTGTATTTTGAAAAGATGTTTCAATGTTTGAAAGTTTGATTTGGGAGATGTTTTAAAATTGTGTTGTGAGGTGTGTTTGAAAAATAGCAAGGATGTTTTGCAAGCTTTGATCAAGTAACTAAGAGTTATCTACCCTATTTTACTCAAAGATCTTTCCATATATGTTTTTAACCCTTTTGATAGTGTTGTTTCACCATTGCATTTGGTGATCGACCTTGTATTAGGATGTTAAACAGGACAGGCGCGGGTAATCGTATAGACCATGATAGAAATTGTGTTAGGTATTTTTAGCAAATTTTTGAGGGACTTGATCATTTTGTTTAGGCAACAAAGATAGCGTCATCGAGGGACTATGATCTTTTGTTTTGTTTTTGTTTTGCCAAATTACCCAACATGCATAACATGGCCCATTTTTAAGGCAACAAGTGGATGAAAACCCTAGGGGTGCAAGTGTGCATTGTGTATTGATTTTCATGCATTTTTGTCTTTGTATTAGTCAAGCTACTTGTTGATTTTGGATTATTGCATACAAACCCTAATCTCTAATCATGGCATAATTGAAAGCCTAAAAATGTGTAAAAGTAAATCTATACTAGTACAACATGATTATGGAGAGGGGGATACAACTTTTGAACGGGAATTATTTGACAAGAAATTAAAACCCTAGTTTTACTATTACATCCAAATTGAATCAAATGGCATAAATAATAAATGAACAATATTTAAATAAAAAAATTAAATAAATATACAAAATAATATGAATATGCAAAAAAGGTTTTTGTTTATTTTTATGTATGTAAAGATATTTAATGTAAAAAGAAAGAAATAAATAAAAATATTATTATTTTTCTTATTAAGGGTAAAACCCTAATTTTTTTTAAGAAAATAAATATATTAATTATATTATTTATATACAATAAGATAAAAATAATGTATATACAAAAAATAAAATATATTTAGAAAAAGTATTTTTTAAGTATAAATAATAATAAAAATAAAAGTGCAATATTTTTATGTTTTTTATTCTAAAGTATCTAATAAAATAAAAGTTATATATATATATATATATATATATATATATATATATATATATATATATATATATATATATATATATATATATATATATATATATATATATATATATATATATATATATATATATATATATATATATATATATATATATATATATATATATATATATATATATATATATATATATATATATATATATATATATATATATATATATATATATATATATATATATATATATATATATATATATATATATATATATATATATGTAGGAAAAATATGTACAATAAATAAAATAAATGTGAAAATTTTATGAAAATATTTTTGGATATTTTTATGTTTGGAAAATATAAAACAAAATCAGAAAATGAAAATAAATATAAAAATACACAAATGTAAAGAAATTGGGCCAGGGGGTGCAAAAAGCAAAAGGGGGGTGTCAATAGTGAGCCAGGACCAAGCCCAACCCACCACACTTCATCTTCAACCTCTATATTTCAAAAACGCGCGCGCCTGATACAAATGCTAGATCCTGCATACGAGCTCTATTGCAAAAACACATAACATCAAAGTTGTAGAGCTTTTCAAGACGAATCCAACCATATAAAAAACTTGTCTTAACTCTCAAAGACCAGAGAGAATTTCTCTGGCCCTAAAATCTAACCTAGTTTTTTCAGGAAATTCA
This sequence comes from Vicia faba, assembly GCA_948472305.1. Taxonomy (NCBI): domain Eukaryota; kingdom Viridiplantae; phylum Streptophyta; class Magnoliopsida; order Fabales; family Fabaceae; genus Vicia; species Vicia faba. Next base: position 1,448,852,488 of record OX451741.1, read on the forward strand.
TGGATCAAATTCTTTTAGCATGCTTAATAAAAATGAAAACTGAGCATATGTACAACTCCATGGCAATGAATACTACATTTCTTATTCACAAACCTAAGTCTAAATGTTCCTAAATAGAGAAATAGGAAGTTGATAAAAACCTGTTTCAGCTGACTTCGTGTATGGCAATGTGGAGCTTTTCAACAAGGCCTGAGATGTCTGGGAGCTTGCTTGAACTTCACTTGACCTTCTCCAATGCCTAGCTTACCTTGAATGTACTTGAACAAGCCTTCAGAACTCAACCTGCACAAGCTCAAAATGAAAATGGAAAACCCTATAAATGTAGTTACAGTTGGTGTTTAAGGTTTGGGATAGCTTGGATGGATGGAATGGAAAGTGTTTGAACCAATTTGGGGAAAAACGCACGAGCAAATTGTGCTATGGAAGTCTAGTTGCAGATGCTGCCCTGTTTTGCCAATGAGATGTAATTTTGTGCTATGGGTGGTTTGAGAGCTCAAGGGATCGTGTTTCTGGCTCAAGGGGATGTGAGAAAGTTGTTTCCAAGGCTTGAACCAGTTGGTTCTTGCTGAGGTTCAAGTTCTTGTGTTTTGGACAAATTTCTTGGTTATGAAGCAAAGTGTGTGAAGTGATGTGAAACAGGCCTGTACAGCCTATCCATATGCTTGCACCCTCTGCTCTTGGACCCTCTAATTTTTGGATTTTATTAGCTGCATAAGATATGCATCAATGCTCAAGAAATCAGTTTTGACATAAAGCAAGATTTGGCAAAAATGGAAATGTTGCTTTTTCTACTTAGGGATTAATTTTGTGTGCAATGTTCTAATGACCAAGACAATGCCTTAGACCAATGGATTTGCATTAAATTATAGAGTGTGGAATGGTTTTGAGGCCTGTAATCTAGTGAAACGCAAGCTGATTAGGAATTGCAAATTGTATCACTATGAACATGCCATGGATGAAAAGTGAGTTTTTGCCAATTTCAAGCCTTTGATTCCCCCTAACCACAAATGTGTTTGGAGAGTTCTTGTACATTTTGGAAAGCTTGCAACATGCTCTACAATCCATATTTGAAATGAAATTTGAGATTCCAAGTGGAACTATGTGAAAAATGGCCATGAAGATAGGTCAAAATCCTGCCTAAACTAGGGCAAAATTTCACTAAGTTAAAAGTTTTAGGGACCCTTGTTCCAAAAATCATAACTTGGGATCCAAGATTATTTTAGGAAAACTTTGTGAATCAAAGTTTTATAATTTGTGGAGTACTACAACTTTCATGTTGGAAGTTTTGTTTTAATCCAAATGCATCATGGTGAAAATGTTGGGCAAAGTTAGGAAAAATTAAGAAAGTTTCATAACTTAGAAAAATTCTAAGTTATGAAATTTTTCAACTTTAAACCCTAATTTGCAAAAATGGGTTTATTGATGAACAAGTTTCATGTTTTAACACATCTTGATGAAAAATGACCCTTGGCACTTGATTTTGACCAAAAAGTCAAAGTTTGACTTTTTAGTGTACAGTTGATTTTTGATCAGTTGACTGGAAAATTCATCTGTCAATCCAATGCAATTGAGATCTTTTGAACCTTGTGAATAGGTAAAGATGATTCCATTGAGTCCTTGAATCCATTCTTGAACCCAATTTGCCATTGGCTAGGTCAAAAATCAGAAATTGCCCTTGTGTAGTCAAAACCCTAAAAATGACCATTTTGCCCTTTTGGTGATCTGATCAAATTTCTTGTGGAGTTGTGGTCCAAACTTGATCAAATGGTTCATATGAGTTCATAATGTTGATGTGGATCAAAATTTGTGAGGTTTGACTGTAAATTGGCCACAGTTGACTTTTTCCCCAATACAGCTGATTTCTAGGTCAATTGTCCAATTGACTTAGCAAAAATTTGATTCAAGGCTGGAAACTTGGTAGAGGTAATCTTGTGAGTCCAACATGAAGTATTAAAGTCACTTTGGGAATTGGAAGTCCAAAATTCCTTGTGCAAACTCAAACACTAATTTAGGTCAATAGTGCAAGGAGATGTCTTGAGCAGAGCAAACCCTAACTTGATCTTGAGTTCAAAGAGCCTTGTGATGAGAAATGTTGATAAAATGAGAGGGCAATTTTTTTGGTACAACAGTTGCCCATATTCAATCTTCTTGAACCTGAAGAGTTAGATTGGAGAGTTTGCCTTTCGTGACTCGAAGGTAAAAGAGGATTGGACACTAGAGTGCCCGTAAATTTGCACTCGTCAAAATGTAAATGAGGGAATGGGCTTGAAAATGCCATTTGGAGATAGTAGAATTTTGCTGGAGATGGGCTTAAAATATGCCATCCAAGATTTGTTTTTTGAAAATTAGGAGCATGATAATCAGAATGGTATCCGTATCTGGAACGTATCTGAGTTGTATCTGGAGATTGGATTCGTATGAGCAAAAGAATGGAGTCCGTTTCTGGAGTGTATCTGAGTTGTAACTGTATTTGATTCCTGAATGAATATCAGAATGACTTCCGTGACTGGAATGTATTTGTATTGTATCTGAAGTTGAGATTTGTATGAGTAGCAGAATGACTTCCGTGTCTGGAGCGTATCTGTACTGTAAATGGGATCTAGACAAGTGACATAATGACTTCCGTGTCTGGAGTGTATCTGAACTTGAACTTGATAGTTGAATCTGAATGAGAAATAGAATGGCTTCTGTGTCTGGAGTGTATCTAGTATGTATCTGATTGTTGAAGTCTGAATGAGTGACATAATGGCTTCCGTGTCTGGAGCGTATCTGAACTGTATCTTGACTTGAAATTCTGAATGAGTAATAGAATGACCTCCGTGTTTGAGGTGTATCCATACTGTATCTGAATAAGAGATTTGAATGAGTAGCAGAATGACTTCCGTGTTTGGGGTGTATTTGTACTGTATCTGAAATCTTTGAACATTTGTTAAAGGTAACTTTTAATCTTATCTTGAAAAGGGTAAAATGTTAGCTAAAACACAAAGTTATGTTGCATGACATGTATGATGCAATAAAATGTGTTCTATCAATGTTTATGATATATGGATGTAACGGATGCACATGTAAGCCGATTAGTTGTCTAGCTGAGGAAAATAAATCCTTGATAGCTTGAGATAATGAAATCTTTAACCGCTGCCAGAGAAAATAAACCCTTGACTGCTGCTGGGGATTCAAAATCTTTTATCGTTGAGAATGAGACATCCTTTGGACTACTGCTGAGAATTGAAAATCCTTGGTGACTTTTGGGGATTAATAAGAGCCTTGACAACTTCTGTGGGGATTTGAGAATCCTTCATGACTTTCCTGGGAAATAAGGAAAACTCTGACGATCTCTACTGGGGAATTAAAACCTGGGAGGCTTCAACTTGGAGAAATGAGAACAAGAATCTTCGTTCTACTAGGAAATAACTCTGTGGGGAGAATGCTTATCCTGTTGGGGAAATCAGGAGTTTGGATTGTATGCCAACCTACTGGGGATTCCTGTTTTGTTGTTTTAAGGAGAACTCCGTTGGGGATCGGGAGTTTAGAAACTTAGCTCTGATGGCGATTTTGAAACTTAACTCCGTTGGGGATATGCATTTCAAGGTCTTAGCTTTGTTGAGGGTCTGAATGACAATCTGCAGGGGATTTCTTCTAGAATAGCCTAAAGACGTTTTCCTATACTTTCAACCTATCAGTAATTATCCTTTCTCATTTCATCTTATTTATAGGCAGTGATTATATTCAAATGCATATGCTCATTTAATAAATCATTGGACGTTTTCAAATAAAACACAAGTGTAAAAAAGAAAAGGCAAACAAATTTCTGCACTTTGAAGAATCTTTGTATTAACTTTGTGTAAGTATTTTGTACAAAGGAGACAGACATCCTAGTAAGAGAATGTTGTCATAAGAAAAATGAGAAAAATTTATACAAAGAAAGATGGCTATGTGTAACAATTCCATGGGGTTCCCATTCTGCTATAGCCTTCACAACTCCGGGTATCTTGTCCATTCGTTGCTTCGCTCGCAGATGATTGGATTGATCAGAAACCTGGAGCTTATTTGTGAAGAGATTGTCCTTAAAGTGATCCAACGAGACATAGTCATACGCTTTAATTCCCTAACTTTTGCCTGGACCGCCCTTTCGGGTTTTCAGTCCACCGGGAAACCCTTTTTTGCCTAAGTCGCCCTTTCGGGTTTTCAACTTGCCGGGTGTACTGATTTTTTGTGTATCCTTAATTTTTGCCTGAACCGCCCTTTCGGGTTTTCGATTCACCGGGATGCCCATTTTTGCCCAAGTCTCCCTTTCGGGTTTTCAACTTGTTGGGTCGTTTATGCGTAGTATCTTTTGACTATCTCTGCATTCGCAAGGTACGGCAGGTCATCGCCGTCCATGGTGGTCAGAATCATAGCCTCACCAGAAAAGATGTTTTTGATTACAAATGGTCCTTCGTAAGTAGGAGTCCTTTTTCCCCTGGGATCACTTTGCAGAAAGATGATCAGCTTGATTACAAGATCTCCGACTTGATACACCTGACGTCTTACTTTCTTGTTGAAAGCCCTGATTATCAGTTTTTGATACGTCTGACCATGACAAACAGTAGTAAGTCGCTTCTCGTTGATCAAGTTAAGTTGATCAAGCCGGGTTTGAATCCAATCGTCTTCACTTAAACCAACATCCTTCATAATTCTCAAGGAAGGAATCTGAACCTCCATAGGTAAAACAGCTTCCATGCCATATACCAAAGAAAAGGGGGTTGCCCTAGTTGAAGTACGTGTCATGGTACGATATCCGTGCATAGCAAACGATAATATCTCATGCCAGTACTTGTAGGTGACTGTCATCTTTTGAATGATCTTCTTGATATTTTTGTTTGCAGCTTCAACAACACCGTTCATCTTTGGCCGATAGGGAGATGAATTGTGATGTTGAATCGTGAATTGCTCGCACAGAGCAGTGACCACAGTGTTATTCAGATTCGTACCATTGTCCGTGATGATCCTGTCGGGGATACCATATCGGCATATGAGGTTCTGCTTGATGAAGCGGGCAACCACATTCTTTGTAACGGAGGCGAAGGAAGCTGCTTCGACCCACTTGGTAAAGTAATCAATAGCCACCGGAATGAAGCGATGTCCATTGGATGCCGTAGGATTGATCTCTCCAATTATTCCGATTCCCCACATTGCGAATAGCCAAGGAGCTGTTAGGACATTGAGAGGAACTGGAGGAATATGTACCTTGTCAGCATAGACTTGGCATTTGTGACAAGTACGGGAATATTGATGACAGTCAGCTTCCATGGTAGACCAGTAGTAGCCTGCCCTTAGAATCTTCTTAGCCATCGTATTCCCGCTCAAATGGGTGCCAAATGTGCCACTATGCAGTTCAGTCATGATCAGCTCAGCTTCAACCTTGTCCATACAACGAAGCAGAACACAATCATGGCTGCGCTTATATAGGATACCATTGCTCAGGAAGAACTTGGAAGAAAATCTCCTTAAGAACTTTTTGTCGTTGACTGAAGCTCCTTCAGGGTATTCTCGAGTCTTGAGATGCCTTTTGATTTCATGAAACCAAGGTTGTTCCACTACTTCTTCGGTATTAATCTCATGACAGTGCGCAGGTTCGTCCATTCGCTCGATGCTGATTTGGGGAGCCTCATTATCCCAGTTGAGTTTAAACATGGAAAACATTGTGGCTAGAGCATCTGCTAGCTGATTTTCTTCTCGCGGGAAGTGCTCGAAGGTAATCTTCTCGAAATGAGGTAACAATGTCAGGACATGTTCTTTGTATGGGATAAGATTAGGATGTTTAGTATCCCACTCTCCTTTGATTTGACTGATAACCAAAGCTGAGTCCCCAAATACAACCAGAGATTTGATTCCCAAGTCAATAGCAGCCTTGAGACCAAAGATACAAGCTTCGTACTCGACCATGTTGTTGGTGCAGCTGAAGCAGAGTCTAGCAGTGAAAGGCGTATGACAACCTTCTGGAGAGATAAGTACCATGCTGATACCGTTACCAAGTTCATTTGAAGCACCATCAAAGTACAGGGTCCATCGGGATCCTTTTTCAGGTCCGTCATACGGTCTGTTACCTTTAATGTTGTCCAATGTCATAATGTCCTCGTCAAGGAAGTCGAATCTCATAGATTGGTAATCTTCGACGGCTTGATGAGCTAGATGGTCAGCTAGTACACTCCCCTTTATAGCTTTTTGGGTTGTGTACTGGATATCATACTCAGTCAGGATCATCTGCCATCTAGCGATTCTTCCGGATAAAGCAGGCTTCTCGAAGATGTACTTGATCGGATCCATTTTAGAAATCAGTAGAGTGGTATGTGTCAACATATACTGCCTTAGTCGGCGAGCAACCCATACCAAAGCGCAGCAATTTTTCTCGAGCAGTGAGTAGCGAGTCTCACAGTCGGTAAACTTTTTGCTAAGGTAATAAATGGCATGCTCTTTTCGGCCATACTCATCATGTTGGCCCAGTACGCATCCCATTGAATTATCCAAAACAGTCAGATACATGATTAAAGGTCTTCCTTCAACGGGTGGAATCAAGATAGGAGGTTCCATCAGATACTCCTTGATCTTATCGAAAGAAACTTGACAGTCATCGTTCCATTCAACCACCTAATCTTTCTTCAACAGCTTGAAGATTGGTTCACAGGTAGATGTTAGGTGAGAAATGAACCTTGCAATGTAGTTTAGGCGTCCCAAGAAACCTCTGACCTCCTTTTCAGTGCGGGGGGCCGGCATTTCTCGTATAGCTTTTACTTTAGCAGGATCAACCTTAATGCCTTTGTTGCTGACGATGAATCCCAAGAGTTTACAGGACCTAACTCCGAAAGTGCACTTGCTAGGGTTCAGTCTGAGCTTATATTCCTTCAATTTGACAAACAGCTTTTGCAGATGGTCGAGGTGTTCTTCTTCTGTCTGTGAACGGGCTATCATGTCGTCTACGTAGACTTCAATCTCATGATGTATCATGTCATGAAACAAAGCTACCATGGCTCGCTGATAGGTTGCCCCGACATTCTTCAGTCCGAATGGCATCACTTTATAGCAGAAGGTACCCCACTGCGTAACAAAAGTAGTCTTCTCCATGTCTTCGGGGGCCATTTTGATATGGTTGTACGTTGAAAATCTGTGCTTGAAGGAAAATACCTTGTGTTGAGTTGTATTGTCAACCAAGATGTCAATGTGTGGTAGTGGAAAATCATCTTTAGGGCTAGCCCTGTTTAAGTCTCTGTAGTCCACACACTTTCTCACTTTGCCGTCCTTCTTGGGCACGGGCACAATGTTAGCAACACATTGTGGATAGGAAGTAACAGCCAGAAAGCCAGCATTGAACTGCTTCATCACTTCAACTTTGATCTTTTTGGACATGTCGGGCCTCATTCGATGGACTTTCTGTTTGATTGGTGGACAATCTTCTCTTGTAGGGAGACGGTTAACCACAATATCTGTATCTAGTCCCGGCGTATCTTCATAGGACTAGGCGAAGATCTCAACAAATTCATTCAATAGCTGAACTAAGCGCTCTTTGACACTTGGCTCCAGGTTGGCACCCACTTTAACCTCTTTTATGTCTTCCTCCGTTCCCAAATTGATAGTCTCTAACAACTCTTCATGGGGCAGAATAACCCTTTCTTCTTGTTGCAAAAGTCTAGCGAACTCTCCAGGCACTTCACAGTCTTCATCACCTTCGTACTCGGCATGATTGACCAAATCTTCAGAGTCACTGAAGGTCAAAGCAGAATAGTCGCCCATAGAATCCGGAGTGGACGGGTACCTGCATTTTGTGAGTGTGGGTGTGTGTAAGGGATAGCCATCCTTAAAAAAAATAAAATGTAAAAGGAAAGAAAATGAACACAAAAGTTTATAGATGAAAACGTCCATGATTCATTAAAAATGGCATATGAAAATGAAGAATCAAAACCCTTATAAATGGACTTATATGCCCCGGGTAAGGCATAAGGTGAAAAGAGTGTACGAATTGTTTAATAATTATTACAGACCAAACAGGAAATATTCAAAAGATAAATTACTGATTGTTAAAAGTAATGGGAATAAAGTCTTTCGCCTCCCAGTTGTTCAGTCCTCCTTCTATAGTCGGAAAGATCCAATCTTCAAAATTGCTTTCTTTATCATCATCTTCTAAAGCATGAACTCTGTGATGAGTGATCTTTAAGGGTGGTTGTTGTACCCCAAAATTTGCCCTCGCGCTTTTCCACGAGAAATCTCAGCTTCAAACATTTCCTGACTTCTCAAACTGACTCAAGAATCGGACAAACGGACCTTTCTTGACAGTCAAGCGAAACTAGGGTTTTTACTGATTTTCAGAACTCTGAATTGTTTCATACAGTGGGCTTAGGGTTTGATTGATTTTTGGTTCAATTTTGATCAAGCGAGCGTGATTTGGCATTTAATCGGGAATTAGGGTTTTATGGGCATATTCTCAGAAGAATTTGAATTCAACAGCGCTTTGCGGTTTATTTCAAGATTTGGATTAAAAGTCGCGTTATCTTGGTTTAATCAACAAAAGAGACAGTGGTTTGAATTCAGTACATTTTGATTGGGCCAGTCAGATGCAGGATGCAGTTTTTGGAATTCACAGTGTTCATGTGTTTGATCAGCCTATCTGGGTTAATTGCTGCTTTGCTTTGGATTGTGGATTAGACGGACTTAATTGGTCAGTGTTGTTTTATTTAAGTTATTTATTATTCTGAAATTAAATGATTGAATTTATTTTTCAATTTGTTTAATTCTAAGAATTTTAAATAAATAAATAAGCAATAAAGAAATTAGAATTAATCGGATAATTTGAATTTTTATTGATACTTAAATTATTTACAAATTGTTGTTTATTACAAACAATAATTTACATTTAATTTAAATATTACAATAGAATGAGAAAGTATCCTATTTTCTAAATACTCTTCATTCCTCACTCTGCTCCGGCATTCCATTTTTCATCTGCAAAAAGAAAGAGAAACAAGAAAAGTCAAAAGCAGTTAATTGGAAAAGACAGTTAAATTGCTCATCATTAGGGGCCACTGACTGGGATCAGTTGCCCTCTCTGCAAATCACGGGATTTCTCCCGGTTCACAGAGAGGGAAGATTATTTTATCTCATGAAATGCAAATGTCAAAAATGCATAGGTTACAAATTTTAAGCTACATAAGAATCTCAATTTCCAATTTCAAACCATTTAGTTCAAATCCAAATTTCCCATTCAGAACTGAACTGAAATGCCAAGATACCAAAGAAAATCAATAAAAGCATACAAACTGTCATGGAAAGATTTTTGGAAAAGATATCAAAAGGGAAAGTCAGATCAAAATTGTCAAAGAGATGAAAATGCAAAATGTAAAATGCAAGCAATCTTAAACTCATCACTTCCTAGTCATAGCCCCTTCAGAAGCAAGTACAGTAAAAAATCATATTAAAATCCTAAGCTGTACTTTGAGAGAGAGAAAAGAGATTAAAGCAGCTCAGTTTAGGCATAGCAGTTCAAGCTCAGTTCAGACAAGATAATGCAGTAGCAGAAGAAAGAGATTATGCAAGTCAAAAAGCCAATGAAACAGTCCAACATAGACAGTTCAGGGAAAGCAGATAGCAACTCTGCATAAAAAAGGAAACATAGCCTACAAGCTCAGTCAAAACATAGAGCAGCATAGCAGGTAAATAAAAAAGGATATACGAACTGAGTTCAGCTCAGAATAGGCAGCAGAGATACAAATCAAAAAAAAACACGACTGTCATACAAACAAAACCACAACTCTGCATATAGAAAAGGCCAACACAGTGGGGGGATATCAAACTGAGTTCAAGTAATATCCTCACAACAAAAACCAACAATCCTCACCACCTCATACCAGCATCAATACCTCAAACCAGCATCAATGCCTTAACCTGCCTGTCAAAACCTCACATAACATGCTATCATAACCTCAAAACCCTTACCCTGTCAAACATCAAGCTGAAACCTGCATATGCTAAGCCAAACAATTAACCATCACAAGCAAAAACCTGCTAAAGATTGAAACCTGAACAACCATCAAACACGACCAAAACAAACCTGCTAATGCCACAGTCCTGCCTCACCATACCTGCCTTAACATATAGGCCATACACATAAAAATCTGCAACTATGCCTCAAAGAACAAGGCCCTGAATCAAAAACAACATCAACCACTACTGTCAACACCAAAACCTTTCAATCCAAGCAATTCAGTATCCAAGCCCTAAACCCTCAGCATGAACATCATTGGGCAATAAACATTCCCAAAGGCAGTTCAAAAGCCTCAGAAGCAAGCTTCATCATAGGCAAAGCAACAACTCAAAGCAAGCAACATAGCATACGAAATAGGCAACGTACAGTGGTAAAGAAGAAGAAGAAAGAGGCAAATTCGAGACAAGGTTTTCAGGCAAATACAAATCATCATAAAACCTAACCAGGGACACCAAGGAAGCTCTCATCGTGCAAAGCCCTTCGCCTTTAAGCCGCCTCAGCGCTTCCTCATCCTCTTCTCCTCCATTGTCTTCCTCTCAAGGTAAAATGTTCCCTTTTCACTTTTTTCTACCACCTCGTTAAAGAAATAAAAGGAATACAAAAAAAAATCAGAATATAAAACCGTGACATGCAAATCTAAAACATCTAAAACATCCAACCAGTTTAAGACATTCCGTTACCTTGATTGGCCATCGCTGGGACAAACGTGAAGAGGGGAGAAGAGGCGGTAGCGGGGTAGCTCAGGCAGAAAAGCTTTGTCCAGAAGTTTGCAAAGGAAGATGAAATTGAAGAGGCAACGATGAACGAACACGAGCGGCGCTGGTCAAACCCTAACTCGTCTCGACTGAACCACAAAATCCCCAACCCTAGAAATTTTGTTTCCAGCATGGGCCTGACCCGTTGCAAATGTTTGCCTAAGCCCACTAAAACACTTCTTTTTTTTTTTAACAAAACACAAGCATTAATTTTCTTTTTTATACTATACAAACCTTTTTTTCTTTTCTTTACAAAATTATTTTAAAGTACATAATATAATTAAAACACTCCTTTTTTTTTTTATTTATACTTTTTAATAATACACATTAAAATACATTTGTACATAAATTGTTAATTTAAATTGGTGCATATCGTACATTTTTATTAAAAATACTCTTTTTCTCTTAAATATATATATTTGTATATAAAATAATACATATCATTTTATCATAATTAACTTGAAGACATTTTTTTAATTCATTAAAATACATATTTGTACATAATAATTCAATACATTTCTCTTCTAATATTTAAAATTACAAACATTTTGACTAAAATACTTTTGTAATTAAAACTTAAACACTTAATCAAAACCCTTCTTTTCATTTGAACATAAACATACCAAAAAATCAAGATTCATCTAAAAAACATTATCTAGGTCAAAACCCTAATACGACTCAATCTCGCATTTCGCATTTGTACATATTCACACTTACACTTACACTTACACATACATATACATTTGTACACTTATACAAATACATTCACATTACCCTATACACATGTTTATCTTACATTTATATTTGATATTCATTTTGATTGCGACATTCGATTTGGTTGTAAATTATTGGGTATTATAAGCCGCCATCCCCTTGTACATTTATACCCCCACTCCCGGACATTATTTTGTAATAGCGTAGATTTACATTCCGCAATTTACAGCTTTTCAATTATACCATGGTTAGACCTAGGGTTTGTATGTACATAAAATCAAACGCTAGATAACCTAATACAAGACAAATGCATGTAATCAATACACAATCACACTCGCACCCCCTAGGGTAATCCCACATGTTGCCTTCCAAATGGGCCATGCTTGCACGTCGAATGTCTTTGGCAAAACAAAATCAAATGATCATGAGTCCCTCGATGACGCTTTCGAAAGTCGCCTATCAAAAATGATCAAGTCCCTTCAAAACAAATTGCCAAAGACACTTGGCATCATTGCATTCATGGTCCATACAATGACCCGCGCCCGTCCCGAATAAACTTCCTAAACGCAAGATTGTCCACCAATTTCAATGGTGGAACAAAATTGTTAAAAGGGGTTAAAACATGACAAAAAACCTTTGAGTACAATAGGGTAGACAAAACTCTTAGTTACTTGAGATCAAACTTGCAAAAACACTCGCCTTCTTTTCCAAAAAAAAACACAATCCACAACACTTTCAAAAATCAAACTTTTCAAACTTTTGAAACATCTTTTCGAAAAGATATGCACCTTTGTAAAACATTCGAGTAAAGAATTATTACAAGGTTGGCCTAAGACAAGGCATCTTTTTCCAAAACATTTTCAAAACAACCCACACACGCACCATTTTTCAAAGCAATCGAAAAACAAGGCAAGTGATCTAAAAAGCCAAGTAACTAAGAGCCCATGGATAACCATGGATGAAAAGGGTGCTAATACCTTCCCTTTTCATAATCTACCCCCCGAACCCACGAAATATCTCAAAAGGTTTTTGCTGTGCTTTTTTAACCTTTCCTTTAGGATAAAGTAAAAAGTCGGTGGCGACTCTTGCTAACCGCACAAGTGCGAATACGAACGCAAAACACTAGTCAGTTCTCCCACCGTATCACAGAACTGGCGACTCTGCTGGGGACGATTACATTGATAAGTGGGGTTACCTTAGGGTTTAGATCACCTTTACTTTCAATTGATTGCTTTGTTTGCTTTACATTTATGGGCTTTGTATCGGAGCTTTATAGATCCTAACCCGGATCTGGGGAAACCCTTTTAGGTAGCAACAAGGCTGCGAGGGAACTGTGCGGGGTATACCGACATGGTTGAAGCAGTCTGCTACGTTGATGTGGCACTTTGGTGTGTACCGGTAACCCTTGAGTCAGTCAAGGAGAGTACGGGGCCGCCGCGTGGTGTCGCGAAGCATCAACTGACCTTAGGAACCTTAATTGAACCATCTTGGCCTCTTTAGGGTAGTGAGATAACTGACTTTGGTGCAGTCCGAGGTTGGTTGATACTCGATGCTACACTCAATTGAGGGTTGCTTTCCTGGAATATTTCGGTCGCCAGTCAGTGGCTAAATCGAAACGATGAACAATGAAAGCAATCCAGTGATATTGGGACCTTTAGAACCCGGTTACTTTTGATAGGACAGGTTTTAACCAACAAACTGAAAAAGGGTAGTACCTGAACCTCATGCAAGCCTAAACCTAAGGCCTTGTGTGCTTTGTGTGAATATTGTTTGCCTGTATATACACTTACTTGTTTGTGCATACATGTACATAACATCATAACATCATACCATAGCATTTTAGCATTTTTAATAACCATTTCAAGGATCTCGAGGGTTCTTTTGATGCAGGATTACGTTGAACCAGACGCCTATCAAGGGGAAAGAGGTCTCTCCTCTAACCGATCCAATCAAAGTTCAAATACAACAACTTGAATCAGTGGCTATGACCCACTCGACATGGTGAGCTTGATTCTCGTGGAAGGACGTCCACCGATGCAGAGATCTCCAATCCAAGAGCAGAGTTCAACCTCTTACATTTTCTTGTGTTTACCCCAAGAGGTCCTTGAAAACATGCATCCACATATCATGCATTGCATTTTGACGACCTTTCCTTTTTCAGGTTTCCTTACTCTCCTGCTGTTTATTTCAGCAAGAGATGGCTCTAGAACGGTCTGTCAAAGACATCCAAGACCAGACTGCTCAGCTGCAGGAGATGTTCATGAACTTGTCTCTGGGGCAAGAAGAGATGAAAGCTCTCCTCACCAACGGCTTGGGGAATTCCAACAATGCCAGGAATGATCAGATTGCGGAGCTGCAGTTTGATCTGACAACACTGAGGACCCAAATGATGGGATATTTGGTGGGCCAGATGGCTCTCATCCAAGACCTATCTCAAAGACAAGAGGAACTCGGAGTTCTGGTCCGCCAATTGCTTCAAAACAACCAACTGGGGCAAACATCTGAGGTCGAAGAGCAAGTCACCGCTCAGCCTCCACCCACTCAAGAGGACAAGGGGAAAGCTCCTCTGCTAGCTTCAGGGTCACAAACCCATCAACAACCTCGCCGGCGTCAGCGGGGCAATCGGCGTAGACAAGAAACGTCGGGAAGGCAGTTCACAGAGACTGACATACCGTCATCTCTAATTCTGGAGCGCTTGTTGGAGGTTAATCTGACTGCTTTGAGGGATCCTATCCGGAACCCTAATACCTCCGCTCCTGACTATCATCCCGATGCATTTTGTGTTTACCATTCCTATAGCCCAGGACATGACACCGATAGCTGTTGGGCCTTGAAGAACAAGATTCAAGATCTGATTGACATTGGGGTGCTGAGGTTCATGCCAAACGGCGAGATGAAGATATTCCGTTGAAGGGGTTCTCCGCTTGAAGTGACGAAGCTCGAATTGAAAGACTTTTGCTTCTTTTTGAATTTTTCAAAGTTGTAATTTCCTTTGCTGTCAAACAATTATTTGTTGATGTTAAACTCTGTTTTCATTAATGCATTGCATATGTTTGTCTTGAATTCATCCATTCGTTTCACTATTCTTATGCTTTCCTTTATGATATTTGACTTTTGATAAAAAGCTGCAAGCCTTTAGATGGAGGATGACGAAACAATACCGTGATCTTATACAGTATGTTTTTGAACGGACCTGGCTGATGATGTACAGGCATTTCTTTCAATTCCCAAACACTGGAGTTATAAGGAAGTTAATCCCTAGTCAACCCCTTCGAGCCAAAGAAGTAGGAATTTCCCGTTCTAAACAATCGAAACCTTTGATATAAACCCGGGGCAGGGTAGTCTCTCAGTTAATTCCAAAGAGAACGCGCACTGAAGTCGCAAACTCTCGGTTCGTAATACAACGAACGACGTCGAAAAAGAAAGCATTCCTTCGGAATCAAAAGACAAGGGTGGTTCCCTATCACATAGACAGTCAATCTCTCAAAAGAGAAAAGCCCACCGAGCCAAAACCTATAAAGGAGGCTTAAGAAAGCTGGGGCATCCCGCTGACAGTAATCCCGAAAACGGTAACAGTCAGGCAAAAGTTAGGGATAACAAATCAAAATCAAAATAGTGAGGTCATTACAAAATCCTCAACAACATGAAAAGTGTTGAAAAAGAAAAAGATGATGACTGTCTCCCCAAAAATTCAAACCGGTGAACCATCGCTCAAAAGTCGTCCCAAACTCAAAACAGAGTGCGACGCACAATTAACTGAGCTTAGGTTGAAGAACATCACGAAGAACGGGTGGGTACAAATATACTTTGAGCCTTTACCCTTTGTTTCTCGAACCGTGAACCCAACCACGTTACAACCCTTCAAAAGTCCTAATTGAAGCATGGGTTAGTTCGAAAGCATACTGTTACGAAAGGTATCCTGACTCCTGTAGGGCTTTGCTCTAAATCTTGTGTTAACTTGTCTTGTGAAAAGTTTTCTGCTAAAAAACGCATTTTTCAAAATTTCGAGACAAACATAAACTTTGTATTAGTCGAATATCACTGTCTGCATTTGACTCTTTTATTTGACAGCGAAGAAATTCATACAGCGAATGTTCGGAGGAACGAAAACTCTCTCAGCGAGCAAAATCACTTCAAAAGGATGACACTTCCATTACAAATCTCCTATCAACAAGGGGCATTAACTTGGGGCAGTCCAGTCAAGGTCCAACAGATCTTTCAAAGTTCAGTTAACCTGGGGCAGTCCAGTCAAAGTCCAACAGATCTTCCAAAGTTCAGTTAACCTGGGGCAGTCCAGTCAAGATTTCAAGAAATCTCTCAATTCGTAGAGTAATCTAATTCAAGACTCCTTCATCACCACTTGGGGCATTCGAATGTCAAAAGTGTTCGACAAATTCCTTATCACCTCAAAAGTCCAGATATAGTTCAAGATGTGACCCAGAGATGGCGACATTCTATAACTTATTCGGATCTTCTTTCCAGATATAGTTCAAGATGTGACCCTGATTTGGCGACATTCTATAACTCATTCAGACTTTCCAGATATAGTTCAAGATGTGACCCAGAGATGGCGACATTCTATAACTTATTCAGATCTTCTTTCCAGATATAGTTCAAGATGTGACCCTGATTTGGCGACATTCTATAACTCATTCAGACTTCCAGATATAGTTCAAGATGTGACCCAGAGATGGCGACATTCTATAACTTATTCAGATCTTCTTTCCAGATATAGTTCAAGATGTGACCCTGATTTGGCGACATTCTATAACTCATTCAGACTTTCCAGATATAGTTCAAGATGTGACCCAGAGATGGCGACATTCTATAACTTATTCGGATCTTCTTTCCAGATATAGTTCAAGATGTGACCCTGATTTGGCGACATTCTATAACTCATTCAGACTTTCCAGATATAGTTCAAGATGTGACCCAGAGATGGCGACATTCTATAACTTATTCAGATCTTCTTTCCAGATATAGTTCAAGATGTGACCCTGATTTGGCGACATTCTATAACTCATTCAGACTTCCAGATATAGTTCAAGATGTGACCCAGAGATGGCGACATTCTATAACTTATTCAGATCTTCTTTCCAGATATAGTTCAAGATGTGACCCTGATTTGGCGACATTCTATAACTCATTCAGACTTTCCAGATATAGTTCAAGATGTGACCCAGAGATGGCGACATTCTATAACTTATTCGGATCTTCTTTCCAGATATAGTTCAAGATGTGACCCTGATTTGGCGACATTCTATAACTCATTCAGACCTTCCAGATATAGTTCAAGATGTGACCCAGAGATGGCGACATTCTATAACTCATTCAGACTTCCAGATATAGTTCAAGATGTGACCCAGAGATGGCGACATTCTATAACTCATTCAGACTTCCAGATATAGTTCAAGATGTGACCCAGACATGGCGACATTCTATAACTCATTCAGACTTCCAGATATAGTTCAAGATGTGACCCAGCGATGGCGACATTCAGTAACTTATCCCAAACCAACACCTACAACAATCAGAAAATTCTTCCCATCCCCAGCGGAGTTCATCAAAATTCCCCAGCAGATCAAGAGCTTCAAGTGGACAATCCCCAGCGAAGTCAGACTTTTAAATCTTCTCCCCACAGAGTTTTTAGAAGGACAAATCTTGAGTTCCCCAGTGAAGTCTCCGGAGTTATTTCCCATCAAGCTAACAATTCTCAAATCTGACCTCCCCAGCACGAGTCTACTAGTTGGAACTCCCCAGTAGAGGTCATCAGGAATTCTCTTCCCCAGCAACAGCCAAGGATTTATTTTCCCCGGCAGCAGTCAAGATGCTTTTATCTTCAGCCATCTCGGATTCATGTATCCTCGGCAGGATTAGCTCATCAGCTTACATGCGCATCCATCACATTCATAAATATTGTTGTCACATACATTGCATCATGCATCATAACATTGCATGCAACTAACCCTTCACCTTTTCAGGTAAGATCAGTCGACAGACACAGATCAACTCCCAGGATTCATCCAGAAATAGTTCAGATGTGACCCGAACACGGCGACATTCTGATACTTATTCCAGATCCATTCAGACGCATCATCAGGAAACCCTACACCGGTTCCTCTTCAACTTCAAGATTTCTGAAAACAGTTCACGGGTTCTCCAAGTAAACGGATGCTAACCTATCACTTGTTCAGATTCTTCTTTAGTTTACGGATTCTTCCCAACAACGGATGTCAATCTACCGACTGATTCAGACTCTTCTCAATTTTTGAAAATAGTTTACGGACGTGTCCCAACAACGGATGCTGCTCTATTGCTTATTCAATCTCAAATAGTTTACAGATTCTCCAGACACGGCCATCAATCTGTTGCTTGTTCAGACCCCAGTTCAGAGATATTCCAAAACAGGGATGCCCTTCTGATACTCGTCCGCTCACCAATGACGTACGGTTCAACATCACCATATGGCATCTATAAGCCCATCCTCCTACCAGCAGTCGCCGAATGGCATCTGTAAGCCCATTCTCAGATGGCATCTCTAAGCCCATCCCCCGACAAAATTCTCTCGCACCAGATGGCATCTTTAAGCCCATCACCAAATGGCATCTTTAAGCCCATTCACCTCCACCGTCACTTCGACGAGCGCAAATTTTCTGGGCACATTAGTGTTCAATCTCCTTTTACCTTCAAGTCGCGAAAGGCAAACTTGCCAATCTAACTCTTCAGGTCCAAGAAGATTGAACAGGGGCAACTGTTGTACCCCAAAATTTGCCCTCGCGCTTTTCCACGAGAAATCTCAGCTTCAAACATTTCCTGACTTCTCAAACTGACTCAAGAATCGGACAAACGGACCTTTCTTGACAGTCAAGCGAAACTAGGGTTTTTACTGATTTTCAGAACTCTGAATTGTTTCATACAGTGGGCTTAGGGTTTGATTGATTTTTGGTTCAATTTTGATCAAGCGAGCGTGATTTGGCATTTAATCGGGAATTAGGGTTTTATGGGCATATTCTCAGAAGAATTTGAATTCAACAGCGCTTTGCGGTTTATTTCAAGATTTGGATTAAAAGTCGCGTTATCTTGGTTTAATCAACAAAAGAGACAGTGGTTTGAATTCAGTACATTTTGATTGGGCCAGTCAGATGCAGGATGCAGTTTTTGGAATTCACAGTGTTCATGTGTTTGATCAGCCTATCTGGGTTAATTGCTGCTTTGCTTTGGATTGTGGATTAGACGGACTTAATTGGTCAGTGTTGTTTTATTTAAGTTATTTATTATTCTGAAATTAAATGATTGAATTTATTTTTCAATTTGTTTAATTCTAAGAATTTTAAATAAATAAATAAGCAATAAAGAAATTAGAATTAATCGGATAATTTGAATTTTTATTGATACTTAAATTATTTACAAATTGTTGTTTATTACAAACAATAATTTACATTTAATTTAAATATTACAATAGAATGAGAAAGTATCCTATTTTCTAAATACTCTTCATTCCTCACTCTGCTCCGGCATTCCATTTTTCATCTGCAAAAAGAAAGAGAAACAAGAAAAGTCAAAAGCAGTTAATTGGAAAAGACAGTTAAATTGCTCATCATTAGGGGCCACTGACTGGGATCAGTTGCCCTCTCTGCAAATCACGGGATTTCTCCCGGTTCACAGAGAGGGAAGATTATTTTATCTCATGAAATGCAAATGTCAAAAATGCATAGGTTACAAATTTTAAGCTACATAAGAATCTCAATTTCCAATTTCAAACCATTTAGTTCAAATCCAAATTTCCCATTCAGAACTGAACTGAAATGCCAAGATACCAAAGAAAATCAATAAAAGCATACAAACTGTCATGGAAAGATTTTTGGAAAAGATATCAAAAGGGAAAGTCAGATCAAAATTGTCAAAGAGATGAAAATGCAAAATGTAAAATGCAAGCAATCTTAAACTCATCACTTCCTAGTCATAGCCCCTTCAGAAGCAAGTACAGTAAAAAATCATATTAAAATCCTAAGCTGTACTTTGAGAGAGAGAAAAGAGATTAAAGCAGCTCAGTTTAGGCATAGCAGTTCAAGCTCAGTTCAGACAAGATAATGCAGTAGCAGAAGAAAGAGATTATGCAAGTCAAAAAGCCAATGAAACAGTCCAACATAGACAGTTCAGGGAAAGCAGATAGCAACTCTGCATAAAAAAGGAAACATAGCCTACAAGCTCAGTCAAAACATAGAGCAGCATAGCAGGTAAATAAAAAAGGATATACGAACTGAGTTCAGCTCAGAATAGGCAGCAGAGATACAAATAAAAAAAAAACACGACTGTCATACAAACAAAACCACAACTCTGCATATAGAAAAGGCCAACACAGTGGGGGGATATCAAACTGAGTTCAAGTAATATCCTCACAACAAAAACCAACAATCCTCACCACCTCATACCAGCATCAATACCTCAAACCAGCATCAATGCCTTAACCTGCCTGTCAAAACCTCACATAACATGCTATCATAACCTCAAAACCCTTACCCTGTCAAACATCAAGCTGAAACCTGCATATGCTAAGCCAAACAATTAACCATCACAAGCAAAAACCTGCTAAAGATTGAAACCTGAACAACCATCAAACACGACCAAAACAAACCTGCTAATGCCACAGTCCTGCCTCACCATACCTGCCTTAACATACAGGCCATACACATAAAAATCTGCAACTATGCCTCAAAGAACAAGGCCCTGAATCAAAAACAACATCAACCACTACTGTCAACACCAAAACCTTTCAATCCAAGCAATTCAGTATCCAAGCCCTAAACCCTCAGCATGAACATCATTGGGCAATAAACATTCCCAAAGGCAGTTCAAAAGCCTCAGAAGCAAGCTTCATCATAGGCAAAGCAACAACTCAAAGCAAGCAACATAGCATACGAAATAGGCAACGTACAGTGGTAAAGAAGAAGAAGAAAGAGGCAAATTCGAGACAAGGTTTTCAGGCAAATACAAATCATCATAAAACCTAACCAGGGACACCAAGGAAGCTCTCATCGTGCAAAGCCCTTCGCCTTTAAGCCGCCTCAGCGCTTCCTCATCCTCTTCTCCTCCATTGTCTTCCTCTCAAGGTAAAATGTTCCCTTTTCACTTTTTTCTACCACCTCGTTAAAGAAATAAAAGGAATACAAAAAAAAATCAGAATATAAAACCGTGACATGCAAATCTAAAACATCTAAAACATCCAACCAGTTTAAGACATTCCGTTACCTTGATTGGCCATCGCTGGGACAAACGTGAAGAGGGGAGAAGAGGCGGTAGCGGGGTAGCTCAGGCAGAAAAGCTTTGTCCAGAAGTTTGCAAAGGAAGATGAAATTGAAGAGGCAACGATGAACGAACACGAGCGGCGCTGGTCAAACCCTAACTCGTCTCGACTGAACCACAAAATCCCCAACCCTAGAAATTTTGTTTCCAGCATGGGCCTGACCCGTTGCAAATGTTTGCCTAAGCCCACTAAAACACTTCTTTTTTTTTTTAACAAAACACAAGCATTAATTTTCTTTTTTATACTATACAAACCTTTTTTTCTTTTCTTTACAAAATTATTTTAAAGTACATAATATAATTAAAACACTCCTTTTTTTTTTTTATTTATACTTTTTAATAATACACATTAAAATACATTTGTACATAAATTGTTAATTTAAATTGGTGCATATCGTACATTTTTATTAAAAATACTCTTTTTCTCTTAAATATATATATTTGTATATAAAATAATACATATCATTTTATCATAATTAACTTGAAGACATTTTTTTAATTCATTAAAATACATATTTGTACATAATAATTCAATACATTTCTCTTCTAATATTTAAAATTACAAACATTTTGACTAAAATACTTTTGTAATTAAAACTTAAACACTTAATCAAAACCCTTCTTTTCATTTGAACATAAACATACCAAAAAATCAAGATTCATCTAAAAAACATTATCTAGGTCAAAACCCTAATACGACTCAATCTCGCATTTCGCATTTGTACATATTCACACTTACACTTACACTTACACATACATATACATTTGTACACTTATACAAATACATTCACATTACCCTATACACATGTTTATCTTACATTTATATTTGATATTCATTTTGATTGCGACATTCGATTTGGTTGTAAATTATTGGGTATTATAAGCCGCCATCCCCTTGTACATTTATACCCCCACTCCCGGACATTATTTTGTAATAGCGTAGATTTACATTCCGCAATTTACAGCTTTTCAATTATACCATGGTTAGACCTAGGGTTTGTATGTACATAAAATCAAACGCTAGATAACCTAATACAAGACAAATGCATGTAATCAATACACAATCACACTCGCACCCCCTAGGGTAATCCCACATGTTGCCTTCCAAATGGGCCATGCTTGCACGTCGAATGTCTTTGGCAAAACAAAATCAAATGATCATGAGTCCCTCGATGACGCTTTCGAAAGTCGCCTATCAAAAATGATCAAGTCCCTTCAAAACAAATTGCCAAAGACACTTGGCATCATTGCATTCATGGTCCATACAATGACCCGCGCCCGTCCCGAATAAACTTCCTAAACGCAAGATTGTCCACCAATTTCAATGGTGGAACAAAATTGTTAAAAGGGGTTAAAACATGACAAAAAACCTTTGAGTACAATAGGGTAGACAAAACTCTTAGTTACTTGAGATCAAACTTGCAAAAACACTCGCCTTCTTTTCCAAAAAAAAACACAATCCACAACACTTTCAAAAATCAAACTTTTCAAACTTTTGAAACATCTTTTCGAAAAGATATGCACCTTTGTAAAACATTCGAGTAAAGAATTATTACAAGGTTGGCCTAAGACAAGGCATCTTTTTCCAAAACATTTTCAAAACAACCCACACACGCACCATTTTTCAAAGCAATCGAAAAACAAGGCAAGTGATCTAAAAAGCCAAGTAACT
Organism: Vicia faba; assembly: GCA_948472305.1. Taxonomy (NCBI): domain Eukaryota; kingdom Viridiplantae; phylum Streptophyta; class Magnoliopsida; order Fabales; family Fabaceae; genus Vicia; species Vicia faba. The sequence goes on from OX451741.1 coordinate 1,448,874,944, forward strand.
AAGAGCCCATGGATAACCATGGATGAAAAGGGTGCTAATACCTTCCCTTTTCATAATCTACCCCCCGAACCCACGAAATATCTCAAAAGGTTTTTGCTGTGCTTTTTTAACCTTTCCTTTAGGATAAAGTAAAAAGTCGGTGGCGACTCTTGCTAACCGCACAAGTGCGAATACGAACGCAAAACACTAGTCAGTTCTCCCACCGTATCACAGTGGTCCTCCAGCCCGGGACCGACGCACAACTTTCTGGCTAGCAGCAGTGAAACCCAATCCGAACTTATCTGTATTGAAAGGAAAATCTGGCAGTTGACCCCATATTGTGCTTCCTCCTTCCTTGACTACAGCCTCTGCATATTTTAGGGATGACATCCGGGACACAGGTTTGGTAATGATGGGCACATCAGTCATTGTCTTGGCTACCGCAACTTCAGGAGAAACCTCTTCAAAGTGTTGGAAAGGTGTTTCTATGAATTCACCATCTAACTCCACGTAGCAGAAAGAGTTAAGGTGACTTATCATATACTCCTCCTCACCATGAACTGTTATGATTTTACCCTGGACTGGGTATTTGAGCATCTGGTGTAGAGAAGTAGTGACTTCCCCAACGTTGTGGATCCATGGCCTTCCCAACAAGCATGAATATGAAGGACATATGTCCATCACATAAAAGGTAGAGTTGAAAATTTTTGTTCCTATCTTAATTGGGATGTCCACTTCTCCATGAACCATCCTCTTAGAACCGTCGAAGGCTCTAACAATGATATTACTGGGCTTTAATGTCAAACCTTCACAGTCCAATTTGTCCAATGCTTTCTTTGGTAGGACATTTAAAGATGATCCAGTATCAACCAGAACATGAGCAAGTGTGGTCCCCCTGCATTCTATCGAAACATGCAGCGCATCATTATGCTTTCTTCCCTTAGAGGTTAGATCGGCGTCAGAAAATCCCAGACCATTGTCGGCTATAAGGCTGGCTACACACTATTGAAACTGATCTGCAGAAGTTTCTTGAGGCACGTGCGCCGTCTTCAGGAATTTGATCAAGGCTTTGGCATGAGCCTCGGAGCAGAGCAAAAGAGTCAGCATAGAGATATTTGAAGGGGTTTGCCCCAGTTGCTCCACGACATCATAGTCGCTCTTCTTAATTATCTTTAAAATCTCCTCCATCTCCTTTTGGGTGGTCTCAGGGATAAACAAAGTCTGAGCCCTCGTCCTGACGGGCGCTTCTTCGGTTCCCTTACCTTTATCAACAATAATAGAAGAGGGTACAACTTCGGGAGTAACAATTTCTTCAATTACTGGACTTTGCACGGTTATCTTGACAGGCATAGGAGCACTTGAGGGTCCGAAGACTGCCCTTGGAGGAGCAATCTCCGGAGAGAAGATTCTTCCACTACGAGTTATCTTACTCGTCCCCGCAATATTTCCTACATCAGGAGTTTCTTCATCGGAAATCTCTTCGGCTGATTCGATCTGCTTGACACCATGGTAGAAGATCTCTCATCCATAATTCCACGGTATCGTCTTGTTGGACTTATATGGGATAGGCCCCGGCATGGTAATCTTCAGCGATACAAACTTTGGATCAGGTGTAATCTTAACAGGCCTTTTGCAGGTCTTGGAAAGATTGTCGGAAATGGTGATTATAGCAATATCATTGATTGGAGTAACAGGAGTAACAGGAGTAACAAGAGTAATAGTATCAACAGGAGTTTTCTGAAAGAGGATATCTTGGGTATCCATCAAGTGTTGGATGCCTAATTTCAACAGCGGACAGTCGGATTGCAAGGTTGAACAAAATTAACAATCTTTTTCACAGCCCGGGAAAATCCCGGCTTTCAACAGATTCATCTTGATCGTCGACAATGGAGTCATTAAGTCATCAACAGCAGTAACATGAAGATCTTCTATAATAGCATGGACATTATGACCATGTTTTGGCATAGGAGCGGATATCACATTAGGTTTTTCGGGAGCATCAAACTCTACCTCCTTGGCATCTATCAAATCTTGGATCTTGTTTTTAAGGGCCCAACAATTGTTGGTGTCATGCCCCACATTGTCCGAATGATATGCACATTTTGCATTTGAATGATAATAGAGAGAAGAGGTATTTGGGTTTTTCGGTGCTTCTTTCAAAATGGTAAGGTTTAACTTTAAAAGATGGGGGAGGACCTGAGCCGGTGTCATATTGATCCGAGTGAACTGCCGTTGTGTCCTTTCCACCCTATTTTGGTTAGCTCTAGGTTGACTACTTCGAGGTTGATCGGTTGAAGAGTTTTGGATCATCACAGCCCCCACCGTTGGTCTGCGCTCCGTTCTTCCTTGATTCCTTTGGGAGTAAACAGCAGAAGCTTCTTTCTTGGTTGGGAAGGTCTTCTTGACAACAGTGGAAGCAGCTGCATCCTTCTGAATTTTGCCACTCTTAATGCCAGCTTCGTCCGTTTCACCTGTCAGAATTAATTCGATGAACCCTGCAAATAAGCTCCCGATCAAGTAATTGAGGAATGGTCCTGACAGGGTCCCCAAAAACATGTCAACCAGCTCTCTATCCGACAATGGTGGCTTCACCCTTCCAGCCAAATCTCGCCACTTCTGGGCATACTCCTTAAATCCCTCATTAGAGGCCATACCCATACTTTGTAGTTGAGTACGAGTAGGCGCTAAATCTGCGTTATATTGGTATTGTCGGTAGAAAGCAGCAGCCAGATCCTCCCAGTTATGAACATCAGATCTCTCAAGTTGATAGAACCAGTCCAATTGCATACCCGACAAACTATCTTGAAAAAAGTGGACCCAAAGATCCTTATCAGAAGAGTGAGGTTGGATCTTTCTGACGTAGGACCGCAGATGCATTTTCGGACAGGACAAACTGTCGTATTTGGAAAATGTAGGCACTTTGAACTTGGGAGGAATGACGATCCCAGCAACCAACCCTAGTTCTTCGAAATCCAGCCCAGGAACCCTTTGTACTTCCATGGCTGCCATCTGATCTTCAAGATTTTTATACTTATCGTCCGCAGGAGGGTACTGCTGCTCAAAGTAATCTTCATCTTCTTCCTCTTCTTCCTCTTCAGCCTCAGACTCGGAAGGTACCGCAACTCCTTTTCCTTTACCAACCCCTTCATCAGATGTGGAAGGGAAGTCCAGGACCCTTCTAGCTTGGTTCTCAAATCTTCTTCCCATAGTGGCCACACCAGCCCTTTTCTTTTTCTTCTTTTCTTTTTCCTTCTCTTTTTCTAACAGTGCTTTAAGGTCCTCTTGACCCTTTGCCAAGGTCATGAGGAGTTGTTGGAATTGCGAATTCTATGCTTGCAGATCTTTGACTGTCTTCTCTATATCCATCTTGCTGAAATAAACAGCAGAAAGATAAGGAAACCTGGTGTGAAGACCTGTTTATGCATATGATGAATGATATGTATTCATGTAATGCATTCAAGGATTCAGAAATTCAAAGTTGTTGCAAACAAAAAGAACACACGTCATATTAATAAGAAGAATTATTTAGTACATAAATGCCCCATGGACGAAATATTACAAAATTCTTAATGTAAAAAGACATTGCGCATCCTCTTTGGTGCGATGTAAGTGTTAAGAGTCTCCTCTTCGTGAAGTCGGCGAGTAAGTTCCAAAACCTTCTTCTCACTGTCATAGAAGCTGGCTTCAAAAGTATTTCGTTCTTCCTTGAGCTGTATCCAACTCTTTTGCAATTCTTCCAATGATGTTGGCATGTCAGGATGTAGGAGGGTGTATGGAACCTCTCCTTCCATAACAGGCTCTTTGATCACGGGGAGAATGTGGGGGTAAGGCATCATAAGACTCTGGGCGCTAGTTCGTACCCACTTGAGATAAGGCTCAAGGGGGATGAAATTCTTGTGTCCCAGTGTCTTACTATCCACTTTGTTGGGCATCCTCCAAGCTCGGATAAACCTTTGTCGAAGTCCTTGAGCGTCATTGTCAAAGTAAAAAACCAAGTCAAGAATCAGCATATCATGAGGGCCATCCCTTCGGGCATACCCAAATTATCCCAGAGCTAAACAGGGGTTGTAGGTAATGCCTCCCCTAATGCCAAGTAGTGGGACATTAGGGAATTCCCCATAATGATCAATGATGACGACATTTTCTGTGGACCGAGAACACCAATGAACATAAGAATGTGTAAGAGTCATCAACCGTTGTGACCACCTTAAACCTTGTTCATTCTTCAAGACTGACTGGGAAAGGTGAGAAATAAACCACCTTGCTAGAAGAGGAGTACAGCACATGAGAACACCTCTTTTCCTCATTGTTCGTGTGTGAAATGAGTGTAGGATGTCCCCAAGCAATGTAGGCACAGGATTTTGGGATATGAAAATCTTGACAGCATTCACATCTATAAGCTGATCAGGGTTTGGGAACAAGACCAACCCATATATGAGGAGTGCTACAATCTCTTCAAAAGCTTGCAGATCTAGAGAATTCCAGCAGTCTTGTGCCTTCTCAAACAGAAACTTTGCCATGAAACCCTTGACACCACTTCTGGTTTCCCAATGACCCTTGATATCAGATGGTTGCAAGTGTAAGGCTTGAGCAACATCTTCAGGCTTTGGTTCTCTTTCCGTACCGTTGTAGGGTAGTTGATGGAGAATAGGAATCCTCAGTAGTTGAGAAAATTCCTCCAAAGTAGGTACTAGTTGGTAATCAGGAAATGTAAAGCAATGGTGTAGGGGGTCAAAGAACTGGAAGAGAACTTTCACCATGTCTTCTTCAATGTTGGAGTTGACCAAGTTGAGAAGTCTACCATGCCTTTCACTGAAGGGAGAATTCTCTGGAATCTTGGATGTGAGCTCCTTGAGTTGAGGAGGGATTCTCACAAGGTTGACTTGAATTGTTTTCCTGCGAAGAGATTCCATGACCTACAAAACAAGAACAAAGATGAAGATCCAAACCTTTGAAATGGTTAGTGGATGCATATGATGCTTTATGATGTTCATATGTATGCACAAGTATATGTACAAGAAAATCACACAAGATCCTAGTTTCAAGCTTGCATGAGGTTTCATAAGTAAGTACCCTCTTGAAGTTAGTTGGCTCAACCTGTCCTATAAATAGTAACCGGGTTCTAAGGAGCTCAATATCACTGGATTATTTTCTGTGTTCATTGTTTTAGTTTAGCCACTTAACTGGCGACCAAAATATTCCAAGAAAACAACCCTCAATGAGTGTAGTATCGAGTATCTACCAACTTCGGACTGCACCAAAGCCGGTCATCTCACTACCCCTAATAAGGCCAAGATGGTCAAGTAAGGTTCTAAGAGTTCATTAGTGCTCCATGAAATCACTCAGCGGCCCCGTATTCTCTTTGATTGACTCAAAGGCTACCGGTACCCAAAAATATGTCGCACTAATATAGCTATTGCTTCAACCATGTCAGTATACCCCGCACAGTTTCCACAACGTATTGCTATTTACCTATGAATGTTTCCCAAATCCGGGTAGAGGATTTTAAGCCCAAACAATTAGATCCAAATGTAAAGCAAACAAAGCAAACAAGATAAGCATGCAAAGGTGATCTAAAGCCTAAGGTTACTCCATTTTTAAAACAATTCCCCAGCAGAGTCGCCAGTTCTGTGATACGGTGGGAGAACTGACTTGAGGTTTTCGTTTGTGTTCGCAAATGTTTCAGTTTAGCAAGAGTCGCCACCGACTTTTTATTTTATCCTAAGGAAAGGTCAAAAAGCACAGGAAATACCTTTGATATGTTTTCTTGGGTTTAGGGAGTAGATTTTGAAAAGGGAAGGTACAAGCACCCTTTTCATCCATGGTTATCCATGGGCTCTTAGTTACTTGTTTAGATCACTTGCTTTTGCTTTTCAATTGTTTGAAATGGTGCTTTGTGTGTGTTTTTGAAAGATGTTTTGAAAAGAGGCCATCGTTGTGGCAACCTTTGTAATGATTCTTGTTTGAATGTATACAAAGGTATTTTTGTCTTTTGAAAAGATGTTTCAATGTTTGAAAGTTTGATTTGGGAGATGTTTTGAAATTGTGTTGTGAGGTGTGTTTAAAAAATAGCAAGGATGTTTTGCAAGCTTTGATCAAGTAACTAAGAGTTATCTACCCTATTTTACTAAAAGATCTTTCCATATATTTTTTTAACCCTTTTGATAGTGTTGTTTCACCATTGCATTTGGTGATCAACCTTGTATTAGGATGTTAAACAGGACAGGCGCGGGTCATCGTATATACCATGATAGAAATTGTGTTAGGTATTTTTAGCAAATTTTTGAGGGACTTTATCATTTTGTTTAGGCAACCAAGAAAGCTTCATCGAGGGACTATGATCTTTTGTTTTTTTTTTTTTTTTTGCCAAAGTACCCAACATGCATAACATGGCCTGTTTTTAAGGCAACAAGTGGATGAAAACCCTAGGGGTGCAAGTGTGCATTGTGTATTGATTTTCATGCATTTTTGTCTTTGTATTAGTCAAGCTACTTGTTAATTTTGGATTATTGCATACAAACCCTAATCTCTAATCATGGCATAATTGAAAGCGTAAAAATGCGTAAAAATAAATCTATACTATTACAACATGATTATGGGGAGGGGGATACAACTTTTGAATGAGAATTATTTGACAATAAATTAAAACCCTAGTTTTACTATTACATCCAAATTGAATCAAATGGCATAAATAATAAATGAACAATATTTAAATAAAAAAATTAAATAAATATACAAAATAATATGAATATGCAAAAAAGGTTTTTGTTTATTTTTATGTATGTAAAGATATTTAATATAAAAAGAAAGAAATAAATAAAAATATTATTATTTTTCTTATTAAGGGTAAAACCCTAATTTTCTTTAAGAAAATAAATATATTAATTATATTATTTATATACAATAAGATAAAAATAATGTATATACAAAAAATAAAATATATTTAGAAAAAGTATTTTTTAAGTATAAATAATAATAAAAATAAAAGTGAAATATTTTTATGTTTTTTATTCTAAAGTGATATATATATATATATATATATATATATATATATATATATATATATATATATATATATATATATATATATATATATATATATATATATATATATATATATATATATATATATATATATATATATATAGATATATATAGATATATATATATATATATATATATATATATATATATATATATATATATATATATATATATATATATATATATATATATATATATATATATATATATATATATATATATATATATATATATATATATATATATATATATATATATATATATATATATATATATATATATATATATATATATATATATATATATATATATATATATATATATATATATATATTAAATATGTACAATAAATAAAATAAAATATATACAAGTATGTAGGAAAATTGATAGTATATGAGAAAAATAATATTTTTATATATTTTTATAGGTATGAATAATAAAAATAAAATATATAATATTTCTATAATATTTATAAGTTTTTATTAAATAAAATAAAAGTATATCTTCCCTAATAATTATTTTTATATCTAAAAAATAATAAAAATAATAAAAATAAATGTGAAAATTTTATGAAAATATTTTTGGATATTTTTATGTTTGGAAAATATAAAACAAAATCAGAAAATGAAAATAAATATAAAAATACACAAATGTAAAGAAATTGGGCCAGGGGGTTGCAAAAAGCAAAAGAGGGGTGTCAATAGTGAGCCAGGACCAAGCCCAGCCCACCACACTTCATCTTCAACCTCTGTATTTCAAAAACGCGCGCGCCTGATACAAATGCTAGATCCTGCATACGAGCTCTATTGCAAAAACACATAACATCAAAGTTGTAGAGCTTTTCAAGACGAATCCAACCATATAAAAAACTTGTCTAAACTCTCAAATACCAGAGAGAATTTCTCTGGCCCTAAAATCTAACCTAGTTTTTTCAGGAAATTCATGGATCAAATTCTCTTAGCATGCTTAATAAAAATGAAAACTGAGCATATGTACAGCTCCATGGCAATGAATACTACATTTCTTATTCACAAACCTAATTCTAAATGTTCCTAAATAGAGAAATAGGAAGTTGATAAAAACCTGTTTCAGCTGACTTCGTGTATGGCAATGTGGAGCTTTTCAACAAGGCCTGAGATGTTTGGGAGCTTGCTTGAACTTCACTTGACCTTCTCAAATGCCTAGCTTGCCTTGAATGTACTTGAACAAGCCTGCAGAACTCAACCTGCACAAGCTCAAAATGAAAATGGAAAACCCTGTAAATGTAGTTACAGTTGGTGTTTAAGGTTTGGGGTAGCTTGGATGGATGGAATGGAAAGTGTTTGAACCAATTTGGGGAAAAACGCACGAGCAAATTGTGCTATGGAAGTCAAGTTGCAGATGCTGCCCTGTTTTGCCAATGAGATGTAATTTTGTGCTATGGGTGGTTTGATAGCTCAAGGGATCGTGTTTCTGGCTCAAGGGGATGTGAGAAAGTTGTTTCAAAGGCTTGAACCAGTTGGTTCTTGCTGAGGTTCAAGTTCTTGTGTTTTGGACAAATTTCTTGGTTATGAAGCAAAGTGTGTGAAGTGATGTGAAACAGGCCTGTACAGGCTATCCATATGCTTGCATCCTCTTCTCTTTGCCCCTCTAATTTGTGATTAGCTGCATAAGATATGCATCAATGCTCAAGAAATCAGTTTTAACATAAAGCAAGATTTGGCAAAAATGGAAATGTTGCTTTTTCTACTTAGGGATTATATTTGTGTGCAATGTTCTAATGACCAAGACAATGCCTTAGACCAATGGATTTGCATTAAATTATTGAGTGTGGAATGGTTTTGAGGCCTGTAATCTAGTGCAAAGCAACCTGATTAGGAATTGCAAATTGTATCACTATGAACATGCCATGGATGAAAAGTGAGTTTTTGCCAATTTCAAGCCTTCGATTATCCCTAACCATAAATGTGTTTGGAGAGTTCTTGGACATTTTGGAAAGCTTGCAACATTCTCTACAATCCATCTTTGGAATTAAATTTGATATTCCAAGTGGAACTATGTGAAAAATGGCCATGAAGATAGGTCAAAATCCTGCCTAAACTAGGGCAAAATTTCACTAAGTTAAAAGTTTTAGGGACCATTGTTCCAAAACTCATAACTTGAGATCCAAGCTTCTTTTGGGAAAACTTTGTGAATCAAAGTTGTATACTTTGTGGAGGACTACAACTTTAATGTTGGATGTTTTGTTTGAATCCAAATGCATCATGGTGAAAATGTTGGGCAAAGTTAGGAAAAATTAAGAAAATTTTATAACTTAGAAAAATTCTAAGTTATGAAATTTTTCAACTTTAAACCCTAATTTGCAAAAATGGGTTTCTTGATGAACAAGTTTCATGTTTTGACACATCTTTATGAAAAATGACCCTTGGCACTTGATTTTGACCAAAAAGTCAAAGTTTGACTTTTTAGTGTACAATTGATTTTTGATTAGTTGACTGGAAAATTCATCTGTCAATCCAATGCAATTGAGATCTTTTGAGCCTTGTGAATAGGTCAAGATGATGCCATTGAGTCCTTTAATCCATGCTTGAACCCAATTTGCCATTGGCTAGGTAAAAAATTAGAAATTGCCCTTGTGCAGTCAAAACCCTAAAAATGACCATTTTGCCCTTTTGGTGATCTGATCAAATTTCTTGTGGAGTTGTGGTCCAAACTTGATCAAATGGTTCATATGAGTTCATAATGTTGATATGGATCAAAAATTGTGAGGTTTGACTGTAAATTGGCCACAGTTGACTTTTTCCCCAATATAGTTGATTTCTAGATCAACTGTCCAATTGACTGAGCAAAAATTTGATTCAGGGCTTGAAACTTGGTAGAGGTAATCTTGTGAGTCCAACATGAAGTATGAAAGTCACTTTGGGCATTGGAAGTCCAAAATTCCTTGTGCAAACTCAAACCCTAATTTAGGTCAATAGTACAAGGAGATGTCTTGAGCATAGCAAACCCTAACTTGATCTTGAGTTCAAAGAGCCTTGTGATGAGAAATGTTGATAAAATGAGAGGGCAAATTTTGGGGTAAAACACTTGGTCATTTTCAATTTTTGACTTCCAAGTTCATATTATATTTATTGGGTGCTTATTCATAAACGGATGAAACAACCACTCTAGTTGTACACATAGCACGCCTTTAATCTCAAGGTCTAGGGTTCGAATCCCCCTTGCCACAGACCTTTTGATTATATTTTTTTACTTTTTCAAACTTCAATTTTCTACTTCATTTTTTTACTATTTTCACTTAATTCTTTTTGCAATCAAATGTAATCTTTTGAGCTAATTTCTTTTTTTTGCACACTCTTAGTTTATTATATCTATTTTATGATCATGTGAAAAATCCCAAAAAAATAGATTTAGGTTTTTAATTGATTAATTAAATTTTTATAAATAAAAATCACACTTTGTTTTATTTTATAAATTAGTTTGTAAATCAATTATAATTAGGGTTTATTATTTTTACACTATAAAATATTTTTATAAATAAAACACCAAAAATATTATAATTTCTTAGGTTTTAAATTTCTTTTCCTTTTCACCATCTTCGCGTGTTTGTTTATTTTTCGCATCGTTATTTTCATAATTATGTAACTGTTAAGGGATGTAATAGATAAAATAGGGTTTACTTTACTTTTCTTCCCATTCATAAATTTATACCCCCATTCCCGAAGCGTTGTAATAGTGTAGGACATTTAATTTCCGCAATTTACTGCTTTCCTTATAACTGTTAGTTTAATAGGATTGTATGGCAAGATCTAAAACAAAACGTTAGATAACCATAAATCTAAAATAAATTAACTGAAATCAAAACACTTCACGCACGTGCACCTCTAGGGTGACCCTCACTTGTTGCCTCGGATAAAAAACAGTCATGTACCTCGAACGTGGGATGCTTTAGCAAAGACCCTCGAATAAAAAAGATCGTAGTCCCTCGATGACCCTTCGATGCTGCCTTCGGTAAACGATCTTAGTCCCTTACAAAAATTTCTAAAGTATCCTACAAGTTTCCTTCTATGACTGTACAATGACCCGCGCCTATCCCTCACATCCAATGATAAGGCTTCCTACTAATTAATGGTAGGGTAGTACCATCTGAAGGAAGAGGAAAAGAATAAAGACTTCTTTGAGTAGGTAGAACGCTCATAGTCGCTTGCTCACAAACTTTTCAAAACAAAACATCTTTCCACAAAACAACACATTCTTTCACAATATTTTCAAAACAAACATTTTTTATACATTCTCAACGATACGAGAATCATTATAAAATTGTCGTACTTAGGAATTTTCAAAATATTTACAAACATATACAAGCATAAAGCCTTTCCAAAAAGTGAGCTAGCGATTAAGAGCCCGTAGAAAACTACGGATGAAAAGGATTCTAACACCTTCCCTTTTCATAACCTACCCCCTTTACTCAGAAAATTCTCAAAAGGTATTTCTTGTTCTTTTCACCCTTTCCTTTATTGGATAAAAGAAAAGTCGACGGAAACTCTTTCTATCCGCAACATTTGCGATAAAACGCAAAACCAAAAATTAAGTTCTCCCACTGTATTACAGCTGGTCAGAACTCTTTTTATCCCCGGTGATAGAAGATTATTGAGATATTCACCTGTGGAGTTTTGGAACCTTGAGTTTCTGGTTCAAAGATTCTTTCCTCTTCCCTAAGTAAAGATGTATACCCCAGTGGTAAAATCCCCAGTGCGGTCTCATATTGGTTTTTGTTTGATTCAAGAATTATCATTATCTCTAGCATAAGTTATCTTCATCAAGAAACTCCACGAGAAAAATTTCCATTCCCACCGAATTCTCCCCATCCTGACAGAAGACGAGGGATCTGTTCCCCAAAAAGTTGCGATTTAACCAAAGTTCAAGATTTTCTCTGGAATGCAATTTATTTTTTTGCAAGTATTCCTCCAAAGAGTTTACTTCCCTAGTGATACCTTTCTTCGAAAGTTGTTAATTCAGAATCTCAATTCCCCTCTGAAGTTCAGTTTGTTTTACGGAGGATCAGAAGTGCAAGGGTGATTGTTCAGATGTTCCTTGTCTCCCAGACATTTTTTATTTTCGTTTTTTTTCCCAGTGAAACTTTTGATCATGCATCATTAAACATGCATCATTACATTGCATCTTAAAAATGCGTAGCATTTCCATTGTATGGAGCATTACGCTATAAAAAGGAAGTATAAACATGCATTGAGGTATAAGCCAATTATGGCGTGCACCCGAAATAACCAAAGATGTTATGTGCTCAGACTTGAATTATCTCCACAGTTTTTCCCTGGGGTGATTCTACCCTATGCAATTTGTTTTGGTTTGCCACCAGTCAAGTTTTTGGTTTTCTCTTTTCCCCGTTGAGTCGTGGATTTCCCTTGCCTATGTGGGTCCTCGGTTATTTTACTTGTGTCTACTTTGCTGTTAGAGTGCGAGTAAGGTGTATAACCTTTCTTACTTCTCAAGTATTTGAGTATTTGTATTTGGCGTATGGTAATTCAGATAATTGCCACTCTTGAAGAATTATACCCTAATGTTGGCTTGAGGGATATTGTAATTCTTGCATACTTGCAAATTCTTAAAATTCCAATATGTCTTGGCAATCCTTGTTAGAGTCCCCTTGGCTGGTCTCTTTTCACTGTGAAGTTCGCTTCTGATTGGTGTTCTGTTTGAATCTACTTTGGTCAGAGTCCTCGTCCAGTTTCCCCAGCAGAGTCTATCAAATTTGTATCCTCGGTAAGTCCACCTTTGATCCGTGTCTTTTCTCTAAGAGTCTATCTTCGTCTAGTCTTCTTTTCATCGGTGAGTTCTCCTTTGATTGTTATTTCTTAATGGGAGTATTCTTTAGTTGGTCTCTTGTTCATATGTTTAACATCCCTTGTTTAGGTTTTGTTTTGATCAGTTCATTTTCTCTGGTTTATCCGTTTGGATCGGGTTCACCTTGCGTTAGCCTAGCTAACATTTCTGGTTTGGTTATGTTTTAATCATCTTCTTTCCGTGTTTAGGTTCTGTTTTGATTAGTTCCTTTTTTCTGGTTTATCCGTTTTGGCCGGGTTAACCTCCTGTTAGCTTAGCTAACATTTCTAGTTAGGTTATGTTTTGATCATCTCCTTTCCTTGTTTAGGTTCTATTTTGATCTGTTTCTTTTCTCTGGTTTATCCGTTTGGATCAAGTTCACCTTCCGTTAGCCTAGCTAATATTTCTGGTTAGGTTATGTTTTGATCATTTCCATTCCTTGTTTAGGTCCTTTTTCACCAGATCCTTTTCTCTAGTTTATCCGTTTTGATCGGGTTCTCCTTCCGTTAGCCTAACTAACATTTCCTGTTAGGTTATGTTTTGATCATCTCCTTCCCTTGTTAGAGTCTATTTTGACCAGTGTCTTTCTTATATGTGTATAATATCCTTACCAGACATGTATATTTGATCTTTTTTGTGCGTATCTAACCCTGACCAGATATGCAAGATTTATATTCCCTGATAATGACTATTCACAGAAAGCAAAAAAAATTGAATTCAGAAAACAAAAATGAATAATACCCGACTATCTTTAAAGTGCAATTTTTACGGTTCTATTAAGTATTCAATTCTCTTTTACATTGATTGTTCGAAAGGTTACTGCCAATCTCACCATCTGGTTAAAGTAGATTGAATAGGGGTATATGTTGTACCCCAAAATCATCCTTATTCATTTTAACCCTAATTGGCTTATACTTCAACATCATATGCATACATACATGTCATAGGGTCTACACTCATGGGATCAACATTTTTTTCTTTGTGAAAAGTAATGTGAAAGACAAAAGTTCCGTTAAACAACATTGTGAAGAAGAAATCGAGGTTTTTAATTTAAATGCATTCAACATGTTTTCCAATCTATCCAATCAATGATTAATCAATTCATCATCATACCAAGCTCTTATGTTTCTTGGCATGCTTGGAATTGTGCAGTGAAGAAGTGAAAAACACAAGAAGGGGGGTTGAATTGTAACTTAAAAATCAAAGGCAATAGACTCAAGATTTTTATCCTGGTTCGCTTGATCTCAAACTACTCCAGTCCACCCGCCAAAGTGATTTCGCCTCTCTCCAATGAGGACTTAATCCACTAATCAAACAGATTACACAACTACTTTGAAAATTGTCAAAGTCTTCTTGAGTAAGACCACAACCCGGTTTATCTCAAGGAATAGTATCTTAATCAAAGAATAATTGACTGTGTACTATATGTTATTCGTTACAAAAACTGTATCACTACTGTGATGTATTACACAATTTGAGTATATGAAAGAATGTGAATATTTGCAGCTTTTTTGAGATGTATGAGCAATCATTGGTTAAATCGTGAACGATTTGTCCTTTGAGCTTGTTTATATAGGCGTGGAAATCTGTCTAAAATAAAACATGATAAATGGACACTCAATGCACTTTCCATACTGAGAAGATTCTTGTCTGAATGAAGAAGTTGCATATGATATTGTCTTAATTGAAAAGTAACGCTTTAGAACTAGAGAATCTTGCATGCTGATTTTACTTCAGAACATTGATGACTCAGAGATATGAGGACTTGTTGGCGTATTACACTTCTGTTCAGAATCAGAGTATCTTTTACTTTAGCGCAGATTCTGATCATCATTCATCAGAACATTCTGATTAGCTCAGCTTGAAAGCTTTTATGGCTTAACTTCTGATGTTGTTTCAGTCAGAACTTCTGTATAAAAAACAACACAAATTTAGAGTGCATATTTGTTCTTTTTGTTTGTTATCATCAAAAATCTAATTAAGGGTTGTAGAATCAAATTATATTCTAACAATCTCCCCCTTTTTGATGATGACAAAAACTAGGATTTTCAATAAAAAATATAGAACAAAAAGCTTAAGAGAGTCTCCCCCTTAGTTGATTACTCAGATAGAGATGAGTTACTTCCCTGAAGTTCCTTCTCGTCAGAGCTTTTGATGCATCTCCTTTTGTTCTTATTAGAAAATGTTCCTGTTTAAGCTTTCAGAAAAGATAGAAGTTAAGATATTCAGAATATTTGAGGCTTTGTCCCAGTATACTGTTATTGAAACTATCTTACGTTCTCTCCCTTTTTGTCAGGTATCAAAAAGAAATATAATCAGAGTCAAAAAGATGATTTGTATTGAAAACAGAATGCAATGACATTTTTCAGAAGCAGAGAGGATAAGATGAAAAATACAGAAAATAAGTTAAATAAAATCTAAGAAGGAGGGGGAAGTCGTGTGAACAACGCTTCCAGCAAGCTCTTAATCTGAGTGCTTGATTCTTCCTGCTTTCCCATAATGTCTTTGATTTCTTTTGTTGTATCTTCTTGTCTGTCCAATATATCCCTGATCTCTTTGTTTGTCTCTTCTTTCTTATCCATTCTGGCACGGATTAAAGCATTCTCCTTCTTCAAATCTTCCAGAGTTTGCATGACTAGAGACGAAGCTGGTGTATCTTCAGGGGTTGCATGTCGTTCAGAACACTCTGCAGCCTCTTCTGATTGAACAACTTCTTCTGTTGCAATTTCCTTTTCTGGAGCAGTAGTTAGAGGGTGACTATCAGAATCTAGTTCAGTGGCTTCTGAAGGTTGGTGCTCTTTCCAGGGAGCATTTTCCAGAAGAAGAATTTCTTTCTTGTCCTAGTGACTTAGAACTTGATTTTTGAAGGCTTTTAGCTGATCATTGAAGTTCTATTGAGCCATCTCATAGCTCAATTCTTTCAGCTTCTGGGATTCAGAGTTGAACCATTTTCTGAATCTATCCCACAGAGAATCAGAAGCAGCAGGATTAGAATTCTCTTGACTTGCTTGCTTCAAAGACGTAACCCATTCCTGTATTTCTGTTTCAAAAATCAACAAGTTCTTACCAACATCTGATTTGGTTAAGGTTGGTTTGGGTTTGGGAATGGCAATTTTATTTGAGGTGGAAGCTAGATGGTTCAGCACTTCTAGATCAATGACGGTTCTGAGATGATCAGCTGGACGGTTGATTGGTGAGGGAGTAAAAGAATCAGAAATAAGGATTGGTAAGTGAGGAGTGTTTGGTGGTGTGGATTCATATGGTGAAGGTATTTCTGGAATATCATGAATGGAGAGAGGTAAATGAACCGTAAGAGGTTATGTTATCCCGGGAATTGGGGGTAGAAGTATCAGAGTCAAAAAGGGAGTCTTATGATGGGTTTGCGGTAGCGTGTTGAATTTCTAGTTTAGGTGTTTCAGAAGTTGGATTTGCAGATTGAGGAGTGAGAGGGTTTTCATTTTCTGGTTCGGGTGAGTTGAGGTTTTGGTGTTCTGGTTAAGGAGAGTGTGGTTGTGGATTTTCTGGTTGTTGAAACTGAGTATTGGGATTTTCTAGGATTGGTGAGTGAAAGTCTTGATCAAACAGTTCAATATCAGAGAGAACTCTTGCAAGTTCTGGTTGATTTTGTTCTGGATTTGAATTGGGGGAGTGAGGTTCATTTAAGAAATTGCCAAGAGTTACATATGGGCCAAACTCTATGTCAAAATCCTCAATTGTTTGTGGTGAAGGATTTTCTACAACAGAAACAAAAGATGCGTTACCTTTCTTTTGCGTAGTTTTGGGTGTCCTCTGAGAGGATCCTTCTCCTGCTGCCTTCCTCTTTCTGGATTTCTTTAGCACATCCTCTGAGTTGGCTTGTGCAGGTCAAAGATGTTGATTTCTGGAATAGTCCCATCTTCCTTGCAAGCTTCAAGGTAACTGACTACAGTCTCTGGAGAAGCATATATCTTAGAGAATAGTGGAAAATCCTTCAGAGGGATTATCCTAGAAGTGATGACCTCATGAGAAGCAATTGTTGGTTCCTTCTTAATGCTTTCAATAATCTTCATTTTCTTCATATTTTTGGCATTCAGTGGTTCCCAGCAGTTGCTTCTAGAGTGTTGATTTCTTGAGCCTCTGTCAGATGTTCTATCAACCTGTTTTCCGTCAGAATATCTGAAATCAATCTTCCCAGAGGAATCCAATCCCTCTTAGTTCTTTCTTCTTCTCTTGTCTCTTTCACACTTGTTCTCAGATGGTTGAAGAGCAAATATGGAAGATTTATTTTGGTCTTCTTTGCAATGAAGTATAACATAAATTGTTGATCAATGTTGATGTAATCAGGAGAGCTTGTAGGCTTCCTGTGATTGATACATCCCAAAATGATCCTAGCCCAGATTCTGTAATAATCTTTCAATTCTTTGATTTTGCTGGATGGCTGTCCAGAAGTGAAAATGACCCTAGCAATGGATTTTAGGTCAGAACACTTATCAGCCATATCAATGCATCTGACTCCGCTGCCATTGTATCCAATGAGTTTCCCAATCAAATCTTCTGTAATCACTATCTTCTTCCCCATAACATATGACGTGTCCTGGTGGTTGGATGAAGTAGCATGAATCTAAAACTCTTTAACAAGAATGGGAAAAGTTGGACCCAACAGACGATCAAAGTATTTGTTCCATCCCTGTGCAGTTACATCGTCATACAGATCAAACCCGTTTTCTTGTAAACTTTCAAAATCGATGATCAATTCACAGAGAACTTCAAGGTTGTCGACCGGAGTGAGCATTGTTCTAATGGGCTCCTCATATTGTTCTGTTGACGAAGAACCAGGAGCATTGTTGAGATTCTTGAGGCTTGATGAGGATGTCATTGTTCACACGGATTCTTTGAAGAAAATTGATAGAAAGGGTTTTTGAAGAACTAGAGCAAGAGAGAATATTGAAGGTGGTAAAACGTGAATGAATGAAATAGTAAATTAAGTTTTATAAACACTTATAAAAATGTAATCAGTAAGAAAGAGAAAATAAGTAATGATTATACTGAATTAATGAAACCTGAAATTAAGGGATTTAGTGAGATATTGAACAGTTACCAATGACAAGTGTCTCAATGCATCCAATCAGAGCCTTCGACCCTTCAGAATTTGAACGCGTGTTCAGCCTCAAAAGGTAGATTATGAGAGGATGACATATGTTTGATGGTGTGAACTGCACGCCTCTATCCTTGAAATGAAAAGTTCAGATCTTCATAGATAGATTTTGAGGCAACTGTACTCCTAACTTCTGAAGACAAGTTAATCAGATGTTCACCGAAAACAATAACATTTTGAGGGTAAGAATATGCAAATAAAACATTTTATTCTTGACACAATTTCATGCTGAGATGTTTCAGAATGAAATTAAATATATCTTCAGAAAGGGGTTTTGTAAACACATCAGCCCATTGATGGCCTGTGTCAATAAATTTTAAAGTGAGAATTCCTTTCTGAATATAATCCCTAATAAAATGATGTTTTATTTCTATATGCTTAGCCCTAGAATGCAAAATGGGATTTCTGGATAGACAGATGGCAGAAGTGTTATCACAGAAGATATGGATGTTACTCTCAAATATGTTGAAGTCTTCAAGTTGACTTTTCATCCAGAGCATTTGTGTGCTACATCCAGCAGCTGCTATGTATTCAGCTTCTGCTGTTGACAATGCTATTATGGACTATCTCTTGTTGGTCCATGAGATCAGATTGTCTCCCAGAAACTGGCAGCTTCCAGAAGTGCTTTTACGCTCTACTCTATCTCCAGCAAAGTCAGCATCATAGTATCCTACTAAGCTGAATTCATTGGATTTTCTATAAAACAAACCCAGGTTAGTAGTACCTTTCAGATACTTGAAAATTTGCTTAATTGCTGTTAAGTGAGATTCTCTAGGATCTGATTGAAATCTAGCACATAAGCAAACACTGAATAAAATATCAGACCTTGAAGCCGTCAAATAAAGGAGAGATCCAATCATACCTCTGTAGATATTTTGTTCTACCTTTTTACTTACCTCTTCCTTTTCCAGAATGCGTGTGGGATGCATTGGAGTCTTTGAGGGCTTACATTCTGAGAGGTCAAATTTCTTCAGAAGTTCTTTGACATATTTGCTCTGATGAATGTAAGTTCCTTCTGGAGTCTGGTTTATCTGAATGCCCAGAAAGAATTTAAGTTCCCCCATTAAGCTCATCTCAAACTATTCCTGCATGCACTTAGAAAATTCTCTTCCCAGAGAAGGTTTAGTGGATCCAAAAATAATATCATCTACGCAAATCTAACAAACTAAAATGTCATTCTTAAATGTCTTACAGAACAAGGTTGTGTCCACTTTCCCTCTGGTAAATTCCTTTCTAACAGAAATTTACTTAGTCTTTCATGCTGTTGTACCCCAAAATTTTCCCTCTCACTTATCAAGAATTTTGCTCACAAGATCTCCTTGGGCTCAAGACTGCACTAGGGTTTGATCAACTCAAGACACCTCTTTATGCAGTGATGACCAAAATTAGGGTTTGAGTTTGGACAAGGATTTTTGAACTTTCAATGCTTCATATGACTTTCATGGATCATTATGGACCCCCAAGATTACTCATGTCAAGTTTCAAGCCTTGGATCACACTTTTGATCAGTCAATTGAACAGTTGACCAAAAAAATCAGTTGTATTGGGGGAAAAGTCAATCATGGCCAATTTACAGTAAAACTTCATAATTTTGGATCCACATCAACATTTTAACCTCATATGTATCATTTGACCAAGTTTGGATCACAATTCCTCAAGAAATTTGATCAAATACCCAAAAGGGCAAAATGGTCAAAATTAGGGTTTTGACTAGGAAAGGGAAATTTCTAATTTTTGACCTAGAAAATGGTCAATTGATTTAAGGCATGATCTCAAGAGTCCAATTGCATCTTTTTAACCTAATGACATGGTTCAAAACATTGCAAGTCCATTGGATTGACAGATGAATTTTTCAGTCAACTGATCAAAGTCAATTGTATACTGAAAAGTCAAACTTTGACTTTTTGGTCAAATTCAAGTACAAAAGATCACAATTCATCAAAACATGTCAAAATATGAAACTTATTCATCAGGAAATCAAAAAGTCAAGATTTCATTTTGAAAAGTCAAAATTTCCAAACTTAGAATTTTTCTAAGTGTTGGAAATTCATGTTTTTTAATAACTTTGAGCCAAATTTTCACCATGATGCAAGATGATTCAAGAGAAACTTCCAACATGAAGGTTGTAGATCTCCATGAAATCTAAAAAATTTCTTTACTCAACTCTTTCCCAAAATGCTTGGATCTTAAGTTATAATTTTATGAACATAGGGTCATGAAACTAAAACACTTAGTGAAATTTTGCCCTAATTTGGCAAGGATTTTGACCTAACTTGATGACACTTTTTCATTTAGTTCCAAGGGGAATATTCAAAATAAATTCAAAAATGGTTTGTAGATCACATTGAAAGCTTTCCAAAATGTCCAAGAACTCCTTGAGATCATTCTTGAGTAGGGAGAATCGAAGAGATGAAGTTAGGGTTTTGTCACTTGAATTACAAGCCATTTTTTATGAACACATGAACCAAATCCATATCCATGCTGCATAATCATCACTTTGCAGGCCTCAAAATTGTTTTTCACTCCATAATTAATGGTTTACACAACTGATTATGCCCTTATCCAAGTGTTTCAAGCTTTGTCCAAATCAATTTTCCATTTTAGGGAGAAAGTAACATATCCATTCTTGTAAAGCAAGCTTTATGCACAAAGTCAGCTTCTTGAGATCCCAACTTGTTTTCCTTGATTACACTTCATCCACAAAGTCAGAAGCATTATGTTTAAAGTGGTTAACAACTCTATGAACCAAGTACAAGGCATGGAAACTTGAATTTCTCAAAAATCACATGTTATGCAATAAACATGTAAATTTGAATTTTGATCAACTAGAGCACTCCAAACTTGTTGCTTATAAATAGAGTCACTATTTGTGAGCTAGGGGATGAGCTTGAGCACCCTGAAATACACCAAAACTCTCTCAAATCATAAATTTCCCAAAAACTCCATTGTTGCACAGTTTCTGACCTTGAACATCAAACTCCCATTTCCCTCGTGCGTTTCTTTGCCTTTTAGTTTCTAAAGCTTCCTTACATCAAGTGTAACTTATCCCTGTACCTGTTTCATTTCTGTAACATCATTTACCCTATCTTCCATAACCAAAAACAGAGCATTGCACATTGACTTCTCCAAGTCATTTCAGCCACTATCAACTCAAGCAAACTATTGCATTAGCTTCCTAGGACCTAATGGAAGCTAACTTGATCATCACCATCACTTAAAACAAGCTCAAACTCCAAACACGATTTCCAGTTTTGAAGTAAGTTTTCTCAACTTGGAAATCTTCATACAGGCATCATCAATAGTTTATTTGTGAATAAAACATGTAGATATCATTGCCCTGAAGCTAACCATGTCTGTAGTTTCCATTAATTTTGCTTGAGCTTAGAGAATTTTGAAACTGAAATTTCCGAAATTTTTAGGGTTCAGATTAGGGCCATTAAAATTCTTGCTTATCTTTGATCTATAGTTTTAATACTTTACATTTCTGGAATCGTGAGAAAATTTGCTACAAGTTTCATGTTTACAGTTTTCATTTTTGATGAGAAATGAGCAAGTTACAGTTGGTCTCATTGGAGGTTGAAGATGAAGTCTTCAGGACACGTTTTGCCTTACATATTTATTGTTTCATTTGTATTAACGGATGTATAGTCATCCCAGTGGTAGAAGTGCGCGCCTGTAACCTATGGGACCTGGGTTTGAGCCTCAGTGGTACCCTTTTCATTTTTTTTTCATATTTTTACAATTCTGACTTTTTTGTTTGGCAGACGCTGGGCCCTTTGGGCCTGGCTTATTTTTTGTGTTTGCTAGCTGACCTCCACGTTGACTCTTGGCACCCCCTGGCCCAAATTATTTTATTTTTTCATTTTTTTCATTTTTTTCTTTTCTTAAATATATTTTCTAAATATTAAAAAAATCATAAAATACAAAAAAAAATTATATATTTATATTTTGACTTATTTTATTTTATTTTTCCACAAAAAATATTTTTATTAATTATACTTTATTTATTACTTATAAATAAAATTAGGTTATTAGTTATTTTCTTCCACGTTAATTTAAATACTTTATTTTTTATATAAAAAAAGACTAAAAATATTTTATAATACTAAATATTTTATAGATAAAAATGCCAAAAATACTTTTCTTAAACTTATTTTCTTTTGATTAATTAATAAAACTAGGGTTATTCAAAAAATCTTTTCTTAATAAATTCAAACTTAATTAATTATTTTCTTTATTTAATTAGGTTTAGACAAAATCTTTTTTTCATGAAAACCAAACAAAATTCATTTTCTTCACATTTTGCATCCTTGTACATTTATTCATCTTTATACTTTGTATTTATTCCTTGTATATTTTGTACCAATTCAATATGGTTGTAATAGACTAATTAGGTTTAAATTATTGCAATCCCCATTTACAAATTATACACCGCTCCCTACAAACGTTGTAATAGCGTAGTAACTTTAAATTTCACAATTTACCGCTTTTACATACAATGCTAGTAATTAGGGTTTGTATGAAAAGACTAAAATCAATACTTAGCAAAACCCTAATTCAAGACAAAAACAAGAATGAAAACAATACATTTGCACACAAGCACCCCTAGGGTTATTCCACTCGGTTGCCTTATACAAAATGGCCATATTACGCATGTAAGGTATCTTAGCAAAAAACAAGCAAATACAAGATCATAGTCCCTCGATGACGCTATCTAAGTTGCCTTAAGAATGATCTTAGTCCCTCAAAAAGAATTCTAAGATACCTTGTAACATTTCTAATCATAGTTATAGGATGACCCACGCCCGTCCCGTTTATATCCAAAGATAGGGTTGCTTACCAAATCAATGGTAAGACAACAATGTCAAAGGAAAAGAAAATGAACAAGAAAGACATTTGAGTAGGTAGATTGCTCCTAATTACTTGCTCAACTTTAAACAAACATCCTTGCTATTTTCAAAAAAAACAAACACCTACACTTTCAAACATCTTACAAACTTGGAAACATTTTCAAAAGATCAACATCTTTGTATACATTCTTACGAACGAGAATCATTACAAAGATTGCCTAAACAATGGCCTCTTTACAAAATACTTTCAAAAACCACACAGAGCATAATTTCAAACAAAAGCAAGTGATCTAGCAAGTAACTAAGAGCCCATGGAAAACCATGGATGAAAAGGGTGCTAATACCTTCCCTTTTCATAATCTACCCCCCGAACTCAAGAAATAATCTCAAAGGTCTTTCCTGTGCTTTTTCACCTTTCCTTTTGGATAAAAGAAAAGTCGGTGGCCACTTAAGCTAATCGCAACATTTGCGATAAACCGCAAAACCCTCAAGTCAGTTCTCCCACTGTATCACAGAACTGGCGACTCTGCTGGGGAAAATTCTAAAAGTGGGGTTACCTTTGGGCTAGATCACATTTACTTGCTTTCATTGTTTGACTTACATGCTTTACATTATGGTTCTTTGTTTGGGTTTGAATCCTCTACCCGGATTTAGGATACAATATAGGTAAGTAACAATACATTATGGAAGCTGTGCAGGGTATACCGACATGGTCTAAGCAATAGCTACGTTAGTGCGACATATTTGTGGGTACCGGTAGCCTTTGAGTTAATAAAAGAGAATACGGGGCCGCTGAGTGATGTCATGAAGCACTAATGAACTTTTAGAACCTTTACTTGACCAACTTAGCCTTTAGGATGTAGTGAGATGACCGGCTTTGGTGTAGTCCGAAGTTGGTAGATACTCGATACTACACTCATTGAGGTTTGGTTCCTTGGGATATTTCGGTCGCCATTAAAGAGGCTTCTGCTGAAACAATGACCAAGGAAACAAACCAGTGATATTGAGCTCCTTAGAACCCGGTTACTATTACTAGGACAGGTTTGAGCCAACTAAACTTCAAGAGGGTACTTACCTATGAGACCCCATGCAAGCCTAAAACTAAGGATTTGTTTGCTTTGTTTGTATATACATGCTTGTACATAACATCATGAACATCATAAAATCATACACATTCACTAACCATTTCAAGGATTTTGGATTTATCTTTGTTCTTGTTTTGTAGGACATGGATCCTCTTCGCAGGAAAACTATTCAAGTCAACCTTGTAAGGATCCCTCCACAACTTAAGGAGTTAGCTTCGAGGATTCCTGAAAATTCTCCATTCACTGAGAGACATGGTCGCTTACTCAACTTGGTCACCTCCAACACAGATGAGGACATGGTGAAAGTGTTCTTTCATTTCTTTGATCCTTTACACCATTGCTTCATATTTCCCGACTATCAACTGGTGCCAACTTTGGAAGAATTCTCCCAACTCTTGAGGATTCCCATTCTCAATCAACTACCTTTCAATGGTACGGAAAGAGACCCAAAGCCAGAAGAGATTGCTCAAGCTCTACACTTGCACTCATCTAATGTCACAACTCATTGGGAAACAAGGAGTGGTTTCAAAGGTTTCCTAGAAAAGTTCCTATTTGAGAAAGCCCAAAGCTGTTGGAATTCCTTGGATCTGCAAGCCTTTGAGGAAATTGTGGCTCTCCTCATCTATGGGATGGTTTTGTTTCCAAACCCTGACCAACTCATAGATGTGAACACTGTCGAAATCTTCATATCCCGCAACCTGATGCCTACAATTCTAGGGGATATCCTACACTCTTTTCACACTCGCACGATGAGGAAAAGAGGTGTCCTTATGTGTTGCACTCCTCTCTTGGCAATATGGTTTATTTATCATCTTCCCCAATCTGTATTGAAGAATGAGCAAGGTTTAAGGTGGTCACAAAGGTTTATGACGCTCAAACATTCAGACATTCATTGGTGCTCCCGATCCATAGAGAATGTTACTATTGTCGACCATTGTGGAGAATTTCTTAATGTCCCTTTACTTGGCATTAGGGGAGGTATCATCTACAACCCCTGCTTAGCCTTAAGACAGTTTGGTTATGCCCGAAGGGATGGCTCGCACGATATGCTGATTCAAGGTTTGGTATTTGACTACGACAATGACGATCAAAGTCTTCGCCAGAGATTTATCCGGGCTTGGAGGATGTTAAACAAGGTAGATAGCAAGACATTGGGGCATAAG
Organism: Vicia faba; assembly: GCA_948472305.1. Lineage (NCBI taxonomy): Eukaryota > Viridiplantae > Streptophyta > Magnoliopsida > Fabales > Fabaceae > Vicia > Vicia faba. The sequence goes on from OX451741.1 coordinate 1,448,900,019, forward strand.
AATTCCATCCCTCTTGATCCTTACCTCAAATGGGTACGAACTCGTGCTCAGAGTCTTATGATGCCTTATCCTTCCATTCTCCTGGTAATCATTGAGCCTGTCATGGAAGGAGATGTTCCATACACTATCCTACATCCTGACATGCCCACCTCTTTTGAAGACCTACAAAGAGATTGGATACAACTCAAGGGGGATCGCAATACTTTTGAAGCCCAATTATATGCAAGTGAGAAGAAGGTTTTGGAACTCACTAAGCTACTTCATGAGGAGCAGACTCTGAATGCCTACATTGCACCAAAGAGGATGTGCACTACCTTTTTGTCTTAGAGTTTCTTGTATTTGCTTTGCCCAAAGAGGCATTATTGTACTCAAGCTTTAATCTATTAATATAACGAGTGTTTCCTTTTTTGTCTAAAACAAATTTGAATCTTAAAATCCTTGAAATCATTTCATAGCATTTACCATTCATCATAACATAAGCAGATTTCTTGCAACAAGTCTCCTCATCTCTCTACTGTTTATTTCAGTAAGATGGATCTCGAGAAAACAGTGAAGAACCTCCAAACTCAGAATGCACAGTTTCAACAGTTTTTCTTAACTCTGGCCAAAGGACAAGAAGAGTTGAAGACTTTGCTGGATGAGGAGAAGAAAAAGAAGACAAAGAAGGTAACCGGAGTTCTAAACATGGGAAGAAGATTCCACGGGTAGATAAGAAGGACCCTAGACTTTGCAACGACATCCGGTGAGAGAAACAATCAAGATGGGAAAGGCAAGGAAGCAGTTGTCCCGTTAGAATCAGAAGAGGAAGAAGAAGACTATTCTGAGGAACAATACCCTTCAGCTGATGAAAAGTATAAACATCTCGAAGAGCGGTTGAGTGTAATGGAAATCCAAAAAGTGCTTAGCTTGTACTTTGAAGAATTGGGTTTAGTGTCAGGGATTGTCATTCCTCCAAAATTCAAAGCACCTGTGTTCTCCAAATACGACAGAGTTTCATGCCCTAAAATGCATCTCTGGTCCTATGTGACGAAAATCCATCCCCATACCGCTGACAAAGACTTGTGGGTAAACTTCTTCCAAGACAGTCTGTCTGGAACTCAACTTGATTGGTTTTATCAGTTAGAAAGAGCCAATGTTCATAACTGGGAACATCTTGCTGCAGCCTTTTACAAACAATAACAATACAATGTTGATCTTGCGCCTACCCGTACTCAACTCCAGAGTATGGCCATGGTTTCCAATGAAGGTTTCAAGGACTATGCGCAAAAATGGACGGACTTGGCAGGGAGAGTCCAACCTCCTTTATCTGAAAGAGAGTTAGTTGATATGTTCTTGGGCACCTTGTTTGGTCCCTTTTTCAATCACTTGATTGGGAGTTCATCGGAAGGTTTCACTGAATTGATATTGACCGGAGAAAGGGTAGAAGTCGGGATAAAAAGTGGAAAGATTCAAAAAGATGCATCCTCCGCTGCTGTTAGGAAGCCATTCATCAGAAAGAAAGAAGTGGTTGCTGTATATCCTCAGAGAAATCAAGATAGGGCCAAACGTCTTCCAATGGTGGGGGTTGTTATGATTCCTAAACCTGCGCCTGATCAGCAAAGAAACAGCCAACCAAGGATGGAAAGACCAGTCAGAAAGTTCACCAGAATTAACATGACCCTATCTCAAGTATTGCGACATCTGTTAAGATCCAACCTGGTGACTTTGAAAGAAGCTCCAAAGAACCCTAACACAATATCTCCTCACTATCATCCTAATGCCCGCTGTGCACCACTCTGAGAGTCCCGACCATGACACTAATAATTGTTGGGCTCTAAAGAACAAAGTATAAGACCTCATTGAAGCCAGAGAGATTGAATTCGATGCGCCCGAAAAGCCAAATGTCATTTCTTCCCCTATGCCCAAACATGGCCATAATACCAATGCCATTGAATAAGATATGTTTGTTACTTCAGTTGATGAACTTATGACCCCACTCCTGACTATTAAAGTGAACTTGTTGAATGCTGGTGTTTTCCCGGGCTGTGATAAAGGCTGTCATTTATGTTTGTCCTCACCAACTAGTTGTCCTTTGTTGAAAGCAGACTTTCAGTGCCTAACAGATAACAAGGAAATTTTGTTTGAAAAGACTTTTTTTCCACCTGTTCCTTTTAATGATGTTTCTATCATTGCCATTTCCGCCAATTCTTCCAGGGTCTCCACCAAAAGACCCGTTAGAATTACATCAGTTCCAAAAGCAGCTCCTTTGATAATTATAATGCCTTGACCAGTCCCGTATTCGTCAGACAAAACAATACCATGGTATTATGGAGGGGATGTCTACTACCACGGTATCAAGCAAGACTGGCCAGCCGCCAAAGATTCAAGTTCTGAGAAAGTTGACTCTGATATCAGTAATATTGCAGGGACTAGCAAGATTACCCGAAGCGGAAGGATATTCTCTCCAGAAATTGCTCCCCCAAAAGCAGTTTCTGGACCCGTAATAATTCCTGTTGTTACTCCTTAAAAAGTTGTTCCCAGTCCTACATTCATCCCCACTAATACTCCAACTGACAAAGCTGTTACAATCCCTGCTATCACTCCTACTGACATTCCTGCTGTCGAGTTAACCGAAACTCGAGGTAAAAGTATTCTGATTGAGCCTGTCCGGATGAAGGCACAATCATTGGCTATCCCTGAGACCTCCCGGAAAGAGATGGAGGAAATTCTAAAGATCATATAAAGAAGCGACTAGATGTAGTTGAGCAACTGAGGAAAACTCCATCTAAAATTTCCATGCTGGCTTTACTACTATGTTCTGAGGCGCATGCAAAATCCTTGGTAAAATTCCTGAAAACTGCCCATGTACCCCAAGAAACATCTACCAATCAGTTCCAAGACTGCGTAGCCATCTTGACTGCGGATAATGGTCTAGGTTTTTCGGATGTTGATTTAAAGCCAAGATGGAGGAAGCATAATGAGTCCTTGCATGTCTCAGTTGAATGAAGGGGCACAACCTTGGCTCATGTATTGGTTGACACTGGCTCGTCTCTGAAAGTATTGCCTAAAAAAGCTCTTGATAGGCTTGACTGCTAGGGATTGACATTGAAGCCAAGCAACATAGTAGTGAGGGCATTTGACGGCTCAAAAAGGATGGTGCATGGGGAAGTGGATATCCCCATAAAGGTTGGAACCCAAACATTTGATTCAACCTTTTATGTAATGGATATTCGCCCTTCATATTCCTGCTTGCTAGGCTGACCATGGATTCACAGTGTTGGCGATGTTACTTCTATGCTGCACCAAATGCTAAAGTATCTGATTCAAGGGAAGATTATCACCGTTCATGGAGAAGAAGAGTATATGATCAGCCATCTCAATTCCTTCAGATATGTAGAATTAGATGGTGAATTTATTGAAACTCCATTCCAGCACTTTGAAGAAGTCCCGCAAGATGTGGCAGTAACCAAGGTTGTGTCTCAAGTTCCCAAGATCACAAGGCCTCCACTCTGAATGTCATCTTTAAAGGATGCCAAACCAGTGATAGAAGAAGGTGGGTGCACTATCTGGGGACAACTCCTGGATATCCCATACAAGTCTGACAAGTTTGGCCTGGGTTTCACTTTAGGTGCTCAGAAGGATGCACGCCGCGCTCGTGCTGGAGAACCACCCCTGAAGATCAGCAACCGTGAAGTCAATGCGGTAGAGGATGATGAAAATGGCTGCAACCTAGAGGATTGGATCTTCCCAACTACCAGCAAAGGGCTTAACAATTAGGAGGCTATAGATTTTGTCCCGATCACTTTTATCCCACAGTAATTTATCTTTACATTTTATTGGATCTGTAATATTAAAACAATTCAGACTCTTAAAACCTCGTGTCTTACCCAAGGCACAATGGTCTATTTGTAAGGGTTATTATCTCATTTCCATATGACATCAATGAATCATGGACGTGTTTGCATACAAACTTTGTGCTTATTGTTTTTCTTTATACATTTTTCATTTCTAATATAGTTATACTCCTACACACACTCACACTCACAATGCAGGTCTACATCCATTCTGGATCTGATGCAGTATATTCGCAAGTGTACGAATTGCGTCAGAGTAATATAAAAGATTATCGATCCACAGAGACCAATTGTCAATCTATCGTTTCCTATTGTTGCAGTGTTTAGATAAGTTATTATTAAACAGGGAATTTAGCATGCAAGAAAGTAAAGTGCAGCGAAATAAACTTCAGATATAAAAAGCGGGGTCGAATGTAATTCACGTAGTCAGATGATATTCGCAATGCTTCGGAATAGAACTACTTATAGGGCAATATTTTCTACTAAAGAAAAGAACTAATTTAACAGGAACTATCGCTTTCGCGTAATCAGAACCGAGTTTACTCTCTAATCAGACCTTCTTATTGTCACTTATAAAAAGGCGTGCATTGCGTTAAAGTAATAAACCTATTTTTAAGAAATAGAGTACTTGACTAAGTTGAAAAGTATTTTGATCTGGAATTTCTAATAAAAAGGGAACCTAACTTTAACCCTATAAAAGCGTCCGAAAATAGTTTCAAAATTGATTTCTTTGATAATAAAAATCCCTAGCTAACCGGACAAAGAGCTTTCGCTTCCTTTGACCAGTTAGAACTAACCGAGTTTAACAAAGGGTTGGACGGCTTTCGATCTTACCCAACAACAATAAAGCACAGAAAACTCGTACTAAAAACCAAAATAGCCCATAAGCATTTCTATTGACACATTATTTGGAATATCGATCTAACTAGATTCCTTACATTCTAGCCCAGTAAGGTTTAGCCTGGCATGGGAATGTAAACAGACATGTTAAAATAAATCATGCGAGAAAGTAAATAATTTAAAGCGTGGTGCGGGAAATAAATAAAGTAAAAGCAGGTGCGGGAAATAAACAAAGTAAAAGCAGTATGGGAAATAAACAAAGTAAAAGAAGGTGCGGGAAATAAACAAAGTAAAAGCAGTGCGGGAAATAAACAAAGTAAAATCAGTGTGGGAAATAAACAAAGTAAAAGCAGTGCGGGAAATAAACAAAGTAAAAGCAGTGCGGAATATATAAATAGAAACCTGCTCCAAACGGGGAGGTTTTAAATTTGGTACAAACTGGAAGTAAAATGCGACTGGAAATAAACAGCAGTTGAAAATAAATGTGGCAAGATAAACTTATTCCGGAGTGATCCAAACTCGATTACAGACTCAATCTACGAACTCGATCATAGACTCAATCAACAATGCAATAATTCCCTGATGTGAAGAATTATCGCTTTACAATGGTGAAATTATATGGCTTAAGTTCGCAACTATGGTTGGATCAAGTTTGCAACTAAGCTTGGGTGAATTGAAATGAAATCAGGAACTTCTATTTATAGAGGATGAGGAATGCAGGAAATCACAAGAATGCCCCCCAACTCCTTTTGGGGGGGAAAAATCGTCCAAAGGTATCGCCCGCCATGGAGGCCATGGCGCCCGCCATGAGTGTCAATGATATGAAGTGGGGAACGTGGCAATTGAGGTCAGCAGGAGGTGGTCCACGTCATGGCCTACCCTATGGCTGGCGCCATGGTGGACGCCATGAGTGCAAATTTCACCTAAACTCCTGTTTTTCAGCCTGTTTTCCTTCACTTCTTCAGGGGAGCTCTAGATATTTGAAATTCCTGAAAAGAAAACAAAAGATAGGCATACTATGAGAAAAAAATAATAAAAAACCTAAATAACATGTGAAATCAGAGTCAAAAACAAGTGTAAAGTAAGTGTTATCAAATTCTCCCACACTTAAACCTTTGCTTGTCCTCAAGCAAGAACTCTAAATAGATTAAGAAAAAAACGGTGTTAGTGAACAAGTTGGGCAGCAAGGGGCCTCTACAATTAAAATAAGGATGTACTGATAGGTACTGACTGATTCAAACCAAGGATATCATAAGACTTTGAAAAGAGCAGTATGAATGTCGTCGTCACGCCTCCATGAAACTCATGTTATCTGCTAGCTGCTATTGGATGGCAGAAAGTAAACCATCTCTTCTCTCCTCCCGGGCTAGCTGGTCATGCCACATCTCTTTAGTGATGTAGAAGCCATGAGCCGTACCTGCAAAAGTGTTAGAAGTAGAAGGTGCAGTGTGTGCGGGTGGAGCATGGTGGGGGGACACAGGTGGGGCATGAGGTTCATCCCTCTGCTCGTATTCTTCATCAGTCTCGTGTCCGTCCCCATGTGGAACATTAGGAGGTAATGGACCCGTAAAAGGTGGAGCATCTAGATCGTAGGTCCAGTTCCTCGCAATTTGTACATCAGTACGTCTAGTGCAAGGCAGAACGACTGATGGGATAGCGACACCTCGAATCATAAGTTCAAAACCACCCGCTCTCCTCACCTTGCACAATTTCATATCTTTTAGAAATTTCAAATTAATTGTGCGGGGAGGCAGGGGTGCAAGGGTAGCTATCTCCGCGTCAAGGTGCAGAGCTCTAGCAATAGATGTAATTAGTCCTCCAAAAGTTATGGTCCATGTGTGTCTCAGGACAGCAATCGTGTGAGAAACCATAAACGGGGCTGAATTAATTCTTCTATTAGTGAGCCTACCCTGCAAAAATAGAAGTTCTCTAGCATTTACCTTGTTTGGATTCTCCTGGCCAAAAAGAGTACAGGCGAGCATATATCGAAAAATTCAAATAGTCGGGTTCTGGATCAATGATGCTAAAATTCCTTCAAAAGAATTTATAGAAGAGTTTGACAATTGACGCCAGAAGGAAAATGCATCAGTGGACCATTCAGAATCCAAAGGGGTATCACAAATAGCGCCATCACCATGAGGAATACCCAACAGAGTTGCTAGTTTGTCGGTGCTATATTCATATTCAACATTAAATAGACTGAATTTAACCGTACCGACGGTACTAGCAGTGTCGGGGTAAACCAAATAAATTAGGGAACTTAAGAATTCCCGAGTTAGCCTCTCAAAGGTGGGCTCTTTTCTAGGAAAAATGTCATGCAATCCTAGGATGTCAGCTAAATGAAAAAAACTATGATAAAGTCCTAAAGTATACAGACAGTCTTCATCGACATACCTGGTTGAGACAATTTGTCGTCCTTGCAATTTTTCAAGGATTTTCCGTTGTCGGTCTCCGGGTTTGCCTTCACGAAGAACGTATCCGTTGAACTCCATTGTTGCTCCTTTGGAAGAAAATTGAAAAAATGGGTTTCAAAAATGGGTGTTGGAGATTGGGAGGAGAAAGTTTGAATTTTTATGATGATTTAGAAAAATGGATGTTGGAGTAGTTAATAGGGTAGTAGGTGGTTGAGAAAATGAGAGGTTTTGGGGTTGAAAATGGAGAAAATGGGAGGTTTTTGAAAATCTGCCCGTTATAGTCCCAGACCCCATGGCGGGCGCCATGGTCTTGGTGGCGGGCGCCATGCTTGGAATTTGGGCTGGGCTCAAATTTCTTTATTTTGTTGGTTTGGGCTTCTTATTCCAATTTCTTCTCATAGGTGCAAACAACAATTCTTCATTTGGTGCTTCCAAGGATTGGTGTATTGAATTTTTTTTCCTTTTATGTTTATAACTTGAAAATAATAAACTCATAAAAAAATTAAATAAATAATTAATTAAAGAGAAAAAAAATAAACAAAAAAAAATAAAAATAAAAATAAAAATAAATATACTTAATCATGGTAAGTCACAAAAAATAAAAAGAAAGTAGAATGCAAGAGTTAGGCATAAAAATAAATAAGTCTGAAAAAGGAAACAACATGATAAAAGAAATAACAAAACAACAAAACAGTGCAGATATGAATCAAGATCATCAAGGAGTGGTAGGGTATGTGGTCGACTCAGGACCATGAGCTGAAGCTAACTTACTGCGAAGATCATCAATTTCCTGTTGTAGGAGGTCTGTCTCAGTAGAGTGAGTAGCATTGGAAACCATAACCTGAAGGGAGAGGTCTTCAACTGTCTGACGAAGTTGGGCTACCTCTCTACACATCTCAGCAACCTGTGCATAGATGTCGGGTTGCTGCAAAGAGAAATTATTAGAGAATACAGTGGTCCTTTCTGGCGATGGACATGGATGATACTCAGGTACCAGAGGTGATTTTCGCTCGTCCACGGTCTCTCCAAGACCTTCTAAGGCATATGTCCAATTGGCAGGGTTATGGACATTGGTCATCATGGGATCAGGCAAGGTAAAATAGTGAACGGTTTCATTATCAATAAGGAGTCTATACTGGTTGGGATTAAAGTAGACTCTTCTCATCAGCCCACGATCCAAACAGAAATCAATGTCCATTGTAGTATATCCACAGTAGGAGGTAAGGTAAGATAACTTACTTGTATGACCCAAAGCAGAAGCAATCTGAGTCACTGTCTGTCCCACATGGAGGATACCTTCAGCAGACTTAGAAGTCATCATGAGATTCCACAGCAGAAAATTTCCACATGCTACAGGGGGATACTGGGTCGCACAGTAGAGGAAAAAGATATCCTCCTCGTTAACATGGGTATCAGTGTCGGCCTTCCCTAGGAAAGTGTGAGCAATAAACATCTGAAAATACCTGAAAGCGGGGTTGTGAATAACAGGGGATAGTTGAGTGGAAGGATCAAGCCTCCACTTTGAATGTCATTTTTAAAGGATGCCAAAGTAGTGATAAAAGAAGGTGGGTGCACTATCTGGAGACAACTCCTGGATATCCCATACAAGTCTAACAAGTTTGGCCTGGGTTTTACTTCAGGTGCTCAGAAGGCTGCACGTCGCGCTCGTGCTGGAGAACCACCCCTGAAGATCAGCAACTGTGAAGTCAATGCGGTAGAGGATGATGAAAATGGCTGCAACCTGGAGGATTGGATCTTCCCAACTACCAGCAGAGGGCTCAACAATTGGGAGGCTATAGATTTTGTCTCGATCACTTTTATCCCACAGTAATTTGTCTTTACATTTTATTGGATCTGTAATATTAAAATAATTCAGACTCTTAAAACCTTGTGTTTTACCCGAGGCACAATGGTCCATTTGTAAGGGTTATTATCTCATTTCCATATGACATCAATGAATCATGGACGTTTTTGCATACAAACTTTGTGCTCATTGTTTTTCTTTTTACATTTTTCCTTTCAAATATAGTTATACTCCTACACACACTCACATTCACAATGCAGGTCTGCATCCATTCTGGAGCTGATGCGGTATATTTGCAAGTGTACGAATCGCGTCTGAGTAATATAAAAGATTATCGATCCACAAAGACCAATTGTCAATCTATCGTTTCCTATTGTTGCGGTGTTTAGCTAAGTTAATATTAAACAGGGAATTTACCATGCAAGAAAGTAAAGTGCAGCGAAATAAACTTCAGATACAAAAAGCGGGGTCGAATGTAATTCACGTAGTCGGATGATACTCGCAATGCTTCGAAATAGAACTACTTATAGGGCAATATTTTCTACTAAAGAAAAGAACTAATTTAACAAGAACTGTCGCTTTCGCGTAATCAGAATCGAGTTTACTCTCTAATCAGACCTTCTTATTGTCACTTATAAAAAGGCGCGCATTGCGTTAAAGTAATAAACCTATTTATTAAGAAATAGAGTACTTGACTAAGTTGAAAAGTATTTTGATCTGGGATTTCTAATAAAAAGGAAACCTAACTTTAACCCTATAAACGCGTCCGAAAATAGTTTCAAAATTGATTTCTTTGATAATAAAAATCCCTAACTAATCGACCAAAGCACTTTCGCTTCCTTTGACCAGTTAGAACTAACCGAGTTTAACAAAGGGTTGGACGGCTTTCGATCTTACCCAACAATAATAAAGCATAGAAAACTCATATTAAAAACCAAAATAGCCCATAAGCATTTCTATTGACACATTATTTGGAATATCGATCTAACTAGATTCCTTACATTCTAGCCCAGTAAGTTTTAGCCTGACATGGGAATGTAAACAGACATGTTAAAATAAATCATGCGAGAAAGTAAATAATTTAAAGTGTGGTGCGGGAAATAAATAAAGTAAAAGCAGGTGCGGGAAATAAACAAAGTAAAAGAAGTACGGGAAATAAACAAAGTAAAAGAAGGTGCGGTAAATAAACAAAGGAAAAGCAGTGCGGGAAATAAACAAAGTAAAAGCAGTGCAGGAAATAAACAAAGTAAAAGCAGTGCGGGAAATAAACAAAGTAAAAGCAGTGCGGAATATATAAATAGAAACCTGCTCCAAACGGGGAGGTTTTAAATTTGGTACAAACTGGAAGTAAAATGCGACTGGAAATAAACAGCAGTTGAAAATAAATGTGGCAAGATAAACTTATGCCAGAGTGCTCCAAACTCGATTACAGACTCAATCTACGAACTCGATCACAGACTCAATCAACAATGCAATAATTCCCCGATGTGAAGAATTATCGCTTTACAATGGTGAAATTATATGTCTTAAGTTCGCAACTATGGTTGGATCAAGTTTGCAACTAAGCTTGGGTGAATTGAAATGAAATCAGGAACTTCTATTTATAGAGGATGAGGAATGCAGGAAATCACAGCAATGCCCCCCAACTCCTTTGGTGGGGAGGGAATCGTCCAAAGGTGGCGCCCGCCATGGAGGCCATGGCGCCCGCCATGGAGGCCATGGCGCCCGCCATAGAGGCCATGGTGCCCGCCATGAGTGTCAATGATAGGAAGTGGGGAACGTGGCAGTTGAGGTCAGCAGGAGGTGGTCCACGTCATGTCCTACCTTATGGCTGGCGCCATGGTGGACGCCATGAGTGCAAATTTGACCTAAACTCCTGTTTTTCAGCCTGTCTTCCTTCACTTCTTCAGAGGAGCTCTAGATATTTGAAATACTTGAAAAGAAAACAAAAGATAGGAATAATACGAGAAAACAATAATAAAAAACCTAAATAACATGTGAAATCAGAGTAAAAAACAAGTGTAAAGTAAGTGTTATCAAATTCTCCCACACTTAAACCTTTGCTTGTCCTCAAGCAAGAACTCTAAATAGATTAAGAAAAAAATGGTGTTAGTGAACAAGTTGGGCAGCAAGGGGCCTCTGGAATTAAAACAGGGATGTATTGATAGGTACTGACTGATTTAAACCAAGGATATCGTAGTGACACTCTTCCGTAAAACGGACATAAGCTTCGTTCTTTTACGAACCAATCCATATCATGACACTATGCTTAGGCCTATATTTTTCCTTTCTTTCAAATCCTTTTTCATTCAGGCGCAATCACAATAAGCTCTTTATTCATACATGCTCATAGTAAAGTGACCGGGTAGTGATTATGATAAATAAAATACAGGGCTCTGGTATAAAAAGTTGATGTAACCCCTTTTATTGACCCATTTATAGTTGCGGGGGATCGGATCGTAATCTGCCCTACCAAGTTCAACACCAGATACCTCTGAACCAACTAAAGATGGGTAGAAAAAATTTCTTTTTCTTTTTCTTCTTCTTTTGCTTTTGTTTTTGCTTTATTTTTCAACATACAACTTTTGTTGAGTTAAATGACTATGTGAGGGTCACCTATCCCGGGGTTGTAGTTTATAAAAAGAACATAGCATATAAATCATTCACTTCTCTTCGGTCCCCTACGTAGAGCATGCTAAGACCAGAGATGACTGCTAGGATAAACTATTCAAGGATTTAAGAATGAAAATTTTAAGGCCACGACATAGGGGGTATCGGGATCGAATTCCTAAATTTACGAAGCTTAAGGTGTAAAAACGATGCCGATGAATGGGTCCCAAATTTAACCGTACCGACGGTACTAGCAGTGTCGGGGTGAACCAAATAAATTAGGGAACTTAAGAATTCCCGAGTTAGCGTCTCAAATATGGGCTCTTTTCTAGTAAAAATGTCATGCAATCCTAGGATGTCAGCTAAATGAAAAAAACTATGATAAAGTCCTAAAGTATACAGACAGTCTTCATCGACATACCTGGTTGAGACAATTTCTCGTCCTTGCAATTTTTCAAGGATTTTCCATTGTCGGTCTCCGGGTTTGCCTTCACGAAGAACGTATCCGTTGAACTCCATTGTTGCTCCTTTGGAAGAAAATTGAAAAAATGGGTTTCAAAAATGGGTGTTGGAGATTGGGAGGAGAAAGTTTGAATTTTTATGATGATTTAGAAAAATGGATGTTGGAGTAGTTAATGGGGTAGTAGGTGGTTGAGAAAATGAGAGGTTTTGGGGTTGAAAATGGAGAAAATGGGAGGTTTTTGAAAATCTTCCCGTTATAGTCCCAGACCCCATGGAGGGCGCCATGGTCTTGGTCGCGGGCGCCATGCTTGGAATTTGGGTTGGGCTCAAATTTCTTTATTTTGTTGGTTTGGGCTTCTTATTCCAATTTCTTCTCATAGGTGCAAACAACAATTCTAAATTTGGTGCTTCCAAGAATTGGTGTATTGATTTTTTTTTCTTTTATGTTTATAACTTGAAAATAATAAACTCATAAAAAAAATAAAATAAACAATTAATTAAAGAGAAAAAAAATAAACAAAAAATAAATAAAATTAAAAATAAAAAGAAATATACTTAATCATGGTAAATCACAAAAAATAAAAATAAAGTAGAATGCAAGAGTTAGGCATAAAAATAAATAAGTCTGAAAAAGGAAACAACATGATAAAAGAAACAACAAAACAGCAAAACTGTGCAGATATGAATCAACATCATCAAGGAGTGGTAGGGTATGTGGTCGACTCAGGACCATGAGCTGCAGCTAACTTACTGCGAAGATCATCAATTTCCTATTGTAGGAGGTCTGTCTCAGTAGAGTGAGTAGCATTGGAAACCATAACCTGAAGGGAGAGGTCTTCAACTGTTTGACGAAGTTGGGCTACCTCTCTACGCAGCTCAGTAACCTGTGCATAGATGTCGGGTAGCTGCAAAGAGAAATTATTAGAGAATACAATGGTCCTTTCTGGCGATGGACATGGATGATACTCAGGTACCGGAGGTGATTTTCGCTCGTCCACGGTCTCTCCAATACCTTCTAAGGAATATGTCCAATTGGCAGGTGTGATCGGTGGAAATAGAACTGACTGTTTTTTAATGCTGGTTCGCGAAATGTCGCGGTAAGCAAGAGTCGCCACCGTCTTTTATTTTCTCCAACAAGGAAAGGACAAAAGCACAGCAAAATTCCTTTTCGAGATGTTTCTCGGTTCGGGAGGTAGATTATAGAAAGGGAAGGTGTTAGCACCCTTTCTATTTGTGGTTATCCACAGGCTCTTAGGTACTTGCTCACTATGTTTTCAAAAATGTTTTGCTTTTCTTATGTTTGTGGGTTTTGAAAAAGTTTGTTTGAAAACTTCGATTTAACTCTTGTATCTGTCCTCAAGAGTGTATGAAGTGTTTGTTTGAAAACTTTTGTCAGAAAAGTGTAGGTGCGAAAAGTTGTTTTTTTTTTGAAAGAGCAAGTATCTAAGAACCTCTACCTACTCAAAAGAAATTAAGCTGTGTAAATGTCCTTTAGACAGTACTATCCCACTATTGAGAAGCAGATAGCACCGTCGTTAGAGTTATTCGGGTCAATTCGATTATAGGGACATGTGGTCACCAAAGCAATAGTAGGACGCCTTAGCGGTAACCCTAATGTCTTAGATCATTTTTATCTGAGGCAACTGTTTCGAGGCAACTTGGATCTTTAGACAAGAGGGCGACCTCTAAAACACCCTATACTCAATGACCACGTCGAGGCAACCAAGTGAGGCGTACCCTAAGAGTGGCATGTGCACGTGTGTCAGGATTCAGATTATGTTATCTTTGTACATGTTATGGTGAGCTACGTTTTGATTTTAATTTTCAGATAAGTCTTGTCATGCATAGCCTAGTTAACATACATCTAGCAGTTAATAGTGCGGAAAATAAATCTACGCTATTACAAGGCGTCGGGTATTTACATCGCCAAAAACAAACCCTTAGAAAAAGTAAATGCGAGAAAATAAAGAAAGCGATAAAAAGTCCTAATTAAAGCTATTACATGCTCGGAGCAATTACATAATATGGATCAAAAATAATATGCGCGAAAGAAATTGAATCGGAGAAGTTCTTAGGGTTTTGACCCTTTTTGAGAAAGAAAGAAGTTTGGTCCTTTTTGCATTTTTGTTAAATTAAACCTAATTAATTAATTAATTAAAAGGAAATATTTTTGAGTTTTTTATGTTTTTTAGGGAATAAATAAAAAATAGTCAAAAGTTAGTAAAAACCCTCATTCTAGTTTTATTTTAAATTATTGAGAAAAAGTTAAAATTAACCCTAATTAAACTAAATTAATTTGTTAGTATTTATTTACAAAAATAATAAATTAAGGGTGAAATTAATAATAATAAAAATATTTTAGTTTTCTGATTTTATTATGAAAAAATTAATTGAGTTAATTAAATAATAATAATAATTAATAGTAAAATAATTAAATGGAAATTATAAAAGAAAAAAAAAAGAATAAGAAGAATAAACCAGGGGGGTACTGGCCCAATATAGAGGTATGTTTGGAAATTGTGGCCCAATAACAATTCTAGTCCGTTGACTTTGCTGATCACCCATGCGTTGATTGACTAGGGAGCATGGTGGTCTTCCAATAAAGACCACTGGATCCATGCCTAAAGCCACATGGCGCTTGGATGTTTGAGGTATATGATGGACATCACCTGGGAAGCTGTATGTAATTATGCAAAGAAAAATAGAAATAAGTATTTTGGGGGACCTGGGATTCGAACCCAGGTCCCAACGTTTCCAAGCCAGCATGCTAACCACTCCACCATCACGCTTTAGTCATTAGTAAAATAAAGGGCAAATATTATATTGGGAAATTAATTCCCATGCTGAAAACAGAGCAAAGCGCGCGTATTTTCGAATGGTCCAACCATGTACTAACACGTACTCATCTTCTTCCTTCGTTCTGCAAAAACAAACGTTAGATAGCGGGGGTTTTTAACCCCCACAAACTACAGTAAGGAAAAATAGCGAATAGAGCTGTGATTTATATAAATGTTTCGCGAGGGTTTGGTCATGTTCATCTGGTTCTCAGGATTCCAACCATGTGCCTTACAAGTCTTAATTTTTCCTGGTTTAGGAATCCCCAATTTCAAAGCTCATGAACCCTAAAATTCAACCATGGCATCTTTGGATTCAGGACATTATAATTCAATTAACCTATGCCAATAGCTTCATGTGGTCTCCAGCAATGCAAAATAATCAAGAAATCATGTTAAATATGCATGAATTAAGCAATTCGATTCTGGAAAAAAAACGCAAATCGTGGTTTTGTATCCTTGGATTCTTTGAGCTTTAGCGTGTGATTTCAATTGTAAATCACTCCTGACACATCCAGCAACGTGTTTGAATCAATATAATGCCTTGAATTGGCCTGGAATATGAAAATCAGTTTTGAGTTTTTCTTGAATTTTCTTGAATTGCTATGGCTTCTCTGCAGCTTCTCTCACGTGTTCTGATCAGGGTTTGCTTGCATATATATAGAGCAACTGAATTAGGTCAAAAACTTGGGCAAAATCCATGTGCATTCATGTTTGAATCCTTGATTTAAAATCAAATCTTTTTTATTTTTCATGATTGGAAAATGTTGCCAAATTTGGAGATTTTGTATCTTTGACTTTGAGCACGAAATTGCCAGCCTTTTTAGGTCATACTTGCTTCACAAAAAGATTTAAAAACCAAATCTTTGTATTTTCCTATAATTTAAATTAATTAAATGAATTAATATCAATTAAAAATACAATTAATTAATAAAAATAAGAAAATAAATTCAATTAAGCTTGATGGGTCGTGCATAGGCCATGGATGAAGTTTCAAGAAGAGATTTGAGGCCCATTAGCAAAAATAAGGTGTTTTGAGCAAAGTTGACTTTTGCAAATTCATGAAAATTTCCCAATTTCTCCAATGCATATCTTGCTCAATTTTGATCATATGAACATGTTCTTGGACATTTTGGAAAGTTCTTGAAGTCCTCTAACCAATGCCTTTGGTCCCATGTCATTTGGATTTACCAATCTCAAGTTATGGCCTTTGACTTAAAGTGCATTTTTGTTGACTTTTGAATTTGACCTATAATGTAGAAATTGATAACTTTTTGTGAGAGAATTTCTTGGACTTGGAGTGTGAAGATGGATTGTAGGAAATGTCATCCCCTTCAAAATGAGCATTTGATGGGATTTTTCTGACAAACCATGAAAAAGTTATGCCCTGGTCAAGATACAGTTGACTTTTCTACTGTCCAAAAATATTAACTTTTTGCATCTTGATGATTTTTGAGTTATTCTTGTGGAATCATGATCAAGACTTGATCAAATGATGATTGTGGACTCAAAATAAGATGTTGACCAAAAATTCTGACTTTTGACTGCAAAATGACCATTTTGCCCTTGTAGTTGACTGTAGGTCAAGTGAGGCTTTTGACTGTGCAAATTGGCATTGTGAGTCTTGAAACTTGACATGTAGATGCTAGAGGATGTATATAGGCTCTTGAGACTTGATTTAACCATTGAAAACCTCCAATTCCTTGAAAGAACCAAAACCCTAATTTCAGCTGGCTTAGGAGGTATTTGGACTATGCAATCTTTTGAGTAATCTTGAACCATTTGAAGATGATTCTTGACAAACTTTGAAGAATATGGGAGGGAAAATTTTGGGGTACAACAGTTGCCCCTGTTCAATCTTCTTAGACCTGAGGAGGTAGATTGGCTTGGGTGCCTTTCGTGATCCGAAGGTGGAAGATGATTGAACACTAGAGTGCCCAAAAATTTGCACTCGTGTAGTGTGGTATCAGCAATGTGATGTCGGAAATGGGCTTACAGATTCCATTTGGAGAGATGATGGATAGGAGGATGGGCTTATAGATGCCACCTGGAGGTGTGACAGAATCTTGTCGGGAATGGGCTTATAGATGCCATCTGGAAATATGATGGATAGTTGTGGAGATGGGCTTAAAGATACCATCTGGGAATTGTTCGTTGAATTGTAACTTGGTAGGTTGAGAGAAGGAACCGGTGTAGGGTTGTCTGATGATGAGTCCGTGTAAAACTGCGTCTTAGAAGAGAAGGAACCGGTGTAGGGTTGCCTCATGATGGTCAAGTAGATAGTTGTCCTGTCTGGTTTCAGGTATTAATCTACAATCCGTCGTCCACAGATATTTCCTGGCTAGTTACAGGTGTTGATCTGGAACTTGAAAAAGGCTGGTCGATGAGATAGTTTTCCTGTCTGGCTTCAGGTATTAATCTCGGACCTGAGAAAGAAAGATAATTTTCCTGGCTTGCTACATGTATTAATGTTCAATCTCTTCAATGTAGATAACTTTCCTGTCTGGTTTCAGGTATAGATCTACAATGAGTCGTCCACAGATATTTCCTGGCTTGCTACAGGTGTTGATCTGGAACTTAAGAAGGTTGGCCGATGAGATAGTTTTCCTGTCTGGTTTCAGGTATTAATCTCTGACCTGAGAAAGAAAGATAGTTTTCCTGTCTGGTTTCAGGTATTAATCTTCAATCTCTTCATGTAGATAACTTTCCTGTCTGGTTTCAGGTATAGATCTACAATCAGTCGTCCACAAATATTTCCTGGCTAGTTACAGGTGTTGATCTGGAACTTAAGAAATGTTGATGGTAATCATATTTTGATTCAATTTGGAGTAAATATCAGAGTGTCGCCATATCTGGGTCACATTTGAATTGTCTCTGGAAGGAATCTGGAATATCTTCAACTGGATCGGCATCAGAAAAATCTTTAGGAATCGATTTAACTGGACCAGAGAAGGCCTTTGACTGGATCGGCATCAGAAAAATCTTTAGGAATCAATTTAACTGGACCAGGGAAGGTCTTGGAATCTTCAACTAGATCGGTATCAGAAAAATCTTTAGGAATCGATTTAACTGGACCAGGCAAGGTCTTGGAATCTTCAACTGGGTCTGCATCAGGAAAATCTTTAGGAATCAATTTAACTGGACCAGAGAAGGCCTTTGACTGGATCGGCATCAGAAAAATCTTTAGGAATCTATTTAACTGGACCAGGCAAGGTCTTGGAATCTTCAACTGGGTCTGCATCAGGAAAATCTTTAGGAATCGACTTAACTGGACCAGAGAAGGCCTTTGACTGGATCGGCATCAGAAAAATCTTAAAGAATCAATTTAACTGGACCAGACAAGGTCTTGGAATATCTTCAACTGGATCGGCATCAGAAAAATCTTTAGGAATCGACTTAACTGGACCAGAGAAGGCCTTTTGATATGGATGAGAATTTAACTGCATCTTTCCTGAAAGGTAAAGGTCAGTCATATGCAATGCATGAGATGGATCAAGCAATGATGTTCTCAACATAAATGAGATCGTATGATATGATGCGTATATGCATGTATCATGATGTATGGAAATATGCTGTTTTAGCTGGGGAAAATAAATCTCGGAGCTGCTGGAGAATAGAGTTGAATTCTTTGTTTCCACTGGGGATGATGAACGAAGATGATGGTGTGAATAAACCTGTAGGAGAAGATGACTCCGTTGGGGAATAAACTTGATGAAGAGATTACTCTGCGGGAAATTACTCTGTGGGAAGAGATACTTCGCTGAGGTTTTAATGATAACTCCGCTGGGGACTCCGTTGATAAGCTCTGTTGATGATGAACTCCGTTGGGGACGATCTTTCCATTGCAACTTGCTGAGGATAACCCAGTTAGACTCTTGTGGGGATAACCTTCTGAATATGGCTGGGGAGAGATATTTGTACTCTGCAGGGGACCAGCTTCCCGAATCTACCGGGGAAATGATTCAACTCTGGAGGGGAAGCTTTTTAGACTGCACTGGGGAATGGCTCCACTGGGGGTATCTGGTATTCTGCCGGGGAACAATCTTATATTTCTGAGGAATATTAAGACTGTCGGGGATGCTTGCTGAGGAATATCTTTATACTCTGCGGGAGAATATTAAGATCATCTGGGGATACCCAACTTTTTCAGGACTGATGGTAAACCAACTCTGCTTGGGGGAGAGTATTGCTAACTTGCTGGGGATACTGTGCCCTTTTTTAGGGATGATGGGAGACTAACTCTGTTTGGGGAGAGTATTGCTAAATCTTGCCTTACCCTGCGGGGAGTGAAGGTATCTCGGTCAATTCTTCAGCTGAACCTACCTTTGTACCTTGGTGGACAGAGCATTTTGTACAGTTCGGACAATTCTTATTGCCCGAGTTTCTGCGGGAGAAAGTGACTGCGGATGTTCTTGATAACTGTCGATCGACAAATCTTCTTCTGGTAGGCAAGTGATGAGACATAGTCGTACGCTTTTGATCCCTAACTTTTTCCTGGACCGCCCTTTCGGGTTTTCAGTCCATCGGGATACCCATTTTTGCCCAAGCCGCCTTTTCAAGTTTTCGACTTGCCGGGTGTACAGATTTTTTCATTTTCATCCCTTATTTTTGCCCGAACCCTTTTGGTTCGCCGGGAAGCCCTTATTTTTTCCTAGGCCAGTCGACCTAGCGGGTCTTTGATTATGCGTAGTATTTTTTCGACTATGTCCATGCTCTCAGGATGTAGGGAGGTTGTCACTGTCAGTAATGTAATGTTTCCATACTACCAGAAGATGTCTGATCATGCAAGACTCGTTGCGGGAATCCATGTCTAATTTCCCCAAGTGACTCATATGGAGATTTTCCCCTGGCTATTTGGCATCTTGAGAGATTCCTTGAATCTTGACTTGACTGCCCCAGATGATGGACAATGCTCATGTCGTGCCCCTGGATTGGAAGTGTTTTTCCACTTGATGTGATCCTTTTTGTTGAGAAGATTTTTTGTTCACTAGATATTCGTCGTGCGAATTTCTCTTATGTTCGAACAAATAGTCATATGCAAACAATGTTATTTTAAGAATGCAAAGCTTATGTCTGTCTTGAAGTTTTTGAAAATGCGGTTTTCAATAAAACAAGTGATTTTTTTTTTGTAAAAGGTGATGTCAACTCAAGATTTTACAGCAAGCCCTACAGGAGTCAGGATACCTTTGGTAACAGTATGCTTTCGAACTAACCCGTGCTTCAGCTGGGACTTTTAAGGGTTATAACGTGGCCTGGTTCACGGTTTAAGAAACAAAGGATAAAGGCTCAAATTTTATTTGCACCCACCCACTCTTCGTGATGTTCTTCAGACCTAAACTCAGCTAGTCGTGCATTAAATGTTGTTTGAGTCTTTTATTCTGATATACCAGCGATGGTTCGGATACTGAAAGTTTATTTTGAATAGGCAGTCATTTCTTTTTGTTGAGGGTTTGTAGGACCTCTTTCTTTTCGATTTTATTATCCCTGTCTTTTGCCTGAACTGTTTCTTTAGTGATTACAGTCAGCGGGATGCCCCAGTTTTTTGTAAGTCTCCTTCATAGGTTTTGACTTATTGGGCTTTTATTTCTAAGAGATAATGACTGCCTGTCTTGACAATTATAGGGAACCATCACTGTCTTTTGTTTTGGAAGGACTCCTTTGATGCCATTCATTGTGCACCCGGATCAACTGAGAGAACTACCCTGCCCCGGATTATGATTAAGGGTTTTAATTTGTGAAAAGAAAAACTCCAACTTCTTTGGCTCAAAGGGGTTGACTAGGGATTATCTTCCTTATAACTCCACTGTTTAGGATTTGAAACAATGCATGTACTTCATCAGCGGGGTCTGTTCAAAAGCATATTGTAAAGATCATGGTATCGTTTTCGTCATCCTCCCTCAAAAGGCTTAGAAATTTTTAGTCGAGAGTTGATCATCAAACAAAATGAAAGCAATTTGAATATAGTGAATACGAATGGATTGATTCAAAACAGACATATGCGATGCATTAATGAAATAAGAGAGTTTTCCATGACAATAATTGTTTGAATAAGCAAATAAAAATACAACTTGAAAATTCAAATAAAACAAAAGCCTTTCAGTTCTAGCCATGTTTTGGCAAGGGAGCAGTGATCACATTGGGAGTCTCGGCGCCTCAAACTCACTTTCCTTTGCATCGATCAAGTCTTGGACCTTGTTTTTCAGACTCCAACAATCATCTGTATCATGCCCCAGGCTCTCAGAGTGATAAGCGCAGCGGGCATTGGGGTTATACTTTGGTGACGTTGTATTTTGATTCTTTGGAGCTTCTTTTAGAGTCACCAGATTGGTCTTCAGCAACTGTGGCGACATCTGAGACAAAGTCATACTGAGACGAGTAAACTACCTTCTAGGTCTCTCACCCCTTTGCTGGTTTGTGATGTTGAGGAGCACCAGCAGGTTTTGAAATAACAACCGCATTGACAGCTTGGCGGTGTTCAGGTCTACTCTGTCTTCTTGAACTGCAGACAGCACTGGACTCTTTCTTCCCATTGTAGGGCTTTTTCTGAGCATCAGAAGGTGTAGCTTCTTGAATCTTCCCACTTTTGATGCCAGCTTCAATTCTCTCACCAGTCAAGATAAGGTCTGTAAACCCGGCTGAAGAGTTTCCAATCAAATGGTTAAAGAACGGACCAG
The DNA here is from genome assembly GCA_948472305.1 of Vicia faba. Taxonomy (NCBI): domain Eukaryota; kingdom Viridiplantae; phylum Streptophyta; class Magnoliopsida; order Fabales; family Fabaceae; genus Vicia; species Vicia faba. The sequence goes on from OX451741.1 coordinate 1,448,921,490, forward strand.
ACAGGGTCCCCAAGAACATATCCACAAGTTCACGGTCACTTAGAGGTGGATGCACCCTTCCATCCAGGTCTCTCCACTTTTGGGCATATTCTTTAAACCCTTCACCCGTCCCTAGTGACATACCCTGGAGTTGGGTACGCGTAGGAGCAAGGTCGGAATTATACTGATACTGCATATAGAACGCAGTAGCCAAATCCTCCCAGTTACGAATATTGGCTCCATCCAGCTGATATAACCATTCGAGTTGAGTCCCTGAAAGACTATCCTGGAAGAAATTGATCCACAAATTCTTGTCAGCTGTGTAAGGTTGGATCTTCCTTACATATGACCGGAGGTGCAGCTTTGGACAGGAAGCTCCGTCATATTTGGCAAAGGCAGGTGCCTTGAACTTATGTGGAATCACCACCCCCGAGGATAAGCCTAGATCTCCAAAGTCCAACCCAGGCACATTTTGTATCTCCATAGCACTTAAGCGGTCCTCCAGCTGTTTGTACCTATCCTCAGTTGGAGAGTACTGTTCTTCATCATAATCTGTCTCGTTGTCAGAGACCACGGGACTAGGGACCCTTCTCTCTTATGGATTGTCTTTCCCTACAGAGGAAGTAGTCAGATCCACCTCATTTTGTAGTGCATTCCTAAATCTGCGTCCAGTGTTGAACAAGACGTTCCTCTTCTTCTTCTTCTTCAGAATCAGAGTCTTCAACTCCTGTTGACCTTGGGCTAGGCTCATAACCAACTCTTGGAACTGGGCGTTCTGGGCCTGGAGGGCCTTGATAGCTTGTTCAGTGGTAGGTTCAGAAGACATGATGATTGCTGAAATAAACAACGAAGAAGATAAGTGACCTGTAAAAGGGTACCTGTAATGCATATGATGAAATGAAATGCGTATGATTTATGTTTGCAATGTTTTCAAGGATCTCGCAGGGTAAACAGAGAAACTTGTTAAAATTTGAATCTGGTAGCTTGATTGAAGGAACTTCATGTTGTTGAGAGTCTTTCTTCAAGAGTCAAGCTCACCATATCGAGTGGGTCATAGCCCCTGACTCAAGTTGTCATGTTTTGATCTCTGAACAACCTTTGCTAGAGGAAAATAAATCCCCTTTGCCCCTTGCTAGACATTTGGTTCATCATGACCTGCATCACAAACCTTTGAGATCCTTGAAATGGGTTAGTCCTTATGCAGGATGTATGCAATGTTATGATGTTATGATGTTATGATGTTATGATAGAGGCACACCACAAGTATTCACAAAAGGCAAACATGGTAAGGCACACAAGTCACACAAGAGCCCTTAGATTTCAAGCCAGCATGATGTTTAGGTACTACCCTCTTTCAATTTCAGTTGGTTAAGACATGTCCTAAAAATAGTAACCGGGTTCTAGAGGATCTCAATATCACTGACTACCCTCAATCAGTCATAACTCCAGCTTAGCAACCTTTTCTTGCGGCCGGAACCATCGCGAGAGTTTAGCCTCAATGAGTGTAGCATACTGCTACTGTTCTATGGCCAAGTTGGTCAATTTAAGGTGCTAAGGTCAGTTGGTGCTTAATGACTCCTCAGAAGACCCATATTCTCCTCGTTCCAACACAAGGGATATCGGTACAGACCTAGGTGTCACACCAACGTAGCTACTGCTTCACCCGTGTCGGTCTACGCCGGACAGGTCCCTCACAGTTTATTGCTACTTACCTAAAGGGTATTCCCCAGATCCGGGTTAGGATCTATAAAACTCCGATGCAAGCCCACAAATATAAATCGTACAAAGCATGCAATTGAAAACATAGAATGATCTAATCCTAAGGTACACCTCACTTATAAAATGTCCCCAGCAGAGTCGCCAGTTCTGTGATCGGTGGAAATAGAATTGACTGTTTTTTAATGCTGGTTCGCGAAATGTCGCGGTAAGCAAGAGTCGCCACCGTCTTTTATTTTCTCCAACAAGGAAAGGACAAAAGCACAGCAAAATTCCTTTTCGAGATGTTTCTCGGTTCGGGAGGTAGATTATAGAAAGGGAAGGTGTTAGCTCCCTTTCTATCCGTGGTTATCCACGGGCTCTTAGGTACTTGCTTACTATGTTTTCAAAAATGTTTTGCTTTTCTTGTGTTTGTGGGTTTTGAAAAAGTTTGTTTGAAAACATCGATTTAACTCTTGTATCTGTCCTCAAGAGTGTATGAAGTGTTTGTTTGAAAACTTTTGTCAGAAAAGTATAGGTGCGAAAAGTTGTTTTTGTTTTGAAAGAGCAAGTATCTAAGAACCTCTACCTACTCAAAAGAAATTAAGCTGTGTAAATGTCCTTTAGACAGTACTATCCCACTATTGAGAAGCAGGTAGCACCGTCGTTGGAGTTATTCGGGTCAATTCGATTATAGGGACATGTGGTCACCAAAGCAATAGTAGGACGCCTTAGCGGTAACCCTAATATCTTAGATCATTTTTATCCGAGGCAACCGTTTCGAGGCAACTTGGATCTTTAGACAAGAGGGCGACCTCTAAAACACCCTATACTCAATGACCACATCGAGGCAACCAAGTGAGGCGTACCCTAAGAGTGGCATGTGCACGTGTGTCAGGATTCAGATTATGTTATCTTTGTACATGTTATGGTGAGCTACGTTTTGATTTTAATTTTCAGATAAGTCTTGTCATGCATACCCTAGTTAACATACATCTAGCAGTTAATAGTGCGGAAAATAAATCTACGCTATTACAAGGCGTCGGGTATTTACATCGCCAAAAACAAACCCTTTGAAAAAGTAAATGCGAGAAAATAAAGAAAGGGATAAAAAGTACTAATTAAAGCTATTACATCCTCGGAGCAATTACATAATATGGATCAAAAATAATATGCGCGAAAGAAATTGAATCGGAGAAGTTCTTAGGGTTTTGACCCTTTTTGAGAAAGAAAGAAGTTTGGTCCTTTTTGCATTTTTATTAAATTAAACATAATTAATTATTTAATAAAAAGGAAATATTTTTTAGTTTTTTATGTTTTCTAGGGAATAAATAAAAAATAGTCAAAAGTTAGTAAAAACCCTAATTCTAGTTTTATTTTAAATTATTGAGAAAAAGTTAAAATTAACCCTAATTAAACTAAATTAATTTGTTAGTATTTATTTACAAAAATAATAAATTAAGGGTGAAATTAATAATAATAAAAATATTTTAGTTTTCTGATTTTATTATGAAAAAATTAATTGAGTTAATTAAATAATAATAATAATAATTAATAGTAAAATAATTAAATGGAAATTATAAAAGAAAAAAAAAAGAATAAGAAGAATAATCCAGGGGGGGTACTAGCCCAATATGGAGGTATGTTTGGAAATTGTGGCCCAATAACAATTCCAGTCCGTTGACTTTGCTGATCACCCATGCGTTGATTGACTAGGGAGCATGGTGGTCTTCCAATCAAGACCACTGGATCCATGCCTGAAGCCACATGGCGCTTCGATGTTTGAGGTATATGATGCACATCACCTGGGAAGCTGTATGTAATTATGCAAAGAAAAATAGAAACAAGTATTTTGGGGGACCTGGGATTCGAACCCAGATCCCAACGTTTCCAAGCCAGCACGCTAACCACTCCACCATCACGCTTTAGTCATTAGTAAAATAATGGGAAAATATTATATTGGGAAATTAATTCCCATGCTGAAAACAGAGCAAAGCGCGCGTATTTTCGAATGGTCCAACCATGTACTAACACGTACTCATATTCTTCCTTCGTTCTGCAAAAACAAACGTTAGATAGCGGGGGTTTTTAACCCCCACAAACTAAAGTAAGGAAAAATAGCGAATATAGCTGTGATTTATATAAATGTTTTGCGAGGGTTTGGTCATGTTCGTCTGGTTCTCAGGATTCCAACCATGTGCCTTACAAGTCTTAATTTTTCCTGGTTTAGGAATCCCCAATTTCAAAGCTCATGAACCCTAAAATTCAACCATGGCATCTTTGGATTCAGGACATTATAATTCAATTAACTTATGCCAATAGCTTCATGTGGTCTCCAGCAATGCAAAATAATCAAGAAATCATGTTAAATATGCATGAATTAAGCAATTCGATTCTGGAAAAAAAACGCAAACTGTGGTTCTGTATCCTTGGATTCTTTGAGCTTTAGCGTGTGATTTCAATTGTAAATCACTCCTGACACATCCAGCAACGTGTTTGAATCAATATAATGCCTTGAATTGGCCTGGAATATGAAAATCAGTTTTGAGTTTTTCTTGAATTTTCTTGAATTGCTATGGCTTCTCTGCAGCTTCTCTCACGTGTTCTGATCAGGGTTTGCTTGCATATATATAGAGCAACTGAATTAGGTCAAAAACTTGGGCAAAATCCATGTGCATTCATGTTTGAATCCATGATTGAAAATCAAATCTTTTTGATTTTTCATGATTGGAAAATGTTGCCAAATTTGGAGATTTTGTATCTTTGACTTTGAGCACGAAATTGCCAGCCTTTTTAGGTCATACTTGCTTCACAAAAAGATTTAAAAACCAAATCTTTGTATTTTCATACAATTTAAATTAATTAAATGAATTAATATCAATTAAAAATCCAATTAATTAATAAAAATAAGAAAATAAATTCAATTAAGCTTGATGGGTCGTGCATAGGCCATGGATGAAGTTTCAAGAAGAGATTTGAGGCCCATTAGCAAAAATAAGGTGTTTTGAGCAAACTTGACTTTTGCAAATTCATGAAAATTTCCCAACTTCTCCAATGCATATCTTGCTCAATTTTGATCATATGAACATGTTCTTTGACATTTTGGAAAGGTCTTGAAGTCCTCTAACCAATTCCTTTGGTCCCATGTCATTTGGATTTACCAATCTCAAGTTATGGCCTTTGACTTAAAGTGCATTTTTGTTGACTTTTGAATTTGACCTATAATGTAGAAATTGGTAACTTTTTGTGAGAGCAGTTCTTGGACTTGGAGTGTGAATATGGATTGTAGGAAATGTCATCCCCTTCAAAATGAGCATTTGATGGGATTTTTCTGACAGACCATGAAAAAGTTATGCCCTGGTCAAGATACAGTTGACTTTTCTACTGTCCAAAAATAACAACTTTTTGCATCTTAATGATTTTTGAGTTATTCTTGTGGAATCATGATCAAGACTTGATCAAATGATGATTGTGGACTCAAAATAAGATGTTGACCAAAAATTCTGTCTTTTGACTGCAAAATGACCATTTTGCCCTTACAATTGACTGTAGGCCAAGTGAGGCTTTTGACTGTGCAAATTGGCATTGTGAGTCTTGAAACTTGGCACGTAGATGCTAGAGAATGTATATAGGCTCTTGAGACTTGATTTAACCATTTAAAACCTCCAATTCCTTGAAAGAACCAAACCCCTAATTTCAGCTGGCTTAGGAGGTATTTGGACTGTGCAATCTTTTGAGTAATCTTGAACCATTTGAAGATGATTCTTGACAAACTTTGAAGAATATAGGAGGGAAAATTTTGGGGTACAACAGCAGGGTTATGGACATTGGTCATCATGGGATCAGGCAAGGTAAAATAGTGAACGATTTCATTATCAATCAGGAGTCTATATTGGTTGGGATTAAAGTAGACTCTTCTCATCAGCCCACGATCCAAACTGAAATCAATGTCCATTGTAGTATATCTACAGTAGGAGGTAAGGTGAGATAACTTACTTGTATGACCCAATGCAGAAGCAATCTGAGTCATTGTCCCTCCCACATGGAGGATATCTTCAGCAGACTTAGAAGTCATCATGAGATTCCACAGCAGAAAATTTCCACAGGCTACAGGGCGAGACTTGGTCGCACAGTAGAGGAAAAAGATATCCTCCTCGCTAACATGGGTATCAGTGTCGGCCTTCCCTAGGAAAGTGTGAGCAATAACCATCTGAAAATACCTGAAAGCGGGGTTGTGAATAACAGGGGATAGTTGAGTGGAAGGATCAAGTCTCCCTCCAGCAGTAATATCTCTCCAGAATTTCTCTATGTCTCTAGTCATGAAATAGCCAACTGGTAGCTCAGGTATAGCATCGGGTGTGGTCTGGAAGCCTAGCAAGTCGCCAAACTCCCGCTGGGTAAAACAGTATTCTATCCCGAATAGTATGAAAGTGAGATATCCATCCTGGCCATTATAAGGCTCAAACTCGAATGAACTGAGGAATTCTAAGGTGAGGTTCCTGTAGGTCGCATTTAGGTCATCTGCATACTCGTCCCACTTTAGCTGGTTGCATAGATGCTTGATACTGGCTTCAAAGCCAAGAGCTTCCTTGCAAATCTGGTCAGGATATCTGGTCGGTGCCACGGTTCGTTGTGAAAGGACCGCATAGCATTGTCTCTGAGTGTCATCTCGGAAGGAAACATGCATGTCATCGAAATGTTCCATCCTGAAAAATGTAGTTAGCAAAGACGGCTAGCAGGTGATGCCTGAAATCATAAATTTTGCAACTGTTATTATAAAGATAAAAATAAAATTTGATAAAGTAAAAAGTAAATAAATGCAAAAAATAAAAATAAACTCATGGGTTGCCTCCCATGCAGCGCTTGTTTAACGTCGTTAGCTTGACGAGTAAGCTTCATATATCAGAAACTGGTACTGGTGGATCAATCGGAGTGTGGCTAGAGTAGTTGGTGGGAATGTCACCTCCTTCGTAGTGCTTCAACCTCTTCCCATTGACGATGAATGGGCTACAAGAATTGTTCTTGATCTCGACTGCTCCAGATCTTAGGATTCTAGAGACCTCAAAAGGACCAGTCCATCTTGAACGTATCTTGCCAGGAAAAAGTCGCAACCTGGAATTGAAAAGGAGAACAAGGTTGCCTATATTGAAATTTTTCTTTACAATTCTTCTGTCATGCCAAGTTTTGGTTCTTTCTTTATATATTATAGCATTCTCATAGGCAGACTGGCGGAATTCCTCCAATTTATGAATGTCAAGGATGCGCTTTTCACCAGCAATCAAATATTCCAAATTCAGGGTCTTAATGGCCCAATAGGCTTTATGCTCTAACTCGAAGGGTAAATGACAAGATTTTCCATAGACTAATTGGTAAGGGGTTGTTCCAATAGGGGTTTTAAAAGTTGTTCTGTAGGCCCATAGTGCTTCATGTAGCTTCTGAGACCAATCTTTTTTGGAAATTGAAACCGTTTTTTCTAAGATTTGTTTAATGTCCCTATTAGACACTTCTACTTGGCCGTTAGTCTGTGGGTGATAAGGTGTTGCTACTCTGTGCTTTACTCCACACTTACTCAAGAGCTTATCAAAGATTCTGGATATGAAATGTGATCCTCCATCACTTATAACGAGACGAGGTGTTCCAAACCTCGGAAAAATGATATTCTTAAATAACTTGACTACCACTCTTGTGTCGTTTGTGGGTGATGCAATAGCTTCAATCCATTTAGACACGTAGTCCACAACTACCAAAAAGTACCTATTTCCCATTGAAGGTGGAAATGGTCCCATAAAGTCTATACCCCAAACATCAAAGAGTTCAACTTCCTGGATATTCCTCATTGGAATCTCGTCACGTCTTGATATGTTCCCGGTGCGTTGGCATCGGTCGCACTTGACAATGTAGGCATGAACATCGCGCCATAAAGTTGGCCAATAGAGGCCTGCTTGAAGAATCTTGGCGTGCGTTTTAGATATACCTGCATGTCCACCATAAGGTTCAGAATGACAGTGTCTGATGATGTCTTCTATTTCCTCTTCTGGGATGCAACGCCTGAAAATATTATATATTTCTCTCTTGAATAGAAGCGGTTTATCCCAGTAGAAATGTTTAACATCTTTGAAGAACTTCTTTTTCTGTTGGTAATTTAGATCAGGGGGTATGATCTGCAGCTAGGTAGTTTACAAAATCAGCGTACCAAGGTACGCTCTTCATTACTAAATTTTTTTCAAAATCTTTATCTTTGTAAGGCTTGAAATCATCAGTCTTAGCTATAAGTTTGTCATAGGTGAAATCATCATTTATAGGCAATAAGTCAGGTTTTAAGTGTTCTAATCTAGAGAGGTGGTCAGCGACAATATTCTCTGTGCCTTTCTTATCCTTAATGTCTAGATCAAACTCTTGGAGTAACGGGATCCATCTAAGTAATCTAGGTTTAGCGTCCTTTTTATTTAATAGATAACGTATGGCAGCATGATCAGTGTAAACAATGATCTTTACTCCAACTAGGTAGGACCTAAACTTATCTATCGCAAAAATTACTGCCAGTAATTCTTTTTCTGTTGTTGCATAGTTGAGTTGGGCGGTATCTAGGGTTCTACTAGAATAATATATAACATGTAATTTCTTGTCTTTTCGTTGTCCTAGAACAACACCAACTACATAATCGCTGGCATCGCACGTGATTTCAAAAGGTTGTGTCCAATCTGGGGGTTGCATGATCGGAGCTGAAATTCGTGCTTGTTTCAAAAATTTAAAAGCTTCGATACATTTCTCGTCGAAAATAAATTCAACATCCTTCATTAGAAGATTAGTCAAAGGTTTTGTTATTTTAGAGAAGTCTTTTATAAAACACCGATAAAAACCAACATGTCCAAGAAAACTTCTAATCTCCCTAATGGTTTTAGGTGGGCTGAGGTTTTCTATAACTTTAATTTTGGCTCTATCGACCTCAATTCCTCGTTCATAGACAATGTGTCCTAATACTAAACCTTCATTAACCATAAAATGGAATTTTTCCCAATTTAGCACTAGGTTCACCTCTACGCATCTTTCAAGGATTTTTTTCGAGGTTGGAGAGACAATCTTTAAAATTGAATCCACGCACCGAGAAATCGTCCATGAAAACTTCCATTATTCCATCTAGGTAATCTGCAAATATAGACATCATACAACGTTGAAAAGTGGCAGGGGCATTACAGAGTCTGAAGGGCATTCGTCTATAGGTGAACATTCCATAAGGACAGGTAAAGGTTGTTTTCTCTTGATCCTCAGGGTGAATAGGTATTTGGAAAAATCCTGAGTATCCATCTAGATAACAAAAGTGCGAGTGTCTGGCTAGACGTTCGAGCATTTGATCTATAAATGGAAGAGGGAAATGATCCTTACTAGTTGCTTTGTTTAATTTTCTATAATCTATACACATACGCCAACCTCCTTCTGTTTGTTTAGCAATATGCTCACCTTTCTCATTTTCTATGACTGTGATGCCTCCTTTCTTTGGCACCACATGCATAGGGCTCACCCAATTACTATCTAATATTTGGTAAATCATAACGGCCTCTAGTAACTTAAGAACTTCTCTTTTAACAACATCGCTCATTATAGGGTTTATTCTTCTTTGATGTTCTCTTGAGGGTTTTGAGTTTTCCTCTAACAAGATCCGGTGCATGCACACCAATGGACTTATTCCTTTTAAAGCGGAGATGTTATACCCTAAAGCTGAGGGATATTTTCGTAAGATCTCTAAGAGTTGAGTTGTCTCGTCTTGACTTAAAATAGCATTAACTATAACAGGACGATTCATCTCTTTATCTAAGAATTCGTATATGAGGTTCTTGGGAAGTTCCTTCAGTTCTAAAGATGGTTTCAAAGGGCAAGGCATGGGATTGGGAGTAAGCAATAAACATTCATAGAGGTCGTCATCGATGTAAGGTTCTAAACCTTTAAATCCATCGTCCTCCATAATGGGGGTCGAAGGTAGCTTAATATTTTTGTTAGATTCCTCTTGCTTAAGTTCCAATATACACTCGTCAATGACGTCGATGGCACAACAAGCATCTCCTATGACTGGTGCCATTAAGAACTTTGAAAGAATAAATTCTATCTTCTCATCACCCACCTCAAATGTTAATTTTCCTTTCTTAACGTCAATTATGGCTCCGGCTGTTGATAGAAATGGTCTACCTAAGAAGATTGGGATTTCTTCGTCTTCTTTAATATCCATAACCACGAAATCAATTAGGATATATAGCTGACCGATCTTAACTGGTATGTCTTCAAGTATGCCTATAGGATACTTAACTGATCTATCAGCCAGCTGGAGAGACATTTTAGTCGGCTGTAATTCTCCTATGTTTAACCTTCTACAAACTGCTAAAGGCATAAGGCTGACGCTAGCTCCTATATCTAAGAAGGCTTTGTCAATAATATGATTTCCTAAGATACAAGGAATGGAAAAACTTCCTGGATCCTTTTCTTTCTTGGCAAGTTTATTTTCTGAAATAAAATTGCATTCGATAGGTTTGAGATCATCAAGTCTACGCTTGTTGGTCAGGATGTCTTTTAGGAATTTAGCATAAGATGGTATCTAATTGATGGCTTCGTTGAAAGGAATCTCTACAGGGAGTTTTTCTATAACTTTAACAAATCTCTGATATTGATTGTCAAGTTTGGTTTGTTTAAGTCTTTGCGGAAATGGGACTGGGGGTTTGTACGGGGGTGGTGATTTATTAGTTTTATCTTTTAATTCTGGTTCTTTTTGCTTTTCGGGTTCCTCTGGTTCCTCCACTTGGTCTGTAGGCAAAACATTTGTCTTAGGTTGTGAGGGTGTACTCATGGCTGGATTCTTGGGTCCATCGTAAGTAGTCCCACTTTGTAAGGAAATGGCATTAGCTTGCCCTTTAGGATTTGGTTGAGTTTTTCCAGGGAATTGTCCTCCAGGCGTAGTTTGTGGGGCTTGTGTTTGGGCTATCTGCGAGATCTGGGTTTCAAGCATCTTGTTATGCGTAATTATCTGATCAACCTTAGTTCCTAATTGCGTGATTAGTTTGTTTACGTGAATATTCTGATTTAGGAACTCTTTGTTTTGCTGGGTTTGAGCTGAAATTAAATTTTCCATGATTTTATCAAGGTTTTGTTTGGGGGCCACAGCTTGCATAGGTTGATTTGGTCTTTGGGCTTGGAAACCTGTAGGTCTCGGAGGTGCAGAGTTTTGTATTGGGCTATTGTTTTTATAAGAAAAGTTTGGGTGATTCCTCCATCCGGGGTTGTAAGTGTTTGAAAATGGGTTTCCTTCGGTGTAATTTACTTGGTCTGAGCAAGGCTCATCCAACAAGTTACATTCTGCAGGTTGATGTCCTTGGGTCCCACAGAGTTCACATTCGGAAGCTACTGCGGCTACAGTATTAGGGTTTTGAGACATGTTTTGAACTTTTAAGGCAAGAGCGTCCATTTTAACTTGCATAATGTCTAGAGAACTTATCTCATGTTTTCCTCATTGGGTCTCCTTTTTCTCTACCGTAGCTCGTTCTGTTCTCCATTGGTAATGGTTTTGGGCCATGTCCTCAATGAGAGCGCAGGCTTCTAGGTAAGGTTTATTCATCAATGCGCCACCAGCGGCAGCATCAATAGACATCTTTGTGTTGTAATGGAGTCCATTATAGAAGGTGTGGATGATTAGCCATTGTTCTAGGCCATGGTGTGGACAGACTCTTAACAGGTCCTTATATCTCTCCCAAGCTTCAAAAAGTGATTCTCCCAGGTTTTGGTTAAATCTAGTGATTTGGTTTCTAAGGGCAGCAGTTTTGCTGGGCGAAAAATATCTTGCGAGAAATACTCTCCTAAGGTCTTCCCAAGTTGTTATTGAATTGGGTGGAATGGAATCTAACCAATCTCGTGCTTTATCTCTGAGGGGAAAAGGGAATAATCTTAGTTGTATTGCCTCAGGCGAAGCACCATTGCATTTTAAAGTGTCTGCTAATTGTATAAAAGTTTTTAAGTGTTGATTCAGGTTCTCAGTAGCGAGACCACCGAATTGGTTTTGTTGCACCAATTGTAGCAATGATGGTTTTAGTTCGAAATTATTTATGGTTATAGCCGGGTTTATGATACTTGAACTAGGTTCCTCATTTGACGGTTGGGAAAATTCCTTAAGAGGTCTTTGGTTATGATTCTCGGCCATAGTTTTTCTAATTCTACGGAGAAAATGGATGTAACATTCAGGTTCTTCTAAAGGATTGAATAAGGTTCCGGTGCTACGAGATCTTCGCATTAACCGGACTGTAAAACTTAGTCTAGACGGTGTGACTATAGGGTGCAAAATTTGACAAAATTGATCCCCGACAACGGCGCAAAAAACTTGATGCAGTATATTCGCAAGTGTAGGAATTGCGTCAGAGTAATATAAAAGATTATCGATCCACAGAGACCAATTGTAAATCTATCATTTCCTATTATTGCGGTGTTTAGCTAAGTTAATATTAAACAGGGAATTTAGCATGCAAGAAAGTAAAGTGCAGCGAAATAAACTTCAGATATAAAAAGTGAGGTCGAATGTAATTCACGTAGTCAGATGATATTCGCAATGCTTCGGAATAGAACTACTTATAGGGAAATATTTTCTACTAAAGAAAAGAACTAATTTAACAGGAACTGTCGCTTTCGCGTAATCACGACCGAGTTTACTCTCTAATCATACCTTCTTATTGTCACTTATAAAAAGGTGCACATTGCGTTAAAGTAATAAACCTATTTTTAAGAAATAGAGTACTTGACTAAGTTGAAAAGTATTTTGATCTGGAATTTCTAATAAAAAGGGAACCTAACTTTAACCCTATAAACGCGTCCGAAAATAGTTTCAAAATTGATTTCTTTGATAATGAAAATCCCTAACTAACTGGACAACGCGCTTTCGCTTCCTTTGACCAGTTAGAACTAACCGAGTTTAACAAAGGGTTGGGCGGCTTTCGATCTTACCCAACAACAATAAAGCACAGAAAACTCGTATTAAAAACCAAAATAGCACATAAGCATTTCTATTGACACACTATTTGGAATATCGATCTAACTAGATTCCTTACATTCTAGCCCAGTAAGGTTTAGCCTGACATGGGAATGTAAACAGACATGTTAAAATAAATCATGCGAGAAAGTAAATAATTTAAAGTGCGGTGCGGGAAATAAATAAAGTAAAAGCAGGTGCGGGAAATAAACAAAGTAAAAGAAGTGTGGGAAATAAACAAAGTAAAAGCAGGTGCGGGAAATAAACAAAGTAAAAGCAGTGCGGGAAATAAACAAAGTAAAAGCAGTGGGGGAAATAAACATAGTAAAAGCAGTGTGGGAAATAAACAAAGTAAAAGCAGTGCCGAATATATAAATAGAAACTTGCTCCAAACTGGGAGGTTTTAAATCTGGTACAAATTGGAAGTAAAATGCGACTGGAAATAAACAACAGCTGAAAATAATTGTGGCAAGATAAACTTCTGCCGGAGTGCTCCAAACTCGATTACAGACTCAATCTACAAACTCGATCACAGACTCAATCAACAATGCAATAATTCCCCGATGTGAAGAATTATCGCTTTACAGTGGTGAAATTATATGGCTTAAGTTCGCAACTATGGTTGGATCAAGTTTGAAACTAAGCTTGGGTGAATTGAAATGAAATTAGGAACTTATATTTATAGAGGATGAGGAATGCAGGAAATCACAAGAATGCCCCCCAACTCCTTTTGGGGGGGGAAATTGTCCAAAGGTGGCGCCCGCCATGGAGGCCATGGCGCCCGCTATGAGTGTCAATGATAGGAAGTGAGGAACGTGGCAGTTGAGGTCAGCAGGAGGTGGTCCACGTCATGGCCTAGCCTATGGTTGGCGCCATGGTGGACGCCATGAGTGCAAATTTGACCTAAACTCTTGTTTTTCAGCCTGTTTTCCTTCATTTCTTCAGGGGAGCTCTGGATATTTGAAATACCTGAAAAGAAAACAAAAGATAGGCATAATACGAGAAAACAATAATAAAAAACCTAAATAACATGTGAAATCAGAGTCAAAAACAAGTGTAAAGTAAGTGTTATCAGGATCCCATGGGTAACGGTTCTCTCATGGACTTTTGTGAATCTGAAAATTTAATCTACCAAGCCGAAAACGAAGGTGAGGAAGATTGTGAAGTACCAGGGGAACTTGCCAGATTGCTACAACAAGAAGAGAGAACCATTCATCCCCACGAGGAACCCGTGGATACAATCAACCTAGGTACCGAAGAAGACAAAAGAGAGGTCAAGGTGGGTGCCAATTTGGAACCGAGTGTCAAAGAGTGTCTGATTCAGTTGCTACACGAGTATGTTGAGGTATTTTCCTGGTCGTATGAAGACATGCCAGGACTTGGTGCAGATATTGTGGTACATCGTCTACCTACAAAAGAGGACTGCCCACCAGTAAAATAAAAGGTCCTTCGAATGCGACCAGATATGTTGGAGAAGATTAAAGCAGAAGTCATGAAACAATTCAACGTTGGATTCTTGGCCATCACCTCTTATCGACAATGGGTTACAAATGTTGTTCCCGTGCCCAAAAAGGACGGCAAAGTACGAATGTGCATAGACTACAGAAATTTGAATAGGGCAGGCCCTAAGGGTGATTTACCACTTCCCCGCATTGACATCCTAGTTGAAAATACGGCACAACACAAAGTGTTTTCCTTCATGGACGGTTTCTCAGGTTACAACCAAATCAAAATGGCGCCTGAAGACATGGAGAAAACAACATTTGTCACACAGTGGGGCATATTCTACTACAAGGTGATCCCATTCGGATTGAAGAATGTTGGGGCAACCTATCAGTGTGCCATGGTAGCTCTATTTCACGACATGATACATCACGAAATAGAGGTCTATGTGGGCGACATGATAGCTAGATCTCAAACAGAAGAAGAGCATCTTAATCATTTACAAAAAACTGTTTGAGAGACTAAAAAGTACAAGATGAGGTTGAACCCCAATAAATGCACGTTTAGAGTAAGGTCTGGTAAACTCCTAGGCTTTGTCGTCAGCAATAAAGGTATTGAGGTGGATCCTGCCAAGGTAAAAGCGATACAAGAGATGCCTGCTCCTCGTACAGAGAAGGAGGTCAGAGGGTTCTTAGGACGTTTGAACTATATTGTCATATTCATTTCTCACCTAACAGCTACTTATGAACCAATCTTCAAACTACTGAAGAAAGATCAAGTAGTCAAATGGAATGATGAATGCCAAACTGCTTTCGAGAAGATCAAAGTGTACCTGCAAGAGGCTCCTATTTTAATCCAACCAGTCGAGGGAAGACCATTGATCATGTATCTAACTGTTTTAGAAAATTCGATGGGGTGTGTGCTGGGACAGCATGATGAGTCTGGCCGAAAAGAGCACGCTATTTATTACTTGAGCAAAAAGTTTACCAACTATGAAACAATATATTCACTGCTCGAGAAAACTTGTTTTGCTCTGCCATGGGCTTCTCGTTGGCTAAGACACTATATGCTGACCCATACTACCTTGTTGATATCTAAAATGGATTTAATAAAATACATCTTCGAGAAACCTACTCTCTCTGGGAGAATAGCGAGATGGGAGATGATCCTGACAGAATATGACATACAATATACTACCCAGAAAGCAATAAAGGGCAGTGTACTAGCTGATCACCTTGCTCACCAAATTGTGGAAGACTACCAGTCCATGAAGTTAGAATTCCCAGATGAAGACATCATGATGGTAAACAACTATGAAGAATTCAGACCATATGATGGACCTGAACAAAGATCCCGATGGACCCTGGTTTTTGATGGGGCATCTAACGCTCTCGGCAATGGTATTGGTTTTGTACTCATATCTCCTGAAGGATGTCATACTATTTTTACGACAAGACTCTGCTTCTATTGTACAAATAACATGGCGGAATATGAAGCATGCATCTTTGGTCTCAAAGCTGCCATAGACTTGTGGATCAAATCTTTGAATGTATTCGGAGATTCAGCTTTGGTTATCAGCCAGATCAAATGGGAATGGGACACCAAACACCCTAACCTTATCCCTTACAAAGAACATGTTTTGACATTGCTCCCACATTTTGAGAAGATTACCTTCGAGCACTTCCCGCGAGAAGAAAATCAGATAGCAGACGCACTAGCCACAATGTCATCTATAATTAAACTTAAATGGGATAACGAGGCTCCCCAGATCACCATTGAACAAATGAATGAACCAGTACACTGTCACGAGATTAATACTAAAGAAGTAGTGGATCAGCCTTGGTTTCACGAAGTCAAGAGGTATCTCGAGGCTCAAGAATATCTAGAAGGAGCTTCAGTCAATGATAAGAAGTTCTTAAGGAGATTCTCTGCTAAATTCTTCCTTAGTAATGTCATTCTTTACAAACACAACCATGACTCTGTTACTTAGGTGTGTAGACAAGGTTGAAGCGGAAAAGATCATGGTTGAATTACATGAAGGCACTTTTGGCACCCATTCCAGTGGCCATACGATGGCAAAGAAAATCCTATGGGCGGGCTATTACTGGTCTACCAAGGAAGCGGATTGCTATCAACACTCTCGAACCTGCCACAAGTGTCAGATTTATGCTGACAAAGTGCATGTACCTCCGGTTCCTCTGAATGTCTTGACGGCTCCTTGGCCCTTTGCTATGTGAGGGATTGATATGATTGGGGAAATCAAGCCAACAGCCTCCAATGGACACCGCTTCATCTTAGTGGCCATTGACTATTTTACAAAGTGGGTGGAGGCAGCTTCCTTCGCTTCCGTTACCAAGAATGTTGTTGTCCGGTTCATCAAGCAGAATCTCATAAGTCATTACGGTATCCCGGAGAAGGATCATTACAGACAATGGTACAAACTTGAACAATACTATGATCACCACCTTGTGCGAGCAATTCAAGATCCAGCATCACAATTCTTCCCCCTACCGGCCAAAGATGAATGGTGTTGTCGAAGCCGCAAATAAGAAAATTAAAAAGATCATACAGAAAATTATAGTCACATACAAAGACTGGCATAATATGTTACCATTCGCTCTCCACGGGTATCGTACCACATCATGCACATCAACCGGGGCAACACCCTATTCTCTGGTATACAGCATGGAAGTTGTCTTGCCTATTGAGGTCCAGATCCCCTCTCTAAGAATTATGAAAGATGCAGGGTTGGATGAAGATGATTGGATCCAGACTCGACTTGATCAACTAAACTTGATTGATGAGAAAAGGCTCACCGCTGTCTGTCATAGTCAAATGTATCAAAAAACGGATGATCAAGGCTTTCAACAAAAAGGTCAGACGCCAAGTGTATCAGGTTGGGGATCTGGTGGTCAAACGTATCATATTACCGCAAGGTGATCCCAGGGTAAAATGGACTCCTACATATGAAGGACCATTTATAATCAAAAACATTTTCTCTGGTGAAGTAATGATCTTGACCACCATGGATGGTGACGACCTGCCGCACCCTGCGAACGCAGACATAGTCAAAAGATACTACGCATAAGAGACCCGCTAGGTTGACACACCTAGGCAAAACAAGGGCATCCTGACAAACCAAAAAGGTTCGGGAAAAATTAGGGATAAAACCAAAAAAATCTGTACACCCGGCAAGTTGAAAACCCGAAAGGGCGACTTGGGCAAAAAAGGGTTTCCCGGTGGACTGAAAACCCGAAAGGGCGGTCCAGGAAAAAGTTAGGGAATTAAAGCGTATGTGTGATACGATGGGAGAACTGACTTGAAGGTTTTGCGTTTCATCGCAAATGTCGCGGTTTAGCAAGAGTCGCCATCGACTTTTATTTTATCCAAAAGGAAAGGTAAAAAAAGCACAGGAAAGACCTTTGAGATGTTTTCTTGAGTTCGGGGGGTAGATTATGAAAAGGGAAGGTGCTAGCACCCTTTTCATCCATGGTTTTTGATGGGCTCTTAGTTACTTGTTTAGATCACTTTCTTTTCTTTTTCAATTGTTCGAAATGGTGCTTTGTGTGGTTTTGAAAGTATTTTGAAAAGAGGCCAATCGTTTAGGCAATCTTTGTAATGATTCTCGTTCGTAAGAATGTATACAAAGATGTTTGTCTTTTGAAAAATGTTTCAATGTTTTGAAATTTGTTTGGAAATGTTTTGAAAATGTGTGTGTGTTTAAAAATAGCAAGGATTGTTTGAAAGAGAGCAAGTAACTAGGAACTATCTACCCTACTCAAATGTCTTTGCTATGTATTTTTATTCCTTTGATATTGTTGATTTACCATTGATTTGGTAAACAACCCTATCTTTGGATGTTAAACGGGACAGGCGTGGGTCATTGTAGGACCATGATAGCAATGTTGCCAAGTATCTTTAGCATTTTGAGGGACCAAGATCATCTTTGTTTAGGCAACCTTTTGATAGCGTCATCGAGGGACTATGATCTTTTGTTTTGTTTTGCCAAGATACTTTGCATGCATACCATGGCCATTTTATTTTAAGGCAACCAAGTGGGTGAAACCCTAGGGGTTCTTGTGTGCAATGTGTGTTATTTTCGTGCATTTGTCTTGTATTAGGTCTTTGCTATTGGTTTGATTTTTGTCTTATCATGCAAAACCCTAGTTTTTACTAAACATGGTATAAAGCGATAAATTGCGTAAAAATTAACTAAGCTATTACAACAATTATTATGGGAGGGGGGATACAAGTTTTTGAATGGGGAATATTGCACAAAATAAACCCTAAAATACTATTACAACCCAGTTGAATTATTGTGCAAATTAAATAAAAATACAAATAATAAAAATGCAATAAAATGTAATTATGCAAAAATGTTTTGTATTTGTTTTATGTATGAGAAAATAAAATTATTTAAGTCTAAAAAAATAAGAAAAAATAACATTATTATTTTTAAAAGGGGAAACCCTAATTTTTGATTTAAAAGAAAATTATGTTTTCTATTATTTATATTGTCCATTTTTGTACAAGAAAAATAATAATAATATTATGTACAAATATTAAAAATTGAAATATGTGTGAAAATAAATATTTTGTGTGTAAAATAATAAAATAAAAATATATAGTATTTATTAAATGTATTTACAATTAAATAAGAAAATAAATTCTATTTGTTGAAATAAACTAATTTTTTATGTAAAAAATATAATAAAAATATAATAAAATGGTAAAAAATTAAGAAATTATTTTTGTGATCTTTTAATGTTCAGAAAAAATAAATGCAAGTCAAAAATATAAAATATGAAGCAGGGGGTGCAAATATCAAGTTAGGGGGGTGTGGAAAACAAAAACAGAAGGCCCAAGGTGCGCCAGGCCCATGCACTTCATCCCTGTCCTCCAGCTTCAATTTGCGCGCGTTTCTTCTCCAAATCTGTAACATGGTCATGCTTGCATAAAAACAAAAACCCATAACATAAAAAATGTAGCTTGTAACCTCACGATTCCAATGATATAAGATTTGTAACCTAACTCTAAAAGATCAGGGAGAATTTTGTAACCCCTAATTTCTGACCTAATTTTTTTAGCATGTTCATCATTCAAATTCTCTTAGCTCAGTTAATATAAATGACAACTATGCATATGTACAGCTTCACCATGATAGAGACTACATTTTTGCTTCACAAATCGTGGCTTGAGGATGCCTAAATAAAGATTTGAAAAATACCTCCTTCAGCTGGATTTGGATATGGCAATGTGGGGACTTTGAGTGAGGCCTGAGGATCGTGTAAGCTTCCTTGAAGTTCCCTCGAGCTATTCTAATGCTTAGCTTGCCTTGTGGATGACTGAAACTCTCTGTAGAAGTCAAGCTGCAACCTTCCAAAATGAAAATGGTGATGTCTGAAACAGAGCACACAGTTGTAGGATGATTGCTTGGATAGCTTTGGTAGGATGTGGATGAAGTGTTTCAAGTGTCAAGAGGCAAAACGCACGAGCAAAATAGGACTTGGCTTTGGTTTTACAGAAACTGCAATGTTAGGCAGAAAATGTGTTTTTTCAGTTTGGGGGAGTTTCAGATCATAAGCATTCGTGTGCTAGCTTGAGATTTGTTTGTGAAGTTGTTTAGAATGATGCCAAGCCCACCCTTTATCAGATGTACAAGTTTTCTACCTTTTGGCCACTTTTCTTGTTTTTGAAGAAAGGTTGAAGTGACCATGCTAACAGGCCTGTACTTGGCTATCTTGTGAGCTGCAAGAGTTGGTATACTTTGCTTAACTCCTGTGGAAATGGTCTGCACCAAAAGAACAAGTCCAATGCTCAAGGCTGATAAAGTTGGAAAAGCTTGCTTTATCAAAATGGCATTGTGCCCTCTATGCCATTTATGGATTTATTTCTTGTATAATGCTCCAAAAGTCAAAATAAAGCCATTATCCACTGAGTTAGCATTTAATTATGGAGTGTAGAAGGAGTTTAGGACCTGTAATGCAAGGTACAAGCATGCTTGGTCAGATTTGCAACTTGGTGCATTGTGAAAATGGCTTGAACAAAAGTGACAAAATGCCATTTTCTCTTCTTCGATTCTCCCTAACCACAAATGATCTTGGAGAGTCCTTGGAAATTTTGGAAAGTTTGAAACATTATCTACAATCCATATTTGAAATGAATTTTGAGATACCTCTTAGAACTAGGTGAAAAATGTCCATGAAGTTGGGTCAAAAACCTACCTAAATTAGGGCAAATTTTCACTAAGTCTTTTAGTTCATGGACCTCTATTCACAAATTCATAACTTGAGATCCAAGCATCTTTTTGGAAAACTTTGTGAATCAAAGTTGTAGATTACATGGAGGACTACAACTTTCATGTTGGAAGTTTTCTTTGAATCCAATTGCATCATGGTGAAAAAGTGGTGAAAAGTTGGTAAAAAATAAGAAATTTTCCATACTTAGAAAAATTCTAAATTATGAAAAAATTTCAAATTAATACCCTAATTTGAAATTTTAGGTTTCTTGGTCAACAAGTTTCACATTTTGACATATCTTGATGAATTATGACCTTTGGCACTTGGTTTTGACCAAAAAGTCAAAGTTTGACTTTTCAGTGCACAATTGACTTTTGATCAATTGACTGCAAAATTCATCTGTCAATCCTATGCATTTGAGATATTTTGAACTATGTGATTAGGTTAAAGATGATGCCATTGAACCCTTGAAATCATGCTTGAACCCAATTGGCCATTGGTTAGGTTAAAAATCAGAAATTGCCCTTTCTCAGTCAAAACCCTAATTTTGACCATTTTGCCCTTTTGATGATTTGATCAAATTTCTTGAGGAGTTGTGGTCCAAACTTGATCAAATGGTACATATGAGTCTAAAATGTGGCTGTGGATTAAAAATTATGAAGTTTGACTGTAAATTGGCCATGGTTTACTTTTTCCCCAATACAGCTGATTTTTAGGTCAAATGTCCAATTGACTGAGCAAAAATATGATTCAAGGCTTGAAACTTGACATGAGCAATCTTAGGGGTCCAAGATGGTGTATGAAAGTCACATGAAGCATTTATGGTCCAAAAATCCTTGTGCAAACTCAAACCCTAATTTCAGGTTATCAGTGCAAGATGAGGATTCTTGAGCTGACCAAACCCTAATCTTGTCTTGAGTCCAAGAAGTCTTGTGAGGAAAATCTTGATAAATGAGAGGGAAATTTTTTGGGTACAACAGCTTCCCCTGTTCAATCTTCTTGAACCTGAAGAGTTAGATTGGCGAGTTTTGTCGTTCGTGACTCAAAGGTAAAAGATGATTGGACACTAGAGTGCCCGTAAATTTGCACTCGACAAAGTGTAGTTGAAGGAATGGGCTTAAAGATGCCATTTAGAGAGGTGATAGAATCTTGTTGGAGATGGGCTTGTAGATGCCATCCAAGAATGTTTGCTGAATTGCAGTTGTGAGTCAGAAGAATGAGTATCAGAATGGTGTCCATGTTTGGAACGTGTCTGAGTCGTATCTGGAGACTTGAAACCTGAATGAGAAACAGAATAGCATTCGTGTATGGAACGTATCTGTATTGTATCAAGGATGTGAAATCTGAATGAGAAACAGAATAGCATTCGTGTCTGGAACGTATCTGTACTGTATCAAGGATGTGAAATATGAATGACAGCCAGAATGGCATCCGTGTCTGGAGGGTATCTAAGCTGGGGAAAATCAGGATAAGTGACAGAATGGCATCCGTGTCTGGAGCGTCTCTGAACTGTATCTGGAGTCTGAATCTGAATGAGTGACATAATGGCTTCCATGTCTTGAGCGTATCTGGACTGTATCTGAATAAGTAGTAGAATGACTTTCGTGTCTAGAGTGTATCTGGACTGTATCTGAATAAGTAGCAGAATGACTTCCGTGTCTGGAGTGTATCTGTACTGTATCTTGAAGTTGAATCTGACTGAGTATCAGAATGGCATCCGTATCTGGAGCGTATCTGGATTGTATCTTGACTTTTGATCTGAATAAGTATCAGAATGACTTCCGTGTCTAGAGTGTATCTGAACTGTATCTGAAATCTTTGAACATTGCTAATGGTAGTTGTTAATCTTATCCTGAAAAGGGTAAGAATATTAGCTGAAACACAAAGTTATGTTGCATGAAATGTATGATGCAATAAATGTGTCTTATCAATGTTTATGATATATGAATGTAATGTATGCGCATGTAAGCTGATTAGCTATTTTGCTGAGGAAAATAAATCCTTGACTGCTGCCGAGGAAAATAAATCCTTGACTGCTGAGGATAAGAAATCCTTGGCGACTGTTGGGGATTAAAAAATCCTTGATGACTTCTCTGGGGATATAGGGATCCTTCATGTCCTGAAGTTGGAGTATTGACAAAAATTCCGTTGTGAGAGTAATGCCAAATACTGCTTGAATAATCTGCTTGGGGAATCCAGAGAATTTGATGACTTCTACTGGGGATTACACAATGGGAATCCTTATTCTGTTGGGGAATAAAGAAAACTCTGATGACTTCTGCGGGGAAATAAGAATGAGAATCTTCATTCTGTTGAGGAGTAATAGAAACTCTAGCGACTTCACTGGGGAATTAAGAATGAGAATCTTCATTCTGTTGAAAAATAAAAACTCTGTGGGGAAGAAGGCTTACTGTTGGGGAGTAGGTTCAGGAGTTTTCGGTCGTCTTCCACTCTACTGGGGAATTATCCTAGGTTGGGGAGAAACAAAAGTTAACTGTTATCTGGTTGATATTCAGACTTCAAGACAACTTACTGGGGAATTTGGAGAAACTGGATGGTCTCCACTGGGGATTGATAGTTGGAAATTTTGGCTCCGCTGGGGACCTGGGAGTTTGAAGTTTTAACTCTGATGGGGATTAAGGGTTTGAAATTTTAGCTCCACTGTGGATCTAGATGATTTATTGTAGGGATTGCTCATGGAATAGCCTAAATACGTTTTCCTATCCTTTCAGTCTGTCAGTAATTGTTATGTTCCACTCTGTTTATTTGTAAACAGTAATTATGTTCAAATGCATATGTTCATCAATGAATCATTGGATGTTTTTGCACATAAAAACACAAGTGTAAAGAAAAAGGCAAATAGTTTTCTGTACTTTGAAAGAGATATCTTTGTATTTACTTTGAATAAGTATTTGTGCACAAAGGAGACAGACATCCTAGTAAGAGGATGGTTTCATAAAAAAAGAAAAGTTTATACAAAGAAAGATAGATATGTGTAAAAAATCCCATGGGGTTCCCATTTCGCTATAGCCTTCGTATCTCCGAATATCTTGTCCATTCGTTGCTTCGTCCGAAGATGATTGGACTAATCAGAAGTTCCAGGTTTGTCAGTGAAGAGATTATCCTTAAAGTGATCCGAAGAGACATAGTCATACGCTTTAATTCCCTAACTTTTGCCTGAACCGCCTTTCGGGTTTTCGATTCACCGGGAAATCCTTTTTTGCCCAAGTCGCCCTTTCGGGTTTTCAACTTGTCGGGTGTACAGATTTTTTTTCATTTTATACCTAATTTTTTCCTGAACCTTTTTGGTTCGCCGGGATGCCCTTGTTTTGCCTATGTGTGTCAACCTAGCGGGTCTCTTATGCGTAGTATCTTTTGACTATGTCTGCGTTCGCAGGGTGCGATAGGTCGTCGCCGTCCATGGTGGTTAAGATCATTGCCCCGCCAGAAAAGATGTTCTTGATTACAAATGGTCCTTCGTAGGTGGGAGTCCATTTTCCCCTGGGATCACTTTGTGGCAAAATAATGCGCTTGATCACTAGATCTCCAACTTGATACACTTGATGTCTGACTTTCTTGTTGAAAGCCTTGATCATCTGTTTTTGATACGTCTGACCATGACAAACAGCAGTAAGTCTCTTTTCGTCGATTAAGTTCAGCTGATCAAGTCGGGTTTGGATCCAATCGTCTTCGCTCAAACCTGCATCCTTCATGATTCTCAAGGAGGGAATCTGAACCTCGATAGGCAGGACATCCTCCATTCTATAAACTAAAGAATAGGGTGTTGCCCCAGTTGATGTGCGAGTCGTGGTACGGTACCCGTGGAGAGCAAACGGTAGCATCTCATGCCAGTCCTTGTAGGTGACTGTCATCTTTTGTATGATTTTTTTGATGTTTTTGTTTGCGGCTTCAACAACAACATTCATCTTTGGCCGATAGGGAGATGAATTGTGATGTTGAATCTTGAACTGCTCGCACAGGGCGGTGATCATAGTATTGTTAAGGTTTGTACCGTTGTCAGTGATGATCCTTTTGGGGGTACCGTACCGGCAAATAAGGTTCTGCTTGATGAAGCGGGCAACAACATTCTTAGTAACGGATGCAAAGGAAGCTGCTTCGACCCACTTGGTGAAATAGTCAATGGCCACCAGAATGAAGCGGTGTCCATTGGATGTTGTAGGCTTGATCTCCCCAATCATGTCGATTCCCCACATAGCGAAGGGCCAAGGAGTTGTTAAGACATTTAGAGGAACTGGAGGCACGTGGACCTTATCTGCATAGATTTGACATTTATGAAAAGTCCGGGAGTGTTGTAACAGTTTGCTTCCATGGTAGACGAGTAATAGCCTGCCCGTAGAATCTTCTTTGCCATCGTATGCCCACTAGAGTGGGTGCCAAAGGTACCTTCGTGCAATTCAGCCATAATCCTTTCAGCTTCAATCTTGTCCACACAACGGAGTAGAATAAAATCATGATTGCATTTGTACAAGATGCCATTGCTTAGGAAGAACTTAGCTGAGAATCTCCTTAAGAACTTTTTTCATTGACTGAAGCTCCTTCAGGATATTCTTGAGCCTCGAGATACCTTTTGACTTCATGAAACCACGGTTGGTCCACTACTTCTTTGGTATTAATCTCGTGACAATGTGAGGGTTCGTCCATCTGTTCAATGGTGATCTGGGGAGCCTCATTATCCCAATTAAGTTTAAACATGGATGACATTCTAGCTAGAGCATCTGCTAGCTGATTCTCTTCTCGCGGGAAGTGCTCGAAGGTAATCTGCTCGAAATGTGGTAGCAATGTCAGGACATGTTCTTTGTAAGGGATGAGGTTTGGATGCTTAGTGTCCCACTCTCCTTTGATCTGACTGATGACCAAAGCTGAGTCCCCAAACACAATCAAAAATTTGATACCCAAGTCTATGGCAGCCTTGAGTCCAAAGATGCATGCCACATACTCTGCCATGTTATTCATACAGTTGAAGCAAAGTCTGGCGGTGAAAGGAGTATGGTAACCTTCTGGGGAGATGAGTACCGCGCCGATACCGTTACCAAGCGCATTGGATGCCCCATCAAAGTACAGGGTCCATCGGGATCCTTGTTCAGGTCCATCATATGGTCTGAAATCTTCAACCTTGTCCAATGTCATGATGTCTTCGTCAGGGAAGTCAAACTTCATGGATTGGTAATCTTCTACAGCTTGATGGGCCAGATGATCGGCTAGCACACTACCCTTTATAGCTTTTTGGGTCGTGTACTGTATGTCGTACTCTGTTAGGATCATCTGCCATCTGGCTATCCTTCCAGACAAAGCAGGCTTCTCAAAGATGTACTTTATCGGATCCATCTTAGATATCAGCAAAGTGGTATGAGTCAACATGTACTGCCTTAGCCGGTGAGCAGTCCATACCAAAGCGCAACAAGTTTTCTCGAGCAGTGAATATCTTGTTTCACAGTCGGTAAACTTTTTGCTAAGGTAATAAATGGCATGCTCTTTTCGGCCAGACTCGTCATGCTGCCCCAGTATGCACCCCATTGAATTCTCCAAGACGGTCAGTACATGGTTAGCGATCTTCCCTCGACGGGTGGCATCAATATAGGAGGCTCTAGAAAATACTCCTTGATTTTATCGAAAGCAATTTGACAGTCATCATTCCATCTAACTACCTGATCTTTCTTCAACAGTTTGAAGATTGGTTCACAAGTAGATGTTAGGTGAGAAATGAACCTAGCAATGTAGTTTAGGCGTCCCAAAAAACCTATGACTTCCTTCTCAGTGCGAGGAGCAGGCATTTCTTGTATAGCTTTGACTTTGGCAGGATTAACCTCGATACCTTTGTTGCTGACAATGAAACCTAAGAGCTTACCGGACCGGAATCCGAATGTGCACTTGTTCGGGTTTAGCCTTAGCTTGTACTCTTTCAACCTGACAAACAGCTTCTGCAAGTGATCAAGGTGTTCTTCTTCAGTTTGTGATCGGGCTATCATGTCATCTACGTAGACCTCTATCTCATGATGTATCATATCATGAAACAAATCTACCATAGCGCGTTGATAGGTTTCCCCGGCATTCTTCAGTCCGAATGGCATCACTTTGTAGCAGAACGTACCTCACTGTGTAACAAATGTAGTTTTCTCCATGTCCTCAGGTGCCATTTTGATCTGGTTATAGCCTGAGAATCCGTCCATGAAAGAAAATACTTTGTGTTGAGCTGTGTTGTCAACCAGGATGTCGATATGCGGAAGTAGAAAATCATCTTTAGGGCTGGCCCTGTTTAAGTCTCTATAATCCACGCACATTCTCACTTTGCCGTCCTTTTTAGGCACGGGCACAATGTTAGCAACCCATTATGGATAGGAAGTAAAAGCCAGAAATCCACCATTGAACTGCTTCATAACTTCTTCTTTGATCTTCTCTGACATGTCAGGTCTCATGTGGCGGACTTTTTTTTTCACTAGTGGACAGTCTTCTCTTGTGGGTAGATGGTGTACCACGATGTCTGTATCAAGTCCCGGCATGTCTTCGTATGACCAGGCGAAGATCTCAACATAATCATGCAACAGCTGAATTAGGCGCACTTTGACACTCGGCTCTAGATTGGCACCCACTCTGATTTCCTTTTTATCATCCTCAGTTCCTAAGTTGATTGTGTCTAATAACTCCTCATGAGGCTGAATTGCCATTTCCTCTTGTTGTAGTAATCTGGCCAATTCCCATGGCACCTCACAATCTTCCTCTCCTTCGTATTCGGCTTGGTAGATCAGATCTTCAGAGTCACTGAAGGCTATAGCAGTATTGTTACCCATGGGTTCCGGAATGGAAGGGTACCTGCATTTGTGAGTATGGGTGTGTGTAAGGGATAGCCATCTTAAAACAATAAAATGTAAAAGAAAGACAATGAGCACAAAAGGTTTATATATGAAAAGCGTCCATGATTCATTAGATGACATATGAAATGAAAATAAAAACCCTTACAAATGGACTGTTGTGCCTCGGGTAGACACAAGGTTGAAAAAGTACGAATTGTTTGTGAATTATTACAGTCCAACAGAAATGGAAAAGATAAATTACTGCGGTATGAAAGTAATCGGAACAAAGTCCTTTGCTTCTCAGTTGCACAGTCCTCCGCCGACAGTAGGGAATATCCAGTCTTCCAGGCTGTCGTCTTCTTCACTTTCCTCTAGTGCATTAACTCCTTGGTGGCTGATCTTCACAGGTGGCCCTCCGGCACGGGCTCGGCGCACAGCCTTTTGAGCAGTTGAGGTAAATCCCAGTCCAAACTTGTCTGATTTGTAAGGAAAGTCTGGAAGTTGTCCCCAGATGGTGGATCCTCCTTCTTCCACTACTGCTCTTGCATCTTTTAGAGAAGACATCTGAGGTGGAGGTCTTGTGATCACAGGGGTTGAGGATACCGCCTTGGTCGCCGCTATTTCCTGAGAGACTTCTTCAAAATGTTGGAAAGGGGTCTCAATGAATTCGCCATCCAATTTTACATATCTAAATAAATTTAGATGACTAATCATGTATTCCTCTTCACCATGGATAATTATGATTTTCCCTTGGACAAAGTACTTGAGCATCTGATGCAAAGTGGAAGTGACAGCTCTGGCATTGTGAATCCAGGGGCGTCCCAACAGACAAGAGTAGGAAGGACGGATGTCCATCACGTAGAATGTTGAATTGAACGTCTGGGTTCCCACCTTGATCGGGATGTCCACCTCCCCGTGGACCATCCTTTTAGAACCGTCAAATGCTCTCACAATGATGTTGATGGATTTTAAAGTCAGCCCCTCACAATCCAATCTATCCAGGGCTTTCTTTGGAAAGACGTTCAAGGATGATCCAGTATCAACCAAGACATGGGCTAGGGTGGTCCCTCTACACTCCACCAAGACATGTAGTGCATCGTTGTGTTTTCTCCCTTTGGATGTCAAGTCAGCATCAGAGAAACCCAGGCCATTGTCAGCTGTTAAACTGGCCACACACTCTTGGAATTGATCTGCAGACATCTCCTGCGGTACGTGCGTTGTCTTCAGAAACGTGACCAAAGCTTTAGCATGTGCCTCAGAGCACAGCAGCAATGCTAACATAGAGATTTTGGAGGGGGTCTGCCCCAGTTGTTCGACCATATCATAATCACTCTTCTTAATGACCCTCGGGATTTCGTCCATCTCCTTCTTGGATCTCTCAGGAATAGCTAGTGACTGAGCCTTCGTCAGGACAGGCTCCTCTTGAACATTCTTTCCTTTATTCTCAGCAGCGGAAGTAGGGATAGGAATTGCATTGTCATTGTTGGCGGGTACACTTGCAGGTGTAATCACTGGTACAGTTGTAATCTTCGGAACGACCATGGGTCCAAAGACTGCTGTTGGAGGAGCAATCTCTGGAGAAAAGATTCTCCCACTACGAGTAATTTTGCTTGTTCCGGCAATGTTACTGATGTCGGAATTGTCCTCCTCAGAGCTCTCGTCTTCAGCAGTCTGTTCAATCTGTTTGACACCATGGTAGTAGATTTCTCCACCACAGTTCTATGGTACCATTCTATTTGATTTGTATGGGGTTGGCCCGGGCATTGTTATCTTCAACGGAGTAGTCATAGGAGCAGATGTAATCCTAACAAGCTTTTTAGGAACCCTGGAAGGATTGGCGTATATGGTTATTATTGAAACTTCTGGAACTAGAATAGGTGAAATAGGAGCTTTCTCAAACAAAATTTCTTGGTTATCAATCAATTGTTGGATACCTTTCTTCAACAGAGGACAGTCAAATGATAAGGACAGGAAGACATGGCAATCTTGGTCACAACCTAGGAACACCCCAGCTTTCAAAAAATTCAACTTGATGGTTAGGAGAGGAGTTAACAGTTCATCCACCGTAGAAACAAACAGATCTTCTTCCACAGCATTGGCATTGTGTCCATGCCTAGGCATCGGAGCGGAGATAACATTCGGTTTCTCATGAGCTTCAAATTCAACTTCCTTTGCGTCAATCAGATCTTGAATCTTGTTCTTCAGATCCCAACAGTTGTTAGTGTCGTGCCCTGGACTTTCTGAATGGTAAGCGCACCTGGCATTCGGATGGTAATATGGAGATGCAGTATTGGGATTTTTAGGGGCCTCTTTTAGCATGGCTAAATTCAACTTCAAGAGATGTGGTAGGACTTGAGCTGGAGTCATGTTTATCTTGGTGAATTGCCTTACAGGCCTTTACACCCTTTGCTGATTATTTCTCGGCTAATTGTTTCTCGGCTGGTCTGATGCAGGATTTTGAATCATAACGGCCCCCACTGTTGGTCGTCGTTCGGTTCTTCCCTGATTCCTCTGTGCATAGACAGCAGAAACTTCCTTCTTTCCAGTAAAGGGATTTTTTACAGCTGCAGAGGTAGACGCATCTTTCTGAATTTTCCCGCTTCTTATACCGGCTTCCCCCTCTCGCCAGTCAAGATCAATTTTGTAAACCCTGCAGAGGAGCTTCCAATCAGATGATTAAAGAAAGGACCTGAAATAGTACCCAGGAACATGTCCACTAGCTCCCTTTCAGATAAAGGTGGTTGCACCCTTCCAGCTAAATCCCTCCACTTTTGGGCGTAGTCTTTGAAGCCCTCATTGGATACCATTGCCATACTCTAGAGTTGAGTACGGGTTGGTGCCAAGACGGTGTTGTATTGATACTATTTATAGAAGGCATCTGCCAAGTCTTCCCAATTATGAAAATCTGCTCTCTCCAACTGGTAGAACCAATCAAGCTGCGTCCCCGATAAACTGTCCTGGAAAAAGTGAACCCACAAGTCTTTGTCTGCAGAGTGTGGTTGCATCTTCCTGACATATGAGCGGAGGTGCATCTTGGGACAAGACACTCCGTCATACTTGGCAAACAAAGGTACTTTAAACTTAGGAGGGATTACTATTCTAGATACCAGCCCCAACTCCTCAAAGTCTAGCCCTGGTACTCGTTGTATCTCCATAGCGGTTAGACACTCTTCCAGGTTTTTGTATTTGTCATCGGTCGGAGGGTATTGTTGTTCGGAGTAATCCTCTTCTTCCTCTTCTCCTGCTTCAAAATCAGATGGTATTGTCGTCTCCTTACCTTTTCTTTCCCCTTCATCAGAGGTTGTTGGGAATTCTAAGGTCCGTTTAGCTTGTCCTTCAAACCTTCTGCCCATGATAACCACACCGGCTCGCTTCTTCTTCTTTTTCTCTTTCTCTTTCTCTAGCAGAGTCTTGAGCTCCTCCTGCCCCTTGGCTAAGGTCAAGAGTAGCTGTTGAAATTGTGAATTCTGAGCTTGCAAGTCTTTGACTGTTTGTTCAAGATCCATCTTGCTAAAATAAACAGTTGAGAGATGAGGAAACTTGGTGTGAAGACCTGTTTATGCTTATGATGAATGATATGTATTCATGCAATGCTTTCAAGGATTCAGAAATTCAAATTTGTTTTAAACAAAAAAGAAACACACATCATATTAATAAGATAGAATTGTTAGTACATCAATGTCCCTTGGGAAAAATAATACAAAATTCTAAGGTAAAAAGATGTTGTGCATCCTCTTTGGTGCAATGTAGGTGTTGAGAGTCTGCTCTTCGTGAAGTAACCGAGTGAGTTCCAAAACCTTCTTCTCGCTTGCGTAGAATTGGGTTTCAAAAGTATCGCATTCTCCCTTGAGCTGTATCCAACTCCTTTGTAGATCTTCGAGTGATGTTGGCATGTCAGGATGTAGGAGGGTGTATGGAACCTCTCCTTCCTTAACAGGCTCTATAATCACTGGGAGAATAGAGGGATAAGGCATCATAAGACTTTGGGCGCGGGTTCATACCCACTTGAGGTAAGGCTCAAGAGGGATGGAATTATTGTGTCCCAAGGTCTTACTGTCTACCTTGTTGGGCATCCTCCAAGCTCGGATGGACCTTTGTCGGAGTCCTTGATCGTCGTTGCCGAAGTCGAAAACCAAGCCTTGAATTAGCATATCATGTGGGCCATCCCTTCGGGCATAACCAAACTGTCTTAGAGCCAAGCACGGGTTGTAGGTGGTGCCTCCCCTAATGCTAAGTAGAGGGACATTAGGGAATTCCCCACAACGGTCGACAATAATAAAATTCTCTTTTGATCGAGAACACCAATGAATATCTGAATGGTTAAGTGTCATCAACAGTTGTGACCACCTCAAACCTTGCTCATTCTTCAAGACTGATTGGGGAAGATGATAAATAAACCATCTTGCCAGTAGAGGAGTGCAACACATGAGAACACCTATTTTCCTCATTGTACGAGTGTGAAAAGAGTGCAAGATATCCCCAAGCAATGTAGGCACCGGGTTACGAGACATGAAGATTTTGACAGCACTCACATCTATGAGTTGGTCAGGGTTAGGGAACAATACCATCCCATAGATGAGAAGAGCTACAATCTCCTCAAAAGCTTGCAAGTTTAGAGAATTCCAGCAGCTTTGGGCCTTCTCAAACAAGAACTTTGCCAAGAAGCCTTTGACACCACTTCTAGTTTCCCAATGTGTTATGACATCAGATGAGTGCAAGTGTAAGGCTTGAGTAATCTCTTCTGGCTTTGGTTCTCTTTCTGTACCGTTGAAGGGTAGTTGATTGAGAATAGGAATCCTCAAGAGTTGAGAAAATTCCTCCAAAGTAGGCACAAGTTGGTAGTCAGGAAATGTGAAGCAGTGATGCAAAGGGTCAAAGAACTTGAAGATAACCTTTATCATGTCTTCCTCTATGTTGGAAGTGACTAGGTTGAGTAGACGACCATGCCTCTCGGTGAATGGAGAGTTCTCAGGAATCCTTGAAGCTAGCTCCTTGAGTTGTGGAGGAATTCTTACAAGGTTGACTTGGATAGTTTTCCTGCGAAGTGAATCCATAACCTACAAAACAGGAATAAATATGAAATTCCAAAATCCTTGAAATGGTTAGTGGATGCAAATGATGCTCATGATGTCCATGATGTTAGGCACAAGTACATATGTACAAGCAAATCACACAAGTTCTTAGTTTAGGCTTGAATGGGGTTTCATAGGTAAGTACCCTCTTGAAGTTTAGTTGGCTCAACCTGTCCTAGAAATAGTAATCGGGTTCTAAGGAGCTCAATATCACTGGATTGTTTCCTTGTTCATTGTTTCAATTCAAGCCTCTTAACTGGCGACCGAAATATTCCAAGGAACCAACCCTCAATGAGTGTAGTATCGAGTATCTACCAACTTCGGACTGTACCAAAGCTGGTCATCTCACTACATCCTAAAAGGCCAAGTTGGTCAAGTAAAGGTTCGAGAAGTTCGTTAGTGCTTCATGGCATCACTCAGCGGTCCCGTATTCTCTTTGATTGACTCAAAGGCTACCGGTACCCACAAATATGTCACACTAACATAGTTATTGCTTAGACTGTGTCGGTATACTTCACACAGTTTCCACAAGTATTGCTATTTACCTATAATGTTTCCCAAATCCGGGTAGAGGATTCAAACCCAAACAATAGAACCAAAGTGTAAAGCAAACAAGTCAAGCAATTGTAAGAAAATAAAGGTGATTTAAACCCTAAGGTAACCCCACTTTTCATTACTCCCCAGCAGAGTCGCCAGTTCTGTGATACGGTGGGAGAACTGACTTGAAGGTTTTGCATTTCGTTGCAAATGTCGCGGTTTAGCAAGAGTCGCCATTGACTTTTATTTTATCCAAAAGGAAAGGTAAAAAAGAACATGAAAGACCTTTGAGATGTTTTCATGAGTTCGGGGGGTAGATTATGAAAAGGGAAGGTGCTAGCACCCTTTTCATCCATGGTTTTCCATGGGCTCTTAGTTACTTGTTTAGATCACTTGCTTTGCTTTTGCAATTGTTCGAAATGGTGCTTTGTGTGGTTCTGAAAGTATTTTGAAAAGAGGCCAATCGTTTAGGCAATCTTTGTAATGATTCTCGTTCGAAAGAATTTATACAAAGATGTTTGTCTTTTGAAAAATGTTTCAATGTTTTGAAAGTTGTTTGGAAAAGTTTTGAAAATGTGTGTGTGTTTAAAAATAGCAAGGATTATTTGAAAGAGAGCAAGTAACTAGGAACTATCTACCCTACTCAAATGTCTTTCCTATGTAATTTTATTCCTTTAATATTGTTGATTTACCATTGATTTGGTAAACAACCCTATCTTTGTATGTTAAACGGGACGGGCGTGGGTTATCGCATGACCATGATAGCAATGTTGCCAAGTATCTCTAGCATTTTGAGGGACCAAGATCATCTTTGTTTAGGCAACCTTTTGATAGCGTCATCGAGGGACTATGATCTTTTGTTTTGTTTTGCCAAGATACTTTGCATGCATACCATGGCCATTTTATTTTAAGGAAACCAAGTGGGTGAAACCCTAGGGGTGCTTGTGTGAAATGTGTGTTATTTTTGTGCATTTGTCTTGTATTAGGTCTTTGCTATTTGTTTGATTTTTGTCTTATCATGCAAAACCCTAGTTTTTACTAAACATGGTATAAAGCGATAAATTGAGTAAAAATAAACTAAGCTACTACAACAATTATTATGGGAGGGGGGATACAAGTTTTTGAATGGGGAATATTGCACAAAATAAACCCTAAAATACTATTACAACCCAATTGAATTATTGTGCAAATTAAATAAAAATACAAATAATAAAAATGCAATAAAATGTAATTATGCAAAAATGTTTTGTATTTGTTTTATGTATGAGAAAATAAAATTATTTTAGTCTAAAAAATAAGAAAAAATAACATTATTATTTTTAACAGGGGAAACCCTAATTTTTGATTTAAAAGAAAATTATGTTTTCTATTATTTATATTGTCCATTTTTGTACAAGAAAAATAATAATAATATTATGTACAAATATTAAAAATTAAAATATGTGTGAAAATAAATATTGTGTGTAAAATAATAAAATAAAAATATATAGTATTTATTAAATGTATTTACAATTAAATAAGAAAATAAATTCTATTTGTTGAAATAAACTAATTTTTTATGTAAAAAATATAATAAAAATATAATAAAATTGTAAAAAATTAAGAAATTATTTTTGTGATCTTTTAATTTTAATGTTCAGAAAAAATAAATGCAAGTCAAAAATATAAAATATGCAAGAAAAATGCAAAAATATAAAATATCAAGCAGGGGGTACAAATATCAAGTCAGGGGGTGTGGAAAACAAAAACAGAAGGCCCAAGGCGCGCCAGGCCCATGCACTTCATCCCTGTCCTCCAGCTTCCATTTGCGCACATTTCTTCTTCAAATATGTAACTTGGTCATGCTTGCATAAAAACAAAAACCCATAACATAAAAAATGTAGCTTGTAACCTCACGATTCCAATGATATAAGATTTGTAACCTAACTCTAAAAGATCAGGGAGAATTTTGTAACCCCTAATTTCTGACCTAATTTTTTCAGCATGTTCATCATTCAAATTCTCTTAGCTTGGTTAATATAAATGATAACTATGCATATGTACAGCTTCACCATGCTAGAGACTACATTTTTTGCTTCACAAATCGTGGCTTGAGGATGCCTAAATAGAGATTTGAAAAATACCTTATTCATCTGGATTTGGATATGGTAATGTGGGGACTTTGAGTGAGGCCTGAGGATCGTGTAAGCTTCCTTGAAGTTCCCTCGAGCTATTCCAATGCTTAGCTTGCCTTGTGGATGACTGAAACTCTCTGTAGAAGTCAAGCTGCAACCTTCCAAAATGAAAATGGTGATGTCTGAAACAGAGCACACAGTTGTAGGATGATTGCTTAGATAGCTTTGGTAGGATATGGATGAAGTTTTTCAAGTGTCAAGAGGCAAAACGCACGAGCAAAATATCACTTGGCTTTGGTTTTGCAGAAACTGCAATGTTGGGAAGAAAAATTTGTTTTTTCAGTTTGGGGGAGTTTCAGATCATAAGCATTCGTGTGCTGGCTTGAGATATGTTTGTGAAGTTGTTTAGAATGATGCCAAGCCCACCTTTTATCAGATTTACAAGTTCTCTACCATTTGGCCACTTTTCTTGTTTTTGAAGAAAGGTTGAAGTGACCATGCTAACAGGCTTGTACTTGGCTATCTTGTGAGCTGCAAGAGTTGGTATACTTTGCTTAACTTCTGTGGAAATGGTCTGCACCAAAAGAACAAGTCCAATGCTCAAGGCTGATAAAGTTGGAAAAGCTTGCTTTATCAAAATGGCATTGTGCCCTCTATGCCATTTATGGATTTATTTCTTGTATAATGCTCCAAAATTTAAAATAAAGCCATTATCCACTGAGTTAGAATTTATTTATGGAGTGTAGAAGGAGTTTAGTACCTGTAATGCAAGGTACAAGCATGCTTGGTCAGATTTGCAACTTGGTGCATTGTGAAAATGGCTTGAACAAAAGTGACAAAATGCCATTTTATCTTCTTCGATTCTCCCTAACCACAAATGCTCTTGGAGAGTTCTTGGATATTTTGGAAAGCTTGAAACATGATCTACAATCCATATTTGAAATGAATTTTGAGATACCTCTTGGAACTAGGTGAAAAATATCCATGAAGTTGGGTCAAAAACCTGCCTAAATTAGGGCAAATTTTCACTAAGTCTTTTAGTTCATGGACTTCTATTCACAAATTCATAACTTGAGATCCAAGAATATTTTGGGAAAACTTTGTGAATCAAAGTTGTAGATTGCATGGAGGACTACAACTTTCATGTTGAAAGTTTTCTTTGAATCCAATTTCATCATGGTGAAAAAGTGGTGAAAAGTTGAGAAAAATAAGAAATTTTCCATACTTAGAAAAATTCTAAGTTATGAAAAATTTTCAAATTAAAACCCTAATTTGAAATTTTAGGTTTCTTGGTCAACAAGTTTCACATTTTTACATATCTTGATGAATTATGACCTTTGGCACTTGGTTTTGACCAAAAAGTCAAAGTTTGACTTTTCAGTGGCACAGTTGACTTTTGATCAGTTGACTACAAAATTCATCTGTCAATCCTATGCATTTGAGATATTTTGAACTATGTGATTAGGTTAATATGATGAAATTGAACCATTGAAATCATGCTTGAACCCAATTGGCCATTGGTTAGGTTAAAAATCAGAAATTGCCCTTTCTCAATCAAAACCCTAATTTTGACCATTTTGCCCTTTTGATGATTTGATCAAATTTCTTGAGGAGTTATGGTCCAAACTTGATCAAATGGTACATATGAGTCTAAAATGTGGTTGTGGATTAAAAATTATGAAGTTTGACAGTAAATTGGCCATGGTTGACTTTTTCCCCAATACAGCTGATTTTTAGGTCAACTGTCCAATTGACTGAGCAAAAATATGATTCAAGGCTTGAAACTTGACATGAGCAATCTTAGGGGTCCAAGCTGGTGTATGAAAGTCATATGAAGCATTGATGGTCCAAAAATCCTTGTGCAAACTCAAACCCTAATTTCAGGTTATTAGTGCAAGATGAGGTGTCTTGAGCTGACCAAACCATAATCTTGTCTTGAGTCCAAGAAGTCTTGTGAGGAAACTCTTGATAAATGAGAGGGAAAATTTTGGGGTACAACAGTATGAATATGTCCCGTTGGATCACTTTATGGACGACTTGCAAACTCAGAGGTTCTGATCAATTCAATCAACTTCGGACAAGGCAACAAATAGACAAGATGCTCAGAGATACGAAGGCTATAGCAAAATGGGAACCCCATGGGATTATTACACATAGCTATCTTTTCTTTGTATCAAAATTTTCATTTTTTACGACAGAATTCTCTTACTAGAATGTTTGTCTCATTGTACAAAAATACTTACTCAAAGTCAATGCAAAGATATCCCTTTGAAAGTGCAAAACTATCTGTTTTTCTTTACTTTTGTGTTTTGTTTACAAAAACGTCCAAATGATTCATTTTTGAACATATGCATTTGAACATAATTATTATTTACAAATGAACAAAATAGAAAGATAGTCAGTGATGGCTTTAAGAGGTAGAGAAATCTCTCTATGTTATTCCCATAAGTCCCCCGCGGTATGCAGGTTAATCCTCAGCGGAACAAAACTCTCAGTTATCAATCCCCGGTATAAATCATCCAATTTCTCCAAACTCCCGAAGCAGAATTTTTCAAGCAGTACATGGCATTTCCCTTACAGCAGAATTTATTTCTCTAAGTGGAGATTCATCAACACTTCAACTTCACAACATGAAGAATTACACTCATATCCTCAGCAAGTCAGGGATTTATTTTCCCCAATCCAACAAACCTCACAACAGAATAGCTCACATACGCATACATTGCATCCATATATCATAAACATTGATAGCACAAATGCAATATACCATGCATTTCATACAACATGACTTTGCATTTTAGATAACATTTTACCCTTTTCAGGAGAAGGTTAACAGCTACCATTGACAATACCCAAAGCCTTCAGATACAGTTCAGATACGCTCAAGACACGGATGACATTCTGATACTCATTCAGATTCAACTCTCAGACACAGTTCAGATATACGCTAGACACGGATGCCATTCTGATACTCATTCAGATTCAACTCTCAGATACAGTTCAGATACGCTCCAGACACGGATGCCATTATGATACTCATTCAGATTCAACTCTCAGATACAATTTAGATACTCTCCAAACACAAATTCCATTCTGATACAGTACAGATACGCTCCAGACCTGGACGCATTTCTGATACTCATTCTTTCAGCTTACAAATTACAATTCAACAATCACTCTTGGATGGCATCTAAAAGCCCATCTCCAACAACTTTCTATCACTTCTCAAAATGGCATATTTAAGCCCATTCCTTCTACCATCATATCGTCGAGTGCAAATTTATGGGCACTCTAGTGTCCAATCATCTTCCACCTTCGAGTCACGAATTCCATTCTGATACTCATTCAGATTCAACTCTCAGATATAGTTCAGATACGCTCTAGACACGGATGCCATTTTGATACTCATTCAGATTCAACTCTCAGATACAGTTCAGATACACTCCAGACACGGATGCCATTCTGATACTAATTCATATTCAACTCTCAGATACAACTCATATACGCTCTAGACACGGATGTCATTCTGATACAGTACAGATACGCTCCAGACCTGGACGCATTTCTGATACTCATTCTTTCAGCTTACAAATTACAATTCAACAATCACTCTTGGATGGCATCTAAAAGCCCATCTCCAACAACTTTCTATCACTTCTCAAAATGGCATATTTAAGCCCATTCCTTCTACCATCATATCGTCGAGTGCAAATTTATGGGCACTCTAGTGTCCAATCATCTTCCACCTTCGAGTCATGAATGGCAAAGCTTTCCAATCTAACTCTTCAGGCTTAAGAAGATTGAACATGGGAAGCTGTTGTACCCCAAAATTTTCCTTCTCACTTATCAAAAAATTTGCTCACAAGATCTCCTTGGGCTCAAGACTGCACTAGGGTTTGATCAACTCAAGACACCTCCTTATGCACTGATAAACAAAATTAGGGTTTGAGTTTGCACAAGGATTTTTGAACTTTCAATGCTTCATATGACTTTCATAGATAATTATGGACCCCCAAGATTAGTCATGTCAAGTTTCAAGCCTTGGATCACACTTTTGATCAGTCAATTGAGCAGTTGACCAAAAAATCAGTTGTATTGGGGAAAAAGTTAAACATGGCCAATTTACAGTCAAACTTCATAATTTTGGATCAACGTCAACATTTTAAACTCATATGTATCATTTGACCAAGTTTGGATCATAATTCCTCAAGAAATTTGATCAAATCCCTAAAAGGGCAAAATGGTCAAAATTAGGGTTTTGACTGGGAAAGGGCAATTTCTTATTTTTGACCTAGAAAATGGTTAATTGATTTAAGGAATGATATCAAGAGCCCAATTGCATCATTTTGACCTAATGACATGGTTCAAAACATTGCAAGTCCATTGGATTGACAAATGAATTTTGCAGTCAACTAATCAAAAGTCAAACTTTAACTTTTTGGTCAAATTCAAGTGCCAAAGATCACAATTCATCAAAAAATTTCAAAATATGAAACTTATTCATCAAGAAATCAAAAATTCAAGATTTCATTTTGAAAAGTCAAAATTTCCAAACTTAGAATTTTTCTAAGTGTTGGAAATTCATGTTTTTTCATAACTTTGAGCCAAATTTTCACCATGATGCAAGATGATTCAAGATAAACTTCCAACATGAAAGTTGTAGATCTCCATGAAATCTACAAATTTTCTTTACACAACTCTTTACAAAAATGCTTGGATCTCAAGTTATAATTTTATGAACATAGGGTCATGAAACTAAAACACTTAGTGAAATTTTGCCCTAATTTGGCCAGGATTTTGACCTAACTTCATGACACTTTTTCATATAGTTCCAAGGGGAATATTCAAAAGCAATTAAAATATGGGTTGTATAGCACATTGCAAGCTTTCAAAAATTTCCAAGAACTCCTTGAGATCATTCTTGAGTAGGGAGAATCGAAGAGATGAAGTTAGGGTTTTGTCACTTGAATTACAAGCCATTTTTGATGAACATATGAACCAAATCCATAGCCATGCTGCATAATCCTCACTTTGCAGGCCTCAAACTTATTTTTCACTCCATAATTAATGGTTTACACAACTGATTATGCCCTTATCCAAATGTTTCAAGCTTTGTCCAAATCAATTTTCCATTTTAGGGAGAAAGTAACATATCCATTCTTGTAAAGCAAGCTTTATGCACAAAGTCAGCTTCTTGAGCTCCCAAATTGTTTTCCTTGATTACACTCTATCCACAAAGTCAGAATCATTTTTCTTAAAGTGGTTAACAACTCTATGAACCAAGTACAAGGCATGGAAACTTGAATTTCTCAAAAATCACATGTTATGCAATAAACATGTAAATTTGAATTCTGATCAACTAGAGCACTCCAAACTTGTTGCTTATAAATGGAGTCACTATTTGTGAGCTAGGGGACGAGCTTGAGACCCTGAAATACACCAAAACTCTCTCAAATCAGAAATTTCCAAAAAAATCCATTGTTGCACAGTTTCTGACCTTGAACATCAAACTCCCATTTCCCTCGTGCGTTTCTTGGCCTTTTAGTTTCTAAAGCTTACTTACATCAAGTGTAACTTATCCCTGTACCTGTTTCATTTTTGTAACATCATTTACTCTATCTTCAATAACCAAAAACGGAGCATTGCACATTGACTTCTCCAAGTCATTTCAGCCACTCTCAACTCAAGCAAACTATTGCATTAGCTTCCTAGGACCTCAAGAAAGCTAACCTGATCATCACCATCACTTAAAACAAGCTCGAACTCCAAACACGATTTCCAGTTTCATGTTTCTTGGCCTTTGATCTATAGTTTTAATACTTTACATTTCTGGAATCATGAGAAAATTTGCTACAAGTTTCATGTTTACAGTTTTCATTTTTGATGAAAAATGAGCAAGTTACAGTTGGTCTGGCTGGAGGTTGAAGATGAAGTCTTCAGGACACGTTTTGCCTTACATATTTATTGTTTAATTTGTATTAACGGATGTATAGCCACCCCAGTGGTAGAAGCGCGTGCTTGTAACCTATGGGACCTGGGTTCGAGCCCCAGTGGTACCCTTTTCATTTTTTTTTCATATTTTTACAATTCTGACTTTTTTTTGTTTGGCAGGCGCTGGGCCATTTGGGCCTGGCTTTTTTTTTGTTTGCTAGCTGACCTCCACATTGACTCTTGGAACCCCCTGGCCCAAATTATTTTATTTTTTCATTTTTTTATTTTCTTAAATATATTTTCTAAATACTAAAAAAATCATAAAATATAAAAAAAAATTATATATTTATATTTTGACTTATTTTATTTTATTTTTCCACAAAAAATATTTTTATTAATTATACTTTATCTATTACTTATAAATAAAATTAGGTTATTAGTTATTTTCTTCCACATTAATTTAAATACATTATTTTTTATATAAAAAAAAAGACTAAAAATTTTTATAATACTATAAATATTTTTTAGATAAAAATGCCAAAATATTTTTCTTAAACTTTTTTTCTTTTGATTAATTAATAAAACTAAGGTTATTCAAAAACTATTTTCTTAATAAATTCAAACTTAATTAATTATTTTATTTATTTAATTAGGTTAAGACAAAATCTTTTTTTCATGAAAACCAAACAAAATTCATTTTCTTCACATTTTGCATCCTTGTACATTTATTCATCTTTATACTTTGTATTTGTTCCTTGTATATTTTGTACCAATTCAATATGGTTGTAATAGACTAATTAGGTTTAAATTCTTGCAATCCCCATTTACAAATTATACACCCCCTCCCCACAAATGTTGTAATAGCGTAGTAACTTTAAATTTTGCAATTTATCGCTTTTATATACAATGTTAGTAATTAGGGTTTGTATGGAAAGACTAAAATCAATACTTAGCAAAACCCTAATTCAAGACAAAAACAAGCATGAAAACAATACATTTGCACACAATCACCCCTAGGGTTATTCCACTTGGTTGCCTTATACAAAATGGCCATATTATGCATGTAATGTATCTTAGCAAAAAACAAGCAAATACAAGATCATAGTCCATCGATGACGCTATCTAAGTTGCCTTACGAATGATCTTAGTCCCTCAAAAATAATGTTAAGATACCTTACAACATTGCTAGTCATGGTTATACGATGACCCACGCCCGTCCCGTTTCTATCCAAAGATATGGTTGCTTACCAAATCAATGGTAAGACAACAATGTCAAAGGAAAAGAAAATGAACAGTAAAGACATTTGAGTAGATAGATTGCTCCTAATTACTTGCTCAACTTTAAACAAACATCCTTGCTATTTTCAAAATAAAAACAAACACCTACACTTTCAAACATCTTACAAACTTGGAAACATTTTCAAAAGATCAACATCTTTGTATACATTCTTTTGAATGAGAATCATTACAAAGATTGCCTAAACAATGGCCTCTTTACAAATAACTTTCAAAACCCACAAGAAGCACAATTTCAAACAAAAGCAAGTGACCTAGCAAGTAACTAAGAGCCCATGGAAAACCATGGATGAAAAGGGTGCTTATACCTTCCCTTTTCATAATCTACCCCCCGAACTCAAGAAATAATCTCAAAGGTC
This sequence comes from Vicia faba, assembly GCA_948472305.1. Classification (NCBI taxonomy): domain Eukaryota; kingdom Viridiplantae; phylum Streptophyta; class Magnoliopsida; order Fabales; family Fabaceae; genus Vicia; species Vicia faba. The sequence goes on from OX451741.1 coordinate 1,448,963,960, forward strand.
TTTCTTGTGCTTTTTCACCTTTCCTTTTGGATAAAAGAAAAGTCAGTGGCAACTCTTGCTAACCGCAACATTTGCGATAAAACGCAAAACCCTCAAGTCAGTTCTCCCACCGTATCACACATACCAAGCTTTGGGAGCTTGTTTCAGACCATAGAGTGACTTCTTTAGTTTGAAAACATATTCTGGGTGTTTGGAATTTTCAAACCCAGGGGGTTGGTGCACATATACCTCTTCATTAATGTAACCATTTAAGAATGCACTTTTGACATCCATCTGATACAGAGTGATGACATTATTTACAGCAAAAGAGATTAAGAGTTTGATAGATTCTAACCTGGCGACTGGAGAAAAGGTTTCTGTATAGTTTATCCCCTCTTACTAACTATAACCTTGTGCCACCAATCATGCCTTGTTTCTGATGACTTCTCCTTGCTCATTCAGTTTGTTTCTGAACATCCACTTTGTTCTAATGACGTTGAATCCTTTTGGTTTGGGAACCAGATCCTATACGTTATTTCTGGTGAACTGGTTTAATTCCTCCAGTATTGCCAGAATCCAGTCATTGTCCAGAAGAGCTTCATCAATTATTGTTGGTTCAATCAGAGATACCAATCCCATGAGGGATTCTTCAGAGCTTCTGAATGTTGATCTTGTTCTGATTGGATCATCCTTCTTTCCCAGAATCTTATCTTCTAGGTGAGCTATGCTGCTTCTGGATAACCTTTTCTGGAGTTGATCAACAGAAGGTATTGGAACACTTGTGACATTTCCTTCTGAAGTTGTTGGAGTATCTCTGTTGGGAACTTCTGATGAGTTGTCTTCAGCACCTGTGAATTCAACTTCTATATCTGCAAAAGATTCATTCTGCTTTAACTTTTGAGGGTCAAGCTTATCATCAAATCTAACACTGATTGACTCTTCAACAATCTGTGTTTCTGTATTGTATACTTTGTACCCTCTTGAGTGTTCAGAGTATCCTAACATAATACACTTTTGTGATTTAGAGTCAAACTTGTTCAGATGATCTTTAGTATTCAGAATAAAACATGTGCATCCAAAAGGATGGAAATAAGAAATGTTGGGCTTTTTGTTCTTCCACAATTCATATGGAGTCTTTTCCAGAATAGGTCTTATAGAGATTCTATTCTGAATATAACACGTTGTGTTAATTTCTTCTGCCCATAAGATCTTAGCAATGTTAGTCTCATTGATCATAGTTCTGGCCATTTCTTCCAATGTTCTGTTCTTTCGTTTTACAACTCCATTTTGTTGGGGAGTTCTAGGACAAGAGAAGTCATGCGAAATGCCTTTTTCATTTAAAAATGTTTCAAATTTTTTATTTTCAAATCCTCCACCATGATCACTTCTGACTTTGACAATTCTAAGATCCTTTTCATTCTGAACTTGGTTACAGAAGGCAACGAACACAGAATGTGACTCATCCTTATGTCTTAAGAACTTTACCCATGTCCATCTGCTATAGTAATCTATGATCACTAACCCATACTTCTTGCCACTAACAGACGTAGTTTTCACTAGTTCAAATAAGTCTATGTGCAGAAGTTCTAATGGCCTAGAGGTGGAAACAACATTTTTAGCTTTAAAAGCAGGTTTTGCAAATTTGCCTTCTGACATGCTTCACACAGAGCATCTAAGCTGAACTTCATATTAGGAAGTCCTCTGACCAGATTGAGTTTGTTAATCTGAGATATTCTTCTCATACTAACATGCCCCAATCTTCTATGTCAGACCCATTGCTCATTGTTAACAGAAAGAAGGAATTTTACATTCTGACTTTTTAGTTCAGAAAGTTTTATCTTATAAATGTTTTTTTCCTCTTTCCATAAAACAGGATAGTTCCATGTTTCTGACTAACAGCTTTGCATGAATTTTGATTAAAGATTATATCATAACCATTATCACTTAATTGACTTAAGGATAACAGGTTATGCATCAAACCATCAACTAAAAGCACATTATTAATAGAAGGAAGATTACCATTACCTACTGTTCCAGAGCCAATGATCTTTCCTCTTTGGTTGCCTCCAAAGCCCATGTAGCCTCCAGGTTTAAGTTCTAGGATTTGGAACATATGCTTTCTTCCCGTCATGTGTCGAGAGCATCCAGAGTCCAGGTACCATGACTGGTGTTTTAGCCTTGCTGCTAAAGATGTCTGCTACATATATAATTTTGTCCTTAGGTACCCATATCTTTCTGGGTCCTGGTTCTTTAGTTTTACCAAAATTCTGTTTGAATTTTGGTTTTGAAGAATAATCATTACTAGTGTATTTCAAGTCATGTGTGTCCGTATGTCAAGTGTGATTTTAGTGGTGTGCGTTTTATAACTAGGTCCATGACTTTCTTAGGTGGAGATACCTTACCTTGGTATCCTATTCCTTTTCTGCCATTCCTGCTAACTCCATAGATCATTGAAACCATCTTGCTTCTATCTATGTTTTTAGCCAGAAACTTCTGAAAGTTGTGATCATATTATTTTATGATTTTATCAGCACTACATGGAGCCTTTGAGATTATTTCTTTCTGAGAGTTTTGTAAATCAGTTTCTAGTTTTGAAATCTTTTCTTTTAGCTCAGAATTTTCTAATCTCAGACTCACAGTTTCTTCAGAGTCAGACAAGATCCCTTTTTAGGTTCTTGAATTTGACTCTGATGTGCTGATATCTTTCCAGAATCTCATTTAGGCTTTATGCTAGTTCAGCTTTAGTGAAGTTAACAGTAAAATCAGGAAATACCTCTCTTGTGTCTGATTCTGAGTCTGACTGAGATGCTTCGCTTTCTTATGTCACATTAGCCATAAGAGTAATGTTGGCTCTTTCATCATCTGATTCTGAGTCTGTGTCAGAAGTGTCTGAATCATCCCATGTAGCCATGAGACTTTTCTTCTTCTTCTTAAAGAACTTATTTTCGGGCTTCTCCTTCTGAAGCCTTGGACAATCACTTTTGTAGTGCCCCTGTTCATTGCACTCATAGAAGATGATGTCTCTGTTGTTTGACTTCCTGTGACCAGATGAAGCTTCAGATCTTCTGTGTCCAGAGGAAGACTCAGACTTTCTGTATCAGGAGGGGGATTCATTCTGATTCCCTGACCTTCTGGAATTCTTGAATTTTCTCTGTCGCTGCTCCCATAGCTGATTTACCCTTCTAGAGAGAAGAGACAGTTCATCTTCTTCTGATGAGGATCCATCGGAAATTTCTTCCATAGCCTGCAAAACCTTAGAATCAAGTTTTTTGTTAGTTTTTAATGCTAAAGGCTTACCTTGCTTCTGAGGCTCGTCATCTTCTAGCTCTATCTCATGACTTCTGAGGGAGCTAACAAGTTCCTCCAGAGATATCTTGTTGAGATCTTTAGCCAGCTTAAGTGCAGTGACCATTGGCCTTCATTTCTTTGGTAGACTTCTGATGATATTCTTTATGGGATCAACAGTAGAATACCCTTTGTCAATAACTCTCAACCCAGCAACAAGAATCTGGAATCTTGAGAACATTTCTTCTATGGATTCACGGTCTTCCATCTTGAATGCTTCGTATTTCTGAATAAGCGCAAGGGCCTTGGTTTCTTTAACTTGTATGATGCCTTCATGCGTCATTCTCAGAGAGTCAAACATGTTTTTGGATGTCTCTCTATTTGAGATCTTCTCATATTCTGAGTATGGGATGGCACTGAGAAGTATTGTTCTGGCTTTATGATGGTTTCTGAAATCACACTTTTGCTGGTCAGACATTCTTTTTCTATCTATCTTCTGACCACTTTCATCCACTGGATGCGTGTATCCATCAATTATCATGTCCCATAGATCAGCATCTTGAGCCAGAAAGAAGCTCTCGATTTTGCCTTTCTAGTAGTCAAAATTTTCTCCATCAATGACTGGAGGTTTGCCGCTGATTCTGTCCTTGTCATCATGATAGTCATTGCTGATGTTTTGGCTTGGTCCCACCATAGTGTTTTTCTAAAGCTTGGATCTTGTACTGACACGGTTAAGTGTATGAACTCATAGCCAGGAGCTTTGATGCCAATTGAAGAAGTGAAAAACACAAGAAGTGGGGGTTGAATTGTAACTTAAAAATCAAATGCAATAGACTCAAAATTTGTATCCTGGTTTGCTTGATCTCAAACTACTCTAGTCCACCCGCTAAGGTGATTTTGCCTTCTCCAACGGGGACTTAATCCACTAATCAAATAGATTGCACAACTACTTTGACAATTGTCAAAGTCTTCTTGAGTAAGACCACAACCTGGTTTATCTCAAGGAACAATATCTTAATCAAAGAACAATTGACTGTGTACTATATGTTTTTCATTACAAAAACTGTATCACTACTGTGATGTATTACACAATTTGAGTATATGAAAGAATGTGAATATTTGTAGCTCTTTTGAGATGTATGAGCAATCTTTGGTTAAATCGTGAAATATTTGTCCTTTGAGCTTGTTTATATAGGCGTGGAAATATGTCCAAAATAAAACGTGATAATGGACACTCAATGCACTTTCCATACTGAGAAGATTCTTACCTGAATGAAGTCGTTGCATATGATACTGTCTTAATTGAAAAGTAACGCTTCAGAACTAGAGAATCTTGCATGCTGCTTTTACTTCAGAACATTTATGTTATTTCAGTCAGAACTTCTGTATAAAAAACAACACATATTTAGAGTGCATATTTTTTATTTGTGTTTGTTATTATCAAAACTCTAATTAAGGGTTGTAGAATCAAACTATGTTCTAACACACAAGAAGTTGAGCGTTTCATTTGATTTGAGACAGTGTAGACAAAAATTCAGTATCTTGTGGTGCGAGCTCAGAAATTCATTGAGATCGAAAAATGGTTTGGGAATGGTTCTTCAGTCCTTGAGACCATCTTGATATATTCTCCAGTTCATATGTTCAGGTCGAAGGCTAGTTTTGTGAAAAATATTTTTAAAAGCGCCAAATACCTGAAATTATTTTATATAGTGGATTTGCTTATTCGCTGGTTTTCAGATGCTTAAAAATTCTTAACTTCTAACTGGAAAATCATCTTTATGTGGCTCTTGGATAATTTGAATCTTCTTGTTATTTCCTTCGAGTTTCATGTTCGGATCGAAAGCCAATTCATTGAGGAAGGTCTTTGAATGTGCGAATACTCTAAAGATGTATATTGAAAATACCTTGAAACGGTGTGCTAAACCACAGTTTTGCAGATGTTCAAAAATTCATAACTTTCGCACGATTTGACGTTTTTGGATGGTTCTTTGGGCGAAAAATTTGTCTCTATTTCATCTTCTATTCGTATGTTCAGGTCAGAGGTTAATTCTTTGCAGAAGATCCTCGAAAATGCGAATTACCAGAGAAAATTGCACCCCAAAATGGTTTTCTACCGAACTGTTTCTCAATATTGTAAAAATCGTAACTCTCTCGATTTTTGTCGTGTTGAGACGACTCTTAAAGCGTGAGATCACAAATTTTTTTAGATACAACTTTGATTCAGGTCCCATGTTCGGATTGCGCTTCGAAGGCTTCGGTTTGGGGCTTGTTTCCCAAAGTGTGCACGAAAATAAGCTGAAAGTTTCAAGACAACAAAATAAGTCCATTGTTTATTGCCATTCGAAAAATCATAACTCTCTCGATTTTTATCGTATCAGGACAATTCTTTGGACAGGACGTCACAAATATCGTCATCTACGATTTTGTTTCAGGTTGCACGTCATGATTCTGCATTGAAAGTCATGAGCTTGTGGTTTGTTCGTGAACAGTACACAAAATAAGCTGGAAAAATCTGCATTGTGAATTTTTTACACTGAGTTCTCACCGTTCAGAGCAATGTAATTTGATCAATTTTTATCGTATCAGAGCGATTCTTTCAGCACTGTGTCACAAACTTCATCACCGACATTTTTGTTTCAGGTCGCGCATCAGAATTTTACATTGTATGTCATGAGTTTATGGTTCGATCTCGCATTATACACGGAATAAGTAAAAAAATAAGCATTTGTCAAGCCAAACAAGACTTTGGAGCCAATACTATAAATATTTGAAATTCAAATTTCAACACAACTTCACTGATTATCACAAACCTCTCACAAAATACTCACCACTCTCTCTCAAATCAAATCAATTCTCTCTCAATTTTATTCAAATTTCCTCAAGAACAATCAACAAAAAAATTCAAGAAAACTTGATCTTCTTCCTCCAATAAATTGCATTAACAATTGAATTATGTTGATTTAAGGCTTGTAAATTGCTTTTCAAATTCGTTTGAGGCTTACTTGAGCATGTTTATGCATTTATGGACCATTGGTGTTGAGTTTTATCGTTTTCAACACGATTTTTAGGATGATTTTATGATACAACGCAATGTTGCCCGTGTTCGGTAAGTTAAGCTTAAGACACTATTTAATTGATGGTTAATGCTCAAGAGAAATTTTTTGGGTACTTGGCGACATTTATGTTAAGTTGTGACGATTTCAGATCGATATTTTATACGACTCATGTGTTAATGACAATGCTGCCCAATTTTTGATGTTGTTATTTCAATGCTTGCTTGTGTTTTTTTCTGGATGTGAATTTTTTGTGCAGGTGTTTTGTTTGTTATTCGGATGTATCCGATGCATTTTGCATGTGATTTATTTTCACATTGTTGATATTTTGGTGCTTATGCCGAGCGCACGATCTCTGACCATTTTGTTTGTTGATGCTAGCTTGCACAGAGTTTTATGGGTTTCTCTGCTTTGCTTGCTTGCTATGAACTCTTGTTTGTTTAGTATTATACTGATTCTGGTTTATTTTTCCGCATCATTTACCGCTTTCCTTGACATGAGAAATAGGAATAGATATGCATGACCGGGAGTCCCTACTTTAGGTGGGAAAATCTGTTTAGAGTCCTCAAAGGAGGCGATGTTTGTGTTTGTCAAAAGTCCTCGAAAAGAGGCCATGTTTGTGTTTTCTTGTGTGCAAAAGACATCGACAAAGGCAAATCCTACTCCCATTCCATTTCCCTTTTATTTTTATGCTTTCTATCTAGTTAATAAGTGGAACAAAGGGCCCTCAATCGGCCACCACACATTCTAGTCTGTGTCGTTCTTAGCTTGCGTTGTACGTTGATGCTTTAACCATGCCTATTCTTATCCATTGAGTAAAATAAGTGGTAGATAGGGACTGTAATCATCCCCCATACTTTGTCATCCGTTTCAACGATGTTAGATCATGTTTCTTCAAATGTTGACGCTCTGAGTTGTTACTCGATGTTCGTGCTCGAGTAACTCAAGTGGAAAGAGTTCCTTACTACCACTTTGAGATCCATTAGACTCTTTGTTTGTTGCTTAGCCCGCACTCGATTTTATTTTGGCTTTGGCTCGACTTTGTTTAATTTACTCATGCTTGTGCTTTTCTTTACACCTTTGTATGTTCCCTTAGGGCTCACTTGTTTCGCTTCTGATGCAAGTTAGACATTAGGATCGTAATCCATGCATGCTAACGTAGGTAGAATTTCCGCACTACACCTAAAAGACTAAGATGGGTTAGGTATTCTATGGTCCTCAACTTCAGCAGGCTCCCAGGTCGAAAGCAGCACGTGTTCCTGTTTACTCGGTAAACGACACTACAATCAAAGGGGCCACCACTGAGTGGGGGATCGCATGCCTCCTTTTTTGGGATTACTCCCTCAAAGTTAACATGACTATACTGCCCGTCTTATCTTAAAGTTTTCCCAAGTTCGGATATAGGACTTATAAGTAATCACCAAGCACCCTAAAAACCAGGAAAGTCCAGATAAATAGATATACAGCATATAACACATAAACAACAATAGCATATATATAGATATAAACAAAGATAGGCTCAATCCACTTAGGCATGGACCAGCAAGAGGTCAATCTTTCCCCAGTGAAGTCGCCATTTTTTTTGTAGCGGTATAAATGTTTAAGACTAAGCCATTGGGTTGACTAGACTTATACAGATCAAAATAAAAAATCACCGCCGCGCTTTATTGTTTCCAAAGGAATGGGAAAAGAGCGAATAACCCAAGGTAAGGGGTTTGGTTATGCAAAGGGAAGGTATTAGCACCCTAAACATCCACGGTACTCCGCAGGAACCTCTTTGAAAAATCTGTATATTTTGGCTATAAAATGTTGTATAAAAAATAGATGGTGGATGTGAGAAAAGAAGTATTTTTTATGATTTTTATACCCACCGCGGTTGCGAACCTTTAATGCCTACGTACCACCTTTCATGCAATGGGGGATCAGGGTACATGTAGTTCCTCTTTTAAAAATTTTAAAATACAAATGTGTTGGTTAATTTTAAGAGATAAGACATCAACGTCATTGTCGGTGTGGAAAACATACTTACTACCCACAATCATGAGAAAGGAGAATTTGCATCATCTCAAAGTGCAGGACATGGCTTGGATTTTAAAATCAACAATACCTCACTCAACACCCAAGTGGAAAATATCTCACTTAACTACATATTGTAGAAGTATAGTTGTTTGCATCACTACAAGGATTGACAAGAGTCCAATCTTTTGAGAAAGGTTTTAAAATAAAAAGCCAAAGTGGCAAAATGGTTTGAAATGAGATTGATTGACTTTTAGTCTTCTCACAAAAAAATGTCAAGGTATTATTAAATTGATTGGAGTTTATTTATGAAAATGTTTTGAAAATGCATGGACCTAGGTCCAAGTTTATTATGAAAGTAGTTCAAGTTTAAAAACAAGAAGAGTTTTCAAAAGGAGGGAGAAGATTTTTGAAATTAAAGAAGATGGGAGGAGAAGAAGAGATTATCCTAAAGCATGAGGTAAAAGGTAAGGAGAAGAACCATCTAACCATCAAGAAGCAAATACTTTACATTATGAGTCAAGATAGAATTCTAATTCTTTGGATTGAAACCAAGCAAGAAAAGATACTAGACCTCTTCAGAGAACTAAACTTCAAGTGTATTAAGTCTTCACAAAAATTGGGCAGAGTAACGGCTGTATACGGGTGAATTCCAGATTACAAACAAAGTATGTAATCACAATAACCTGCGCACAAAACAAACAAACAACCCAATGTCTTGAGGTAAACCTCAAGAACTCCAGATAAAATATCAATTAAGGTCACAAGGTCTCCAACATAGGCCAAGGTTTCTAATCCTAAGTCCAAGAAGTCCAATACTCCATAATGCCAAGGATAGTAACCAAATAGTTCAAGTATCATTAAATACTTTTATGGTTCATGTTGATTATTAGGTATCTTCAAAAAGAAAAGAAAAACTCAAATGAGCAAAGTAAAAATGACATAAAAGTAAATACTCAAGTGAGCAAAGATGAAAATAGCATGAAATGTAAATGCTAATATAAATGGTACATAAAGCATAAAAAATAAAAGCATAAAGTAAAATCAATTGTGAATAATTAGTGGTCAGTTGGATGACCATCTTGAAACTTGCATTTGGAACTCATTAGAGGATTGGTAGAACCAAAGCCTCCACACAACAAGTTGCATTTGCTTTTTGTCAAGTATATCATCCATTTTGGAATCCTCAAAAGTACCATTTAATGATCAACGATGTTTAAGTGATTCGCGTTGACCAAAAGTGTTGTAGATCCATTAGAGGATTGGTAGAACCAAAGCCTCCACACAATGAATCTCAAGGTTATTGGATCAAAGAGATCAAATTAACATACTTGGGCTTGCAAACATAGGTTTGGGCCACCAATGGTCATATATTCGAATCGGGACAAAATTTAGCGCTATGTTAAGCAATCGTAAGTGGACTTATATAGAAGTCACACCTATTTTGAGGCCGGTCAATAGCAATCTATACACCATTCATTTTGAGACATGATATAGAGATTATGCTCCAATAACACTTAGTGCAATAAGAAATGGATGAGATGAAGAGGGTGGAAAAGAATATACAAACCATATTTGAATTAAAATTTAATCAAACTATTATTAAAATCATTCATCCATTTTTATGGAGTTAGACTCAACACCATGAATCCAATGATGTTAACAAAGTTCATGATCAAAATTCAACCTAAGATCAGCCAGAAAATAATCACAAAACAATATTGCATTTAATATATACATTAAAAAGGGTTTTAAAATGTTTTTAAAATAGAAATAAGAAAGAAAAATATCAACTATGTTCAAATTAATCAAGAAATATTAAGTAAGACCATAGATAAATCAAAAATGAACCAAGAGTTTTTATAAAAATTTTGGTAATTTTTTAAAGTCAGAAACTATTTTAAAATTAAAAGAAATGAGTAAAAATAAACCAAAAATGATAAAAAATAACAAAGTCAAAAATAAAAAATAAATGAGGTCACCAATATTTGTCACAATATCATTGAATCATTCTATATTTTTTTTAGAATTTAAAAATGCATGAAAGTATTTTTAAACATTTAAAACAATTCAAATAAAGTGAAAATTGATAAAAAAAAATGTCAAACACAAAACAAAATTGTGAGAAAATAAAAATGAGAAAGAGAAAAATCAAAAATATTTTTCATAATTTTTTCAGATTTTTTGGACTTAAAATGAATTTTCTATGATTTTTTAAAATTTAAAACAATTAAAATAAAAATCAGAAAATAAAATATCAAACCAAAAAAAATATGGGCCATCTGATCATTGTCAAAACGTGTTAGTAAACAGATCAAGTGGACCTGGCGCGTTGTGCATGTTATGGACTTTAGTGAATAAAGCACTAAATCAAATGTAAAATCAGAAATTCAAAAAATACAAATGGCACGCCATCATTGGTTGGAATATGACACGTTGGTCATCTTCAACCTCCAGCCAGTCCCAAAACCAGGTCACTCAAACTGTAAAGTTAGAGCATGAGACCTATGTCATTCGCTTCGTCTCTTCAAGACGATGACAACCATACATTCGCGACAAATTTATATAAAATGTAGCTCAAGCAATTTGGAAGGAAAGTTTTGAAAAGGGATTTGTAATTTCATGGTCAAAACGTGTTTCCAGATAAAAGCAAGTGTTGCAACTAGAACCAGGACAATGAGAGCTTCACAATGATATTAAAGTTTTGAAGAATTGATGGAGAAATCTACCTATTGAAGTTGAGTTGCAGAGCTCTGAAACTGGACTTCTATGGATCAATATAGGTCACGATTCTTGAAGGTATTTGTATGGTTAGTTTTAGGGAAGATCAAGGAAGGTGAATTAATAGAAAAATTGGACTAAAAAAGGCTTGAACACTGATTTTGAAGTTGCAGAAAAGTGAGTTATGGAGCAAGTTTGGCAGGGTGATTCTGGTTGTTCAAGCTTGAGGAAATGAATGAGGGATGACCCTCTATTTATAGGGAATCAAATAGAATGTTCAAGCGTGTGAAATGATGAAGTTTGGAGGGAAATCGTGTGAAGTTGCAAACAAGAAAAGTGTGACTTCTATTTTGATCAAAACTCATCCAAGACGAGCGTTTTTCTATGCTAATCACTTCTAGAAGTTCACTAAACATGTTTAGAAGCAAAAACACAGAAAAAATGTGTTTAGAAGCTAAATCAAAGATTTCAAATTCTGACTTTTGAAGAAACTTCAGTTTCAAGTTACCAAGTTCAAATTAATGGCATTCTCAGCTCAAGGGGTCTTAGGGCATGATTCTTGATGCTTTAGAAAGATGAGGTCACAATATTTGCAATGGGAAAAGAATGGAATTAAATGGATGTTTGAGATGAAAGTTGCAATGAGTCAAAGTTGGGAAAAGGAGGTTGACTTTCCATACTTAGAAATATTTCAAGTTTTTCTTCAAAAGTGACCTATAATGTTTTGCATCCAAACATGGTCTTCCACTTGGAATTTGCTCTTGACCAAAACAGATGGCATAAAATAGACCTCTTGAATGACATTTTGAAACTTGAAACATTAAAAATCTCCAAAAATTGAGAGAGTTATGAATTGTTTAAGTTGGCAAAAAATCATGAAATGACCTATAATCTTTTGTATCCTTAGGGCATCTTCCATCCATTTTCTCACTTTGCACATAAAAGAAGGAATAAACGTAACATCCTCAAGATCATTATGGAAAAATAGTGGGCTTAAGGTGATAAAATTGACCAAGTTATGATCATTTGAAGTCACATAAGGGAAATTGGGGATTCAGCTGGGGGACTTGTAATCTTTCTTCATCATCAAGTTTCTTCCACATGAAAACTCCTTGAAACTTTTGAAGTGATTTGTTAATAACCATTTTAAGAGAATTATGTCTTTGGAATCACTCAAAAATACCAAAAGATGAGAAAGATATACTTCTTTGAAGTTCAAAACCCTAGCTCCTAGGTCAAGAAAATGCTTTGAGGAACTTTGACAATTTTGAACAACCTTCTTGTACCAACACTTTTTCTTTGTAAATAGAAGTTGTTGAGGATGATAATGAGAACTCATATCCACAAAAACCACTTCCATATATTGATAATTGAGATAAATATGCACTTGTGACCAATGGGAACAAAGCCTTGTCCAACCATGACAACTTCTTCAATCAACCCCTTGTACTTTTGAATCAATCTTGATAACTTTGAAATGTGGTGAACCAAGATAAACCTTGCCATGCCATTTATTACAAAATAACTTCAATGGTGAGGTTTGAACTTCTCAAGCTTTATTGCTAGGGCATGGAAATAAACTTATGGACCCATGGATCAACTTGCTAAGCCACATTGCCTTTATCTACATTGTTAACAAGTAATACAAACCAACATTATATTTTATTAATTAAAAGGAAAGTCAAAACAAAACACGCATGATCACAAAAGAAAAACAATTCAAGGTGCTTGGTGATTCCTCAAAGAGAAAAACTAAAGATAGGGAGGAGAACCAAAAGCCCTAATGTGACCATGTTGTGATTGAATCAATATGGTATGATGAAGGGATCTTAGGGGGGAAAATTGGGGTACAACAGCTACCCTTATTTAAGTTTCTTCTATCCGGAGATACAAAGGTTAAAAATCTTCGTGTCGACGCGATCGAAGATACTTAAATATAAAACAAAACATATTTTTAGCCCTAAGATGCCATGCAATGCTTATGAGTATGTATGCATATGAACAACTCCAAAGGGACGCAAAACACCACTGGGGATGTAGCAAAGGAAATAAGGATCAAAAGAGAAACCCAACCAGGAAAATAAATCACTGGTGAATCAAAAAGACCTGACTCATAGAGGATGGTAAAAAGTCAAAGGATACACCAACTTTTACTGAAGGTGAAACTACCAATGTTCACTAAAGGTAGAAAGAGAAAAGAAATAACAACATCGACGGTCACTGATGGTGAGGAGAAAAAATCATTGACGTTCACTGACGATGAACTACCAACTTTCACTGGAGATAGAGAGGAAAGAAATATCATAACATCTTCATTCACTGACGATGAACTACCAACGTTCACTGAGGGTAGCAAAAAGATAACAATAACCAACTTTCACTGATGGTGACTGTAATACGGTGGCAGAATCGACTGTTAATACTGGTTTTGCATTTGCATTCGCAAATGTGCGGTAAGCAAGAGCTGCCACCGTCTTTTATTTTATCCAACAAAGGGGAGGTAAAAAAGAACAGAAAAAACCCTTTTCGAGAGTTTTCTGAGTGAGGGGGATAGATTATAGAAAGGGAAGGTATTAGCACCCTTTCTATCTGTGGTTTTCCATGGGCTCTTAAGTACTTTGCTCATTTTGAAATTGCTTTGTGCGTGTGTTTTAAAAAAAAAAATTATTTTACTTCGTGATAACTCTTGTTTCTGTCCTCAAGAGTGTGACGAAGTTGTTTTTCAAAACTATTTTGAAAGTGTTTGTGTGAAAAGATTTTGAGATTTTTGAGCAAGTACCTAGGAACTATCTACCTACTCGAAAAAAAGGTTGTTCATTTTTTCTAATTTCCTTTAGACAGCGTTATCCTACTATTAAGGGGTAGGTAGCCCCATCGTTGGAGTTTAATGGACAATCGAAAGAGACGTTTTTATGGTCACAAAAGCAATGGTTAGGAAACTTTAGTAATTACCCTAAAGTCCTAAAGATCTTTCCGAGGCAACATTCTAATGGGTCATTTTAATCTTTTTTGGACTGGAGGGTGACCACTAAAACTCCCTATGCTTCATGACCGTTTACCGAAGGCAACCGAAGTGGTGATACCCTAGGGGTACGTATGTGCGAGTGTATTTGATTTCAGATATATTAGTCTTTGTGTTTAGTTTTCTAGCGATTGGTTTTATCTTGTTCATGCAATCCTATTAGCCATACATCTAACAATTAATATATGTACAAAAATATAAAGTGTGGAAACATAAATTCCTATGCTATTACATGGCTTTGGGGAGAGGGATTTAATTACAAGTCCAAAATCGGGAGAAATATAAAGGAAAACAATAAAAATGCCTTATAGTTTGGCTACATTGATATGTACAGGAATATAAAAGTGCGAAAGAAGAAACTGCGCGCGAAATAGGAAAATGCGTAAAGGAAACTTTTTGATGTTTTTTGAATTAGTTTTAAGAAAAGAAAAGGAATTTTTTTTGTTTGGTTTTTAATTTACGAAAATATTGAATTAAAGTCTAATTAATAACATAAAATAAACCTAATTAATATTATTTGATTTTTGAATATCAAAGAAAATAAGAATTATGAAATATAAAACCTAGTTCTACTTAATCAATACTTTAGGAAAATATTAACTAATTAATTAATTAATTAATGATCTATTTAAAAAAAAGTAAATTATTATTTTTGTGATTTTTTGGTTTTAAGGTTAATTAATAAAAATAAAATCAAAAGAAGAAATAGAACATAAAGAATAGAACAAAAAAACAAAATAAATGGGCTTGTATCTTGCGCTATGAGCATGAAATGCAGATCGTGTCCTAGCTATGGCACGATTGGATTTCAGGCTCAACCCTTGTGATTCTCACGACCAAACCTCATAGTTTTAGGTCCTGTGCAACATTCAAACAAACCAAGGCATTAAAATGTACAGATAAATGAAATTCGAATTAAAATTTTTACCGAATACACAAGTTCGGATATGTAGTGTTCTTGGTCGTGCAAGGGCCTAGGGATGTCCTGGATCAATTCCTGGGAATGCTGGAAGAATGACTATAGTGTTAGTTTTCCACGAAACAGCTTGTAAGTGCGGTTGCAATTTTTTGACGAATTTATGAAAATGGAGAGTTTGAGAGAGGGCTTCTGTAGCGTGGTAAGTGTCTTTTTTCCCCTCTAATGCTTGCAAATGGTCCAATGTATATAGGAGGGAAGGAATGAATGGTCTTGAATGCAAAATCCATGCCATAATGCCTTATAATGAAGTATTGATATAATATTCAAAAACTTGCCAAACTGATGTTTTAAAGAACCATAATGCAAAATTTGAAAACTTGCCCAAAATGACTTTTGCGCCATTTCTTGAAGGGGATGAACCTAGACATTATTTTTTGCGTGGCTTGGGCCCTTGTGCAAGATAATTCCAAGCCCATTTGTGTTATACACCTCCCTTTGTTATTTAAACCACTTAATTCATATTTTATTGAAAATAAATCCAAATAAATGGATAAAAAGTAATGCCACAAGGGGAAGAGCTTATGGGTCCTATAATATGCCATGGAGAAGTTTAAAACTCAAAGAAATGAGTTAATGCCTTGAAAACTCAACTTTGCTCGATGTAGGATTTTTGAATTTTTCCAAACATTTCCCAACTTTGGAAAACCATAACTTGCTCAATTTTTATCCCAAGGAGATGATATTGGACTTTTTGGAAATCTCAAGATGTCTACTTCAATCCCTATTTTGACCATTTTTGCATTTGAAGATGTTATCTTGATGTAAAAGTTCTGGACAAAAAGTGTATTTTGTTGACTTTCTGAAAATGACATGTAATGTATGAGCTTGCATCCTTCAAATGGTGCACTTATTGAACTTGAAGATAAAATATGGATTGTCTGGAATTGGATTCTCTTCAAGATGGGCTTTGGTTGGGGCCAAATGGACAAAGTATGAGAAAGTTATGCCCAATCAAAGTTCAGTTGACTTTTCCTATAGAAACCCTAATTTTTGCAAATTTGACTTTTGATGAATTAGGAGCATTTCTTGAGGAATCATGTTCAACCCTTGATCAAATTATGATTATCACTTCAAAACAATGTTGTTGACAAAAAATCTTGAAGTTTGACTGTATATAGGCCACAGTTGACTTTTGACCTAGTATAGTTGATTTCCAGGCATTTGGGCAATTGACTGTGCAAACTTGTTCTTCAAGGCATGAAATTTGTCATGGACATTCTTGGAGGCATAATAGGACCATGTAAATCAATTTAAGTCTTTGGAGTTGACACATCCTGATTCAAATGGAAACCCTAGTTAGGGGTTCATTGCCTTAGGAGGAGAATTTGTCTGATCAATTCTTGGGCATCCTTGGGCCAGTTGAGGACCTCAATAGGAATGTGTTGAGTAAAATGAGAGGGAAAATTTTGGGTTACAACAGCTTCCCCTGTTCAATATTCTTAAACCTGAGGATGTAGATTGGCTTGTTTTCCTTTCGTGATCTGAAGGTGGAAGATGATTGAACACTAGAGTGCCCGGAAATTTGCACTCGCGTGAAGTGAATGTCGATCGAGAATATCGGGAATGGGCTTACAGATGCCATTTGAAAGGCGATGGAGAGTTGTCAGAAATAGGCTTAAAGATTCCATCCAGAAAAGATATCGGTTGCATAAGAGATTCCTCTGTGAGAATTCCTGTACCTGCCGTTGAGGAGGACTTCACCGGGGAATGTTGATTTATGTCCTGGGAAATAGAGTCTAGGAGCTTCGGTTGTCCATTACTCTACTATGGATTTAACTCTTGATTGATGAGACAAAAGAGAGTTGTTATATGGTCAAGTCTAGGTTTTACAGTGACTTACTAGGGAATATGAAATCGACCGTATCTGGTCGGGTCCAGGTTTTACAATGTTGTAAACTGTTTTCCGAAGATAAAAGAGAAGGAACGTGTATAGGGCTTTCTCAGGACACGTCCATGTAAAACTGCGTCAGGTAATTCATGAAAAGGAGCCTGGATAGTAGGGATATGAGAAGGAACCTGGGTAGTAGGGTTACTTCAAAATGAAGCTGTGTAGTAGGGCTGCTTCAGAATAAAGCCTGGGTGGTAGGGCTGCAAGAAGGAACCTGCGTAGTAGGGTTACATCAAAATAATGCCTGGGTAGTAGGGCTGCTTCGGAATAAAGCTTGGGCAGTAGGGTTGTGATAAGGAACCTGGGTAGTAGGGTTACTTCGAAATAAAGCCTGAGTAGTAGGGTTGTGAGAAGGAACCTAGGTAGTAGGGTTACTTCGAAATAAAGCCTGGGTAGTAGGGCTGCTTCAGAATAAAGCCTGGCTGGTAGAGTTATGAGAAGGAACCTGGGTAGTAGGGTTACTTCAAAATAAGGCCTGGGTAGTAGGGTTGTGAGAAGGAACCTGGGTAGTAGGGTTACTTCGGAAAAAAGCATGGGTAGTAGGACTGTGAGAAGGAACCTCGGTAGTAGGGTTACTTCGAAATAAAGCCTGGGTAGTAGGGCTGCTTCGGAATAAAGCCTGGGTGGTAAGGCTTTGAGAAGGAACCTGGGTAGTAGGGTTACTTCGAAATAAAGCCTGGGTAGTAGGGCTGCCTCATTTGATCACGTAGATTAGTTGACCCGTTTGGTTTCGGGAATTGATTTTCCATTAGTTGTCTGCAGATATGACATGTATAGCTTCATGGATTTAACCTTGAAATGTTGGAATTGTTGATGATAACCATCTTTCCTGAAAAGGTACAGGATTAATTATATGTGATGCATGAAATGCATTGTGTGATAATGCTCTCAAAATAAATGAGATTATGATGTATGCATTTGTACTACATATGCTATGACGTTTGTAGAATGATGTATGAAATGCATTGATGATGTTCTCAAAATAAATGAGATTATACTATATGCGATGTGCATGCACATGCCATGATGTATGAATATGGGATGTTATCGCGATTTCAGTCTGGGAAAATAAATCCCGGACCACTGCTGGAAAATATTGGGAGGATGAATCCTTCATTTCCGCTGGGGATGGTGAATGGAGATGATTTTTCGGGGATTTACTCTTTCTATTTGAGGATAACCTGTTGGGGATTGACTCTGTTTGAGAACTAATTCTGCTTGAGAATTGATTCTGCTTGAGAATCATCCTGTGGAGCGAGATGCTTGTTGGAAGATTCTGCCAATATAGAGAAATAAACTCTGTTGGGGAATGAACTTCCGCAGTCCGAGAAACAAACTCTACTTGGGAGGAGGTTTTATAACTGTTTGAAATTATAAAGCCCGGCTGGGGAACACAGACTTCAGTTGGAGAAAGTAATCCCTGCTTGAGGAAGAAGAGGGCAAAGCTCTGGTTGTTTCTGCTTTGTGGGGAACATAGATGTCACGAACGTATGCTGAGGATGCGAAGATGACTTTGCTTAAGGACGTTTCTGCCCCTGTACCTACTGGAGATTTATGTCATAATTGTACTTGAACATGTATTAAGTGAGTGTCATAATGACATCCGTCTCTGGATCGTATCTGAACTGTACTTGAAACATATGTTGAATGAGTGTCAGAATGACATCCATCTCTGGATCGTATCTGCACTGTACTTAGAAGATGGTCTGAATAAGTATCAGGATGACATCCGTCTCTGGATCGTACCTCAACTGTTTCTAGAAGATGACTTGAATAAGTATCATGATGATATCCGTTCTTGGATCGTACCTGAACTGTTTCTAGATGAGAATCTGGAGTAGGTGTCAGGATGACATCCATTCTTGGATCGTACCTGAACCGTTTCTAGATGAGAATATGGAGCAGGTGTCAGGATGACATCCGTTCTTGGATCGTACCTGAATCGTTTCTAGAAGAGAATCTGAAGTAAGTGTCGGGATGACATCCGTTCTTGGATCGTACCTGAACCATTTCTAGGTGAGAATTTGGAGTAAGTGTCAGGATGACATCCGTCCTTGGATCGTACCTGCACCATTTCTAGATGATATGTTGAAATAAGTGTCAGAATGACATCCGTCTCTGGATCGTATCTGCACCGTTTCTAGAGATAATTTGGAGTAGGTGTTAGGATGACATCCATTTCTGGATTGTACCTGAATCGTTTCTAGATGATAATCTGCTTTATTCAGAATGTTTTCGTTGGGAAAGGGAAACTCTGTAATCCGCTTGGGGAATCCCGAGAAGCTTGGCGACTTCGTTGGGTGATTTTCGTTGGAGCAATAATTTGGAGATTTTTCTTTGCCGAGGGTTTGAGAATACCTGGCATCAATAGGTTGCATGCTAAGAAAATAGCAGTGACCTTCTAGTAGAGTGCCCCCGTCTCGATACCTGTTGTAGATAATATCAACCGGGGATTTTGTAGATGGTTTGACTATTATCCCAACTCTTGAAGTCCTTGGAGAATGCAGATCAGGGTAGTAAAACTTCTACTGTTTAGACAAATGACAAGATGACGGAACGTAGTCGTACGCTTTAATCCCCAACTTTTTCCTAGACTATCTTTTCAGATTTTCAGTCCACCGGGATACCCTTTTTTTCCCAATCCACCTTTTCAGGTTTTCGACTTGCCGGGTGTACAAATTTTTTTATTTTCATCCCTAATTTTTGCCCGAACCATTTTTGGTTCGCCGGGATGCCCTTATTTTTCCTAGGCCAGTCAACCTAGCGGGTCTTTGTTCATGCGTAGTATTTTATGACTATGTCCATGTTCACCGGGTACGAAGAATTATCATTGTCTATAATAGTAAGTGTTGCCACACTGCTAAAAGATATTTGTTTGATTGTACAGGATTTGTTGCTGGAATTCATGTCCAATTCCCCAAGTGATTCAGATGGAGATCTGCCCCCTTGATATTTGGCATCTTTGAGAGATTCCTCGAATCTTGACTTGACTGCCCTAGGTGATGGGAAATGATCATGTCGTGCCCCTTGGTTGGAAGTGTTTTTCCACTTAAGGTGATTTTGTCCATTAAGAAGATTTTTGTTCATCGAATATCCGTCGTGCGAGTTTCTCTGTTGTTGAACAAATTGTCATATGCAAACAATGGTATTTTAAGAATGCAAAGCTTATGTTTGTCTTGAAGTTTGAAAATTCTTTTTTTAGTAAAAACAAATTTTGCAAGAGAGTGAAATCAACTCAAGATTTATGGCAAGTCCTATAGGAGTCAGGATACCTTTTGTAACAGTATGCTTCTGAACTAACCTATGCCTTAGTTAGGACTTTTAAGGGTTGTAGCGTGGCCTAGTTCACGGTTTAAGAAAATAAAGGATAAAGGCTCAAATTTTATTTGTACCCACCCGTTCTTCATGATGTTCTTCAGTCTTATGCTCAGTTAATTGCACACTCAGATCCCAACTGAGTCTGACATCTTGTCCTTGATGTTCCGGTGATGGTTCGGATACTGAAAGTTTATTTTGAAGAGGCAGTCATTTTTGTACTCTTCTTTCTGTTGAGGATTTGTAGTACCTCTTTCTTTTTTGATTTTGTTATCCTATCTTTTGCCTGAACTGTTTCTTTTTGTGATTACGGTCAGTGGGATGCCCAAGTTTTTTTTCCTTAAGTCTCCTTCATAGGTTTTGACTTAGCGGGCTTTTATTTTTAGAAATGATGACTGCCTGTTTTGATGATTATGCGGAACCATCACCGTCTTTTGTTTTGGAAGGACGTCTTTGATTCCATTCATTTTGTACTGTTGTACCCCAAAATTTTCCCTCCCATATTTCTCAAAGCATTGCAAGAAAAATCTCCAAGTGGCTCAAGGTTGCTCAAGAGTTGGACAGACAAGCTATCTCCTAATGCAGTCAACCCCAAATTAGGGTTTTGTGTTGCATCAAGATATTTGAATCCAAATGACCTAAAGTGCTCCCCAATGTCCTAATATGTTGTCAAGATCATCCATGTCAAATTTCAAGAATTGCAGAGAAAGTTTGCTCAGTCAATTGTTCAAGGGTCCAAAAATCGACTGTGATAGGGCAAAAGTCGACTGTGACCTACAAACAGTCAAACTTCAATATTTTTGTCAACATTCTCATTTTGAATGATATTTCATCATTTGATCAACGTTTGATCATGATTCATCAAGGATTGCTCAAAATTCATCAAGACTCAAAAGTTGCTAAATTAGGGTTTTGTAGGAAAAGTCAACTCAACTTTGACCAAGCATAACTTTATCATAATTTATGATAAATGACCCATCCAAAGATAATTTTTAATAGGATTCAATTCCCTACAATCCATCTTCATACCCCAAGATCAAAATATGCACTCACAAGAAGTTATAAATTTGGACATTATAGGTCATTTTTGAAAGTCAACAAAAACACCTTTTTTGCTAAAGCTTATAACTTGAGCATGGAATATCAAAATGATATGATACCAAAAGTTTTGGTTAGAGGACATCTCAAGATTTCTAAAAAGTCCAAGAACACTTCCAAAAGTTCAAAATTGAAGAAGTTATGCATTGTTGAAGTTGGAGATTTTTGCAAAATTGCCAAAAGTCAACTATCCCCAAAACTTCAAATTTTGTCAAATGGGCCCATTCTTTTCCACTTGATTTGAGCTTGTATAGTTTCCCACGTTTCCTAGCTTCAGTCATGAGCTCATATTTCATTTTTATTATTTTATTTTATTTTTTATTGAATTTATTCATTTTTAATCAAATAAAATCATATAAAATCCAAAAACTTTGATTACAAGAGATTTTTTTGTTGTTTCAGGCTTTGATTGCAATCTTTAACATCATCAAATTCGAATCATACCAAATCATGGGCAAAAAGATTGAAATTTGGAAAATTTGGAAGGTTTTAAAGAGGAGATCAAATCAAATATGTATGCATTGATATGAGAGGATTTGATTCATAATTCTTACCCTAATACACCACACAGTACATAAGCAAGCCAAAGCAATCGAAATAAGGGTTGGTAATTGCAGAAAGAGGCAAACCAAAGTTGGAAAAAAGTGACAAAAAGCTTGAAATCAAAATCATGCTTAGAGGTGTTTTCAAGGGCTGAGACTTGTCCCAATCTCTTCCTGGGTGTTCATTCAATCTACCTGGATCAAAAGCAAGCTTGTTCAGATCCCATAGCGCGCTGTAAGTGTTACGACAACCACCCCTGTTCTTGATTTCGTAACTCTGAATTTATGCATCCTTTTCATGAATCAATACCATATTTTGAATCTACATGACATTTGCAAATGTTTGGCATTATCCAATTGCTTTTATCTGGCCTGAATGAAGAACCTCTATAGCTAGGGTTCTTCGTTTGTTTTTTAGGGTTTTCTGTTTCAGGAGAAATTGGGACTAAAGAAGGGCATGTTGTTGATCAGAAAGCCAAGACGAGTTCAACCATGCTCGTGGAATATGTTTTCATGGCCATGAATGAATTTTAGAACGGGCTTGCGCATTTAGCTGCGGATTCAAATTCGCAGGTAATATTTGCAGGTTTTGGAGGTAGGAGACGATGAGTTGTCGTTCTCCCAATGGTCCATTCAAAACCAAGCGCGCGTTTTTTGTTTAGTTGGCATATAATTCGTTTTTCTTATATTATGTATTATGTGCATTATAACAACAATTAAAGCAACTTGGTGCGCTGGCAAGGCAGGCGTGCAAATATCCATTAGGACCTGGGTTCGAATCCCAGGTCCCCCAATTCCTTATTAATTTTTCCTTTAAGGTATTCCCATGCATGTTTCAGCTTGCAGTGCACCATACTCCCTCAGGCATCCAATGGCCAGATGGCCAAAGGCCAAATCTGAGAGTCTCAGGCTGAGGGTCCACCATAGGCAAGGTCCACGCACGCCCACCAGATCTCACAAAGTCAACAAGGCCAGCTACAATTGGGCCTCAGAATTGCTACTAGCACCACAAATACAGACCCAAACCCCTCTTCTCTTTATTTATTTTATTTAGTATTTGTTTTATTATTATTATTTAATTTATTAACCAATCACAAAAATTCTTTTTCTCATCAAATAAAAACCATAAAAAATATTTTTATTCAATTAAATTTTAACTTTTATTTTTTATTAATAAATACTAATAAATTAATTTAGGTTTTAATTCTAGAATAATTTTAACCTATTTTGTAAATAATTAAAATTAAATTAGATTTAATTAGGTTTTAATTACTAACATTAATTATTTTATTTTATTTCTTAAAATAACAAAAACCTAAAAATAATTTATTTTTATTAATTAATTTATTTAAATTAGTTTAGTAATTAATTTAGGTTAATTTCTTTCTTAAAATAAAAACAACAAAAAGATGTCCTTTTTCTAAAGGGTCAAAACTCTAATTATGCGCCTGATTAAATTTTGTGCCGCGATTTATTTTCTTTTATCCAATAATGTACTTGCTCCCGGATTGTAATAGTAAATAGGCCTTTTATTTATTTTTATCACTTTATTTATTTTTAAAAGGGTTTGTCTTTGGCGATGTAAATACCTGACGCCTTGTAATTTAAATTCCGCATTTTATTTCCCGCAAATTATAATTGTTAGATGTTTGATAATAGGGATGTGTAACAAGACTGAATGTTTTAACCTAAAATCAAATTAGATCACCCTTAACATGTGCAAAGATAAAAATAACTGAAAACGACACACTCACACATGCGCACTCCTAGGGTACACCCCACTTGGTTGCCTTCGTACGCGGTCATTGAGTATAGGTCACTTTAGAGGTCGTCCTCTTGTCTAACAGATCATGGTCGCCTCGAAACGGTTGCCTCGGATATTGTTGCCTCAAACAAATGATCTAAGACATTAGGGTTACCGCTAAGGCGTCCTAACATTGCTTTAGTGATCGCACGTCCCTTATTCGAATTGACCCTCAAAATCCAACGACGGTGCTACCTACTCATCAATAGTAGGATAGAATTGTCTAAAGGAGATTAGCATAGAACGATTCCTTTTTCGGGTAGGTAGATGGTTCTTAGATACTTGCTCTTTCAAAAAACAAAATCTTTTTTTTACACTTACACTCCTTTTCGAACAAAGTTTTCAAAAACACTTCATTACACTCCTGAGGACAGAAGAAAGAGTTAAATTGAAGTTTCAAAACAAAAAATTTTTCAAACCCACAAGCACAAAGAAAACAATTTTGAAAACAATTGAGAAAGTACCTAAGAGCCCGTGGATAACCACGGATAGAAAGGGTGCTAACACCTTCTCTTTCTATAATCTATCCCCCGAACCCGAGAAATATCTCGAAAAAGGAATTTTTCTGTGCTTTTTTCCTTTCCTTGTTGGATAAAATAAAAGTCGGTGGCGACTCTTGCTTACCGTGACATTTTGCAAAAATAAACGCAAAACGCGAACCAGCAATCCAAAAAAACAGTCAGTTCTTCCCACCGTATCACATGTACGAAGCGGAAGATTGCGACTGAATGTGCGTCTGAATTAACTGAGAAACTACCCTGCCCCAGGTTATGATTAAGGGTTTCAATTTGTGTGAAAGAAAAACTCCTACTTCTTTGGATCAAATGGGTTGGCTAGGGATTATCTTCCTTATAACTCCACTATTTGGGATTTAAAACAATGCATGTACATCGTCAGGAAGGTCTGTTCAAAAGCACACTGTATGGATTGTGGTATCATTTTCGTCATCCTCCCTTTAAAGGCTCAAAGCTTTTGATCGAGAGTTGAATATCACAAAAAGGAAGTAAGAAAGCAGTTCAAGCATGGCACAAACAAATTAATTCAAGACAAACATGTTCAATGCATTGATGAAATAAAAAGGTTTGATATGAATAAATGTTCAAACAATCAAAAGAAAATTACACATTCAAAATTCTAATGAAAGAAAAGTCTTCTTGTGAGAACTTGTCACTTCAGATGGTGTGCCTTGGAGGGATGGAAGAAGAACTTAGCTTGACTGTCTTGTGCAAATTCTAGAGCTCATTCATCAATCAGGTCTTGAATTTTATTTCTCAACACCCAACAGTTGTTGGTGTCATGTCCGGGACTATTGGAGTGGTACGCACATCTTCCATTTGGATTGTACCTTGGGGAGGCTGTGTTGGGATTCTGAGGTGGGTCCCTTAACATAACCAACTTGCCTCCAACATGCGTTGCAATGCTTGAGCCAATGACATGTTGTTTTCGGTGAAGTGTCTTTCGGATGTATTCCGCTTACGCCGATTTCCCTGTTGTCATTGGCGAGGTTGTGGTTGGGCTTGTAACGTAGAAGAAATTTGGAAAGGTCTACTCTCCAAGCCAACTTTTTGTCCCATCAGGGGTTGATGAATGCCTTAATTCCCTGCCTCGATTGTTCGCCTTATACGATTGCATCCATCTTGAGGAAATTTGCTGATAAGGAGTCTTAACTCTTCTTGCCCTTGAGCCAAGCTTTGGATAAGGTCCATCTAACTATTCATCTGGATTCTCATCCTTTCCATTTCAGCTTGCAGTTGTTCCAACTGGTCATCCTTATTGTCTTCAGGATTTTTCTTGGTTAGGTTCCCAGCGAGGAGTGCTTTCAACTACTCCTGCCCCTTGGATAAGTTTAGGAACATTTCCATGAACTGAGCCTCTTGATTTTGGATATCTTTGTTGTCTTGTTTGAGATCCATTGTTGAAATAAACAGTGAGGACATGAGAGACCTGTATTGGAGACTACCTGTTATGCGGTGACATGTATGATATTTGTATGCAATGTTTTCAAGGACTCGCGGGGTAAATAAGAAGATGTCAGCAGTTGGAATTTGTAGCTTTGATTGAAGAACTTCGTATCGTTGAAAGTCCTTCTACAAGAGTAAAGCTCACCATATCAAGTGGGTCATAACCTCTAACTCAAGTTGTTGAGTTTTGATCTTCTGACGGCATTGGCTAGGGGAAAATAAATCACTTTTTCCCCTTGCTAGACGTCTGACTTACCATAACCTGCATCACAAAATCTTGAGATCCTTGAAATGGTTAAGGAAATGTTAAGGCATGATGTTATGATGTGTATGCTATGCGTTTAAGAAAAATTTCAAGGTGATGTAAGCAAGTAAACCCTGCAAGAAATCCAAGTTATTAGATAATGACTGTAAACAAAACCTGCAAGGAACTCATGTTGTCAGATAATAAAACCCTGCAAGTAGTTCAAGTTGAAAGCACACAAGTCACACAAACAGCCTTAGGTTTAGGCTTGCATGGGTTTTAAGGTAGTACCCTCTTGAAGTTGGATTGGTTCAACCTGTCCTAAATATAGTAACCGGGTTCTAAGGGATCTCAATATCACCGATCTTTCCCCTTAAATTTCGTTTCGATAGATAATTGACTTGCCACCAAACAAAACTTAAGAGTCAAACCTCAATGAGTGTAGCATCGAGCATCAACAAACTTTGGGTTTACACCAAAGACAGCTATCTCACTACGTCCTTAAAAGCCAAATTGGTCAATTAAGGTACTAAGGTCAGTTGACGCTTTATGATACCACGCAGCGGCCCCATGTTATCCTTGATTACTCAAGGGCTACCGGTACACACCAAAGTATCGCATCAATGTAGCTACTATCTCAACCGTGTTGGTATACCCTGCACAGCTCCCTCACAGTTTATTGCTACTTACCTAAAAGGAATTCCCCGATCCGGGTTTAGGATCCAAACAACCCAAACAGATACCCATAAAAGTAAATCAAACAAGACAAGCCAAAGAAGCAATTAAAATGACCTAGATCCTAAGGTAAACCCCATTTTATAAATAATAATTCCCCAGTAGAGTCACCAGTTCTGTAATACGGTGGCAGAACCGACTGTTAATACTGGTTTTGCATTTGCATTCAGAAATATGCAGTAAGCAAGAGTTGCCACCATCTTTTATTTTATCCAACAAAGGGAAGGTAAAAAAAGAACAGAAAAAAACCTTTTTCGAGAGTTTTCTGAGTAAGGGGGGTAGATTATAGAAAGGGAAGGAATTAGCACCCTTTCTATTTGTGGTTTTCCACGGGCTCTTAAGTACATTGCTCATTTTGAAATTTCTTTGTGCGTGTGTTTTGAAAAAAAATTGTTTTACTTCGTGATAACTCTTGTTTCTGTCCTCAAGAGTGTGAAGAAGTTGTTTTTGAAAATTGTTTTGAAAGTGTTTGTGTTAAAAGATATTGAAATTTTTTAGCAAGTACCTAGGAACTATCTACCTACTAGAGAAAAAGGTTGTTCGTTTTTTCTCATTTCCTTTAGACAGCGCTATCCTACTATTAACGAGTAGGTAGCTCCATCGTTGGAGTTTAAGGGACAATCAAAAGAGACGTTTTTACAGTCACAAAAGCAATTGTTAGGAAACTTTAGTAATTACCCTAAAGTCCTAAAGATCTTTCCGAGGTAACATTCGAATGGGTCATTTTGATCTTTTTTGGACTGAAGGGTGACCACTAAAACTCCCTATGCTTCATGACCGTTTACCGAAGGCAACCGAAGTGGTGATACCCTAGGGGTGCATATGTGTGAGTGTATTTGATTTCATATATATTAGTCTTTGTGTTTAGTTTTCTAGCAATTGGTTTTATCTTGTTCATGCAATCCTATTAGCCATACATCTAACAGTTAATATATGTACAAAAATATAAAGTTCGGAAACATAAATTCCTACGCTATTACATGGCTTCGGGGAGAGGGATTTAATTACAAGTCCAAAACCGGGAGAAATATAAAGGAAAACAATAAAAATGCCTTATAGTTTGTCTACATTGATATGTACGGGAATATAAAAGTGCGAAAGAAGAAAATGGGCACGAAACAGGAAAATGCGTAAAGGAAACTTTTTGATGTTTTTGAATTAGTTTTAAGAAAAGAAAAGGCATGTTTTTGTGTTTGGTTTTTAATTTACCAAAATATTAAATTAAATTCTAATTAATAACATAAAATAAACCTAATTAATATTATTTGATTTTTGAATATTAAAGAAAATAAGAATTATGAAATATAAAACCTAGTTCTACTTAATCAATACTTTAGGAAAATATTAACTAAATAATTAATTAATTAATGATCTATTTAAAAAAAAGTTAATTATTGTTTTTGTGATTTTTTGGTTTTAAGGTTAATTAATAAAAATAAAATCAAAAGAAGAAATAAAACATAAAGAATAGAACAAAAAAATAAAATAAATGGGCTTGTATCTTGTGCTATGAGCATGAAATGCAGATTGTGTCCTATCTATGGAACGATTGGATTTCAGGCTCAAACCTTTTGATTCTCATGCCCAAACCTCATAGTATTAGGTCCTGTGCAACATTCAAACAAACCAAGGCATTAAAATATACAGATAAATGAAATTCGAATTAAATTTTTTACCGAATACACAGGTTCGGATATGTAGTGTTCTTGGTTGTGCAAGGGCCTAGGGATGGCCTGGATCAATTCCTGGAAATGTTGGGAGAATGACTATACTGTTAGTTTTCCACGAAACAACTTGTAAGTTCGGTTGCAAATTTTTGACAAATTTATGAAAATGGAGAGTTTGAGAGAGGGCTTATGTAGCGTGGTAAGTGTCTTTTTTTTCTTTTTTCCCCTCTAATACTTACAAATGGTAAAATATATATATATATATATATAGGAGGGAAGGAATTAATGGTCTTGAATGCAAAATCCATGCCATAATTCCTTGTAATGAAGTATTGATATAATATTCAAAAACTTGCCAAATTGATGTTTTAAAGAACCATAATGCAAAATTTGAAAACTTGCCCAAAATGACTTTTGCGCCATTTATTGAAGGGGATGAACCTGGACGTCATTTTATGCATGGCTTGGGCCCTTGTGCACGATAATTCCAAGTCCATTTGTGCTATACACCTCCCTTTGTTATTTAAACCACTTATTTCATGTTTTATTGAAAATAAATCCAAATAAATGGAAAATAAATGTATAAAAAGTAAGACCATGAGGGTAAGAGCTTATGGGTCCTATAATATTCCATGGAGAAGTTTAAAACTCAAAGAAATGAGTTAATGCCTTGAAAACTCAACTTTGCTCGATGTAGAATTTTTCAATTTTTCCAAAAACTTCCCAACTTGGGAAAACCATAACTTGCTCAATTTTTATCCCAAGGAGATGATCTTGGACTTTTTGGAAATCTAAAGATGTTTACTCCAATCCCTATTTTTATAATTTTCGCATTTGAAGATTTTATCTTAATGTAAAAGGTCTGGACAAAAAGTGTCTTTTGTTGACTTTCTGAAAATGACATGTAACGTATGAGCTTGTATCTTTCAAATTGTGAACTTCTTGATCTTGAAGATAAAATATGGATTGTAGGGAATTGGATTCTATTAAAGATGGGCTTTGCTTGGGGCCAAATGGATAAAGTATGAGAAAGTTATGCCTAGTCAAAGTTCAGTTGACTTTTCCTATAGAAACCCTAATTTTGCAAATTTGACTTTTGATGAATTAGGAGCATTTCTTGAGGAATCATGGTCAACCCTTGATCAAATGATGATTATGACTTCAAAACGATGTTGTTGACAAAAAATCTTGAAGTTTGACTGTATATAGGCCACAGTTGACTTTTGAACTAGTACAGTTGATTCTCAGGCATTTGGTCTATTGACTGTGCAAACTTGTTCGGCAAGGCATGAAATTTGTCATGGACATTCTTGGAGGCATAATAGGACCATGGAAAGTAATTGAAGTCTTTGGAGTTGACACATCCTGATTCAAATGGAAACCCTAGTTGGGGGTTCATTGCCTTAGGAGGAGAATTTGTCTGATCAATTCTTGGGCATCCTTGGGCAAGTTGAGGACCCCAATAGGCATGTGTTGAGTAAAATTATAGGGAAACTTTTGGGGTACAACAGTGACCTACCAACTTTCACTGAAGGTAGAAAGGAAAATAGATCATAACATCGCTGTTCACTGACGATGAACTACCAATGTTCACTGAGGGTAGCAAAAAGATAACAATCACCAACTTTCACTAATGGTGACCTACCAACTTTAACTGAAGTTAGAAAGGAAAATATATCATAACATCGTCGTTCATTGACGATAAACTACCAACGTTCACTGAGGGTAGCAAAAAGATAACAATCACCAACTTTCATTGAAGGTGACCTACCAACTTTCACTAAAGGTAGAAAGAAAAGAAATATCATAACACCACCGTTCACTGACGATGAACTACCAACATTCACTGAGGGTAGCAAAAAGATAACAAGTTTCCCCAAAATTCTGGCGTCTCACCTAGAATGGGTCTCAACTTCTTCTTTAACCAAGGCACTCCGCCTAGAAAGGGTAATATATAAGTTGTCTCAAATAAAGAGACTACCACTTGCAAAGATTTCACAATGAACTGTCTCTGCAATATTGAAAGACTTTTCATCCATCAGTGCAATTTGACAACGGACTACAAACTATCCACTCATAGAGAAGATAGCAAAAAAGTAACATCGACTTTTACGGGGAAGTACGAGTTGCTCAACTAAAGAGGCCAGCTACTTGCTATTATAGGAAGGATTGTAAAAAAATGACTTCTGGGGAAAGCAATATGGTTTCCTGGGGAAAGAGATATGACTTCCTGGGAATGAGTCATGACTTCCTGGGGAAAGAAATATGACTTCCTGGGGAGTGCCAATATATTCCTGCTGAGGAGATAAAAAATTTCTCGAGCCAAAATAAGTGCACATTCTCAAACCAATGCTCGAAGCTTGCAGAGATCATAAGTAATAATATTGTTGGGTTTTGTACCCCAAAATTTTCCCTCTCAGTTATCAAATATTTTCTCACAAAGATCTCTCTTGGTTAAAGACTGCACAAGGGTTGATCAGCTCAAGACACCTCCTTAAGCACTGATGACCAAAATTAGGGTTTGAGATTGCACAAGGATAATTGAACTTTCACTGCTTCATATGACTTTCATGGATCATTTTTTACCATTAAGATTGGTCATGTCAAGTTTCAAGCCTTGGATCACACTTTTGCTCAGTCAATTGAGCAGTTGACCTAAAAATTAGATGTATTAGGGGAAAAGTCAACTATGGCCAATTTACAGTCAAACTTCATAATTTTTTATCCATATCAATATTATAAACTCATATGTATCATTTGATCAAGTTTGGACCATAATTCCTCAAGAAAATTGATCAAATCATCAAAAGGGCAAAATGGTCAAAATTAGGGTTTTGACTGAGAAAGGGCAATTTCTGATTTTTGACCCAGCAAATGATCAATTGGTTTGAAGCATGGTTTCAAGAGTTAAATTGCATATTTTTTACCTAATGGTATGACCTAAAACATTGCTCAAGGTCAATTGGATTGATAGTGAATTCTCAGTCAACTGATCAAAAGTCAACTGTACACTGAAAAGTCAAACTTTGACTTTTTGGTCAAAATTCAATGTCAAAGATCACAATTCATCAAAACATGTCAAAATATGAAACTTATTCATCAATAAATCAAAAAGTCAAGATTTCATTTTGAAAAGTCAAAGTTTTCTAACTTAGAAATTTTTCTAAGTGTTTAAAACTTCATGTTTTTTAATAACTCTGAGCCAATTTTTCACCATGATGCAAGATGATTCATAATAAACTTTAAACATGAAATTTCTAGATCTCCATGATATCTACAACATTGTTTTACACAACTTCTTCTAAAAAGGCTTGGATCTCAAGTTATTAATTCATAAAGTCATGGTCTTGAAATTGAACACTTAGTGAAATTTTGCCCTAGTTTTGGTCAGGATTTTGACCTAACTTCATGGCACTTTTTCATATAGTTCCAAAGGGAATTTTCAAAACTGATTCAAAGAGGAGTTGTAGAGCACATTACAAGCTTTCCAAAATGTCTAAGAAATCCTTGATATCATTCTTGGGCAGGGATAATCGAAGAGAAGAAGTTAGGGTTTTCAAACTTGAATTACAAGTCATTTTGTGATGAACAAGAATTCAATTTCAAACCTATGTTACACAATCTTGCTTTGTGGCCCTCTAAACCTCAAGATATCTCCATTATCAGAAGAGTTACACTTGTTTTGAGCTATTATCCACTTGATTCAAGCTTTATCCAAGTAAATTTTCCATTTATGGCACAAAGTTCACACTTCCATTTTGGAAAAGTGACTTTAATCATAAAGTCAATGCATAGAGCTTTGCACTTGTTCCTTCTGATCACAAGCAATGTCAAAGGAAAAAGCAACATGTCTAAAGCCTCCTATAAACTCAGGACATGCTTGTACTATGCCTTGAAACCATGTTTTTACTTTTCTTCAAAATCAAGTAACATAGCCATAACTCTACATCTTGTGCTTCTGACCTCCTCAAGTGATCTAACCTCTTTCATAAAACTACACAAGTGTATTGCAACATAACACATGATTGAAAACACTCCAAAACTCTCTGAAAACTTAAATTGCATAAAACCTCCATTTTTGTGTCATTTCTGACTTTGAACTTTAATCTTCAAAACCACTCATGCATTTCTTGGCCTTTTAGTTTCAAAAGCTTCCTCATATCAAATACAAACCATCCTTCTCCCTGTTTGTAGACTGTAACATCAACTTCCATAGCCAAAAACAGAGCATTGCAGTTGGACTTCTCCAGGCCATTTCAGCCACTCTCAAATCAAGCTAAGCATTTCATTAGCTTCCTAGAGGTCCAAGGAAGCTAACCTGATCATCACCACTGCCTGAAACAAGCTCAAATCCATTTCATGATTTCCAATTTTGAGGTATTTTTCTTGAACTTTTATCTTCATATTTAGGCATTGTTAGGCTTGCATTTGTGAAGATAAAATGTAGATACCATTGCCACGAAGTTGTACATATCCATAGTTTGCATTTATATGGCCTGAGCTTAGAGAATTTTAGAGTTGAAGTTTTCTGAAATTTTTAGGTTTTAAATTAGGGCCAAAAAAATTCTCATTTATCTTTGACTGTTAGCTTAAGTTATTTACATGGTTGGATTCATGGGAAGAAATGTTATAACTTTCATGTTTGAACTTTTCATTTTTGTTGAGAGGTGAAGAAGATACAGGTCCTTTGGCTAGAGGTTGAAGATGAAGTGTAATCAGGGCACGTTTTGTGTTATGTATTTATTGTTTTAGTTATATTAATGGATGTACAGCTACCCCAGTGGTAAGGCAGCACGCTGGTAACCTTAAGGTCACGGGTTCAAGACCCAGCGCTGCCTTTTCTTTTACATTTTCACAGTTTTTTGTTTGTTTGCAGCGTTGGGCTCCCTCTTTGCTGGGCCTAATCTTTTTTGCTCATTTTACTCCTTGTTTCATTTTCTAACCCCCCTGAGTTTTCTTTTTTTTATTTTTTTATTTTTTTATTTTCTTCATTATTATTATTATTATTATTTTTATTATTATTATTATTATTATTATTATTATTACTATTATTATTTTCATAAATCATAAAAAAAATCCAAATTTATTTTTATTTTATTAGTCATATTTATATATTTATTTTCTCTATAAAACAAAAAGATAAAAAAACATTTTCTTAAATAATTAATTCCTTTTTTTAAATAATTAATTCTTATACTTAGGATAAATTAATATATTATTTTATTTTTTATATAAAATTAATTTAGAACTTAGGTTTATTTTAGTTAATTAATTTTCAGAATATTTTTATTAATTTAAAATCTTCTCACAAAAAACCCTAAAAAATCAATTTTAACCTAATTTCTTTCTTAATTAGTTTAAACTTATTTTTATTTAATTTTAATTAATCATTTCTTTAATTAGGTCAAGACAAACCCTTTCATAAAAACAATAAAAATAATTTCTTTTTCCATTTATATTCTTGCATTTTATTTTCAATTTTGTAGAATATTCAATATGGTTGTAATAGATAATTAGGTTTAATTTTCTTGCAATCCCCATTTGTAAATTTGTACACCATCCTCCCCTAATGATGTAATAGCATAGTAATTTTACTTTTTGCAATTTATCGCTTTACATGAATGCTAGTATTTAGGGTTTGTATGAGAAGATAAAATCAATAATTAGCAAACCCTAAACAAAGCATGAAAATCAATACACTTGCACACAAGCACCCCTAGGTTAAAATCCACTTGATTGCCTTATTAAAATAGCCATATTATGCATGTGAGGTATC
The DNA here is from genome assembly GCA_948472305.1 of Vicia faba. Taxonomy (NCBI): domain Eukaryota; kingdom Viridiplantae; phylum Streptophyta; class Magnoliopsida; order Fabales; family Fabaceae; genus Vicia; species Vicia faba. Next base: position 1,448,998,045 of record OX451741.1, read on the forward strand.
TTAGCAAAAACAAGCAAAAATACAAGATTATAGTCCCTCGATGACGCTATCTATTTTGCCTTTTCAAAAAGATCTTAGTCCCTAAAGAAATATGCTAAGATACCTTGCAACATTGCTAATCATGGTTATACGATGACCCACGCCCGTCCCGTTTACATCCAATGATAGGATTACTTGCCAAATCAATGGTAAGATAACAATGTCAAAGGGAAGAGAAAATGAACATGAAAGACTTTTGAGTAGGTAGAATGCTCCTAGTTACTTGCTCATTTTAAAACCAAAAAAACATCCTTGCTATTTTCCAAACAAACACCAACACTTTCAAAAACATCTTTCAAACTTGAAAACATTTTCAAAAGATCAACACTTTGTATACATTCTTACGAACAAGAATCATTACAAAGTTTGCCTAAACGGTGGCGCCTTTTCAAAATACTTTCAAAAACCACACAAAGCACATTTTTCAAACAAAATCAAGTGATCTAGCAAGTAACTAAGAGCCCATGGAAAACCATGGATGAAAAGGGTGCTAATACCTTCCCTTTTCATAATCTCCCCCCCCCCCGAACTCAAGAAACAATCTCAAAGGTCTTTCCTGTGCTTTTTCACCTTTCCTTTTGGATAAAAGAAAAGCCGGTGGCGACTCTTGCTAACCGCAACATTTACGATCAAACGCAAAACTCTCAAGTCAGTTCTCCCACCATATCACAGAACTGGCAACTCTGCTGGGGATATTTTTAAAAAATGGGGTTACCTTAGGGCTAGATCATATTTACTTGCTTTCTTTGTTTGACTTGTGTGCTTTATATTATGGTTCTTTGTTTGGGTTTAAATCCTCTACCCGGATTTGGGATACCTTATAGGTAAGTAGAAATACATTGTGGAAACTGTGCGGGTATACCGACACGGTCTAAGCAATAGCTACGTTAGTGCGACATATTTGTGGGTACTGGTAGCCCTTGAGTAGTAAAGAAGAATATGGGGCCGCTAAGTGATGTCATGAAGCACTAATGAACTTTTAGAACCTTTACTTGACCAACTTGGCCATTAGGACGTCGTGAGATGATCGGCTTTGGTGCAGTCCGAAGTTGGTATATACTCGATACTACACTCATTGAGGTTTAGTTTTTTGGGATATTTCGGTCGCCATTAAAGAGGCTTGTGCTGAAACAATGACCAAAGAAACAAATCAGTGATATTGAGCTTCTTAGAACCCAGTTACTATTACTAGGATAGGTTTGAGCCAACTAAACTTCAAGAGGGTACTTACCTATGAGACTCCATGCAAGCCTAAACCTAAGGACTTGTGTGCTTTGTTTGTATATATTTACTTGTGCATAACATCATAAACATCATAACATCATACTCATACTCACTAACTATTTCAAGGATTTTTGGGATTTATCTTTGTTCTGTTTTGTAGGACATGGATTCCATTCGCAGGAAAACCATTCAAGTCAATCTTGTAAGGATCCCTCCTCAACTTAAAGAGCTAGCATCAAGGATTCCTGAAAATTATCCATTTATCGAAAGACATGGTCGCCTCCTAAACTTGGTTACCTCCAACACTGATGAAGACATGATGAAGGTGCTCTTTCAGTTCTTTAATCCTTTACACCATTGCTTCACATTTCCCGATTGTTAACTTGTGCCAACTTTGGAGGAATTCTCCCAACTCTTGAGAATTACTATTCTCAATCAACTACCCTTCAACGGGACGGAAAGAGATCCAAAACCAGAAGAGATTGCTCAAGCCCTACACTTGCAACAATCTAATATCGCAACTAATTGGGAAACGAGGAGTGGTGTCAAAGGTTTCTTAGCCAAGTTCTTGTTTGAGAAAGCCCAAAACTGTTGGAACTCGTTGGACTTACAAGCTTTTGAGGAAATTGTGGCTCTCCTCATCTATGGGATGGTTTTGTTTCCAAACTCTGACCAACTCATAGATGTAAACACTGTCATAATCTTCACGTCTCGCAACCCAGTGCCTACTTTGCTAGGGGACATCCTACATTCCTTTCACACTCGTACTATGAGGAAAAGAGGTATCCTATGTGTTGTACTCCTCTCTTGGCAAGATGGTTTATTTCGCATCTTCCCCAATCTGTGTTGAAAAATGAGCAAGGTTCAAGATGGTCCCATAGGTTGATGACGCTCAGACATTCAGATATTCATTGGAGTTCCCGCTCTTTGGAGAATGTTACTATCGTCGACCGTTATGGAGAATTCCATAATGTCCCTTTGCTTGGCATTATAGGAGGTATCACTTACAACCCCTGCTTAGACCTACGACAGTTTGGTTACGCCCGGAGGGATGGTCCCCACGAGATGCTTATCTAAGGAGTGGTATTTGACTACGAGAATGATGATCAAGGTTACTACCAGAGGTTTATTCGAGCTTGGAGGATGTTAAACAAGGTGGATAGCAAGACGTTAGGATAAAATAACTCCATTCCCCTCAAGACTTACCTTAAATGGGTACGAGCTCATGCTCAGAAACTTGTGATGCCTTATCCTTCCATCTTACCAGTCATCATGGAGCCCGTGGTTGAAGGTGATGTTCCTTACACTATCCTTCATCCCGACATACCTACCTCTCTCGAAGACTTACAAAAGGGTTGGATCCAGCTGAAGGAAGAACGAGATACTTTCGAGGCTCAATTCTATGCTAGTGAAAAGAGGGTCTTGGAGCTTACGAAGCAGCTACAAGAAGAGCAAAGTGTTAACGATTATCTCGCGCCAAAGAGGATGCGTTCTGTCTTTTTATCTTAGAAAGTTATTTTGTAAGCCCAAGAGGCATGATGTAATCTTTCTTGTTTTGTATAATGAGAATTAACCTTTGTTCATTCTTTTGTCTATACAAATTTAAATTTCATTAATCCTTGAAATCATTTGCATGTACATATTCCATGCATCATAACCTGACATGTTTTCACATAACATGTTTCCTTATCTTTCTGTTGTTTATTTCAGCAAGAGATGGATCTAGAGAAAACTGTGAAGGATCTCCAAACCCAGTATTCTCAGTTTCAAAAGACTCTACTAGCCATAGCCAAGGGGCAGCAAGATATGATGGCTTTGATGGCCGTTAAGAAGAAGCCAAAGAAGAAAGCTCTACTCAACATGGGTAAAAGGTTCAAGGAGACAGTCCGTCAAATCCCAGTAGGAGGAGATTCATCTGAAGAGGACGAGAGCCAGATTGGTAAGGTCAAGAGTACTCAAGTTGACTGTATCGACGATCAAGTATCTGATGATGATTATTTCAAAGAGCAGTATCCACCCGCTGATATCAAATATAAGCAGTTAGAAGACAGATTGAAAGTTGTTGAAATCCAAGCCATCCCCGATTTAGATTTTGATGATTTGGGTTTGATCTTTGGGGTAGTCATTCCCCAAAAATTCAAAATACCAATCTTTGCAAAGTACGATGGGGTTTCTTGTCCAAAACTCCATTTGAAATCTTATGTGCACAAGATACAGCCGCACACTGCTGATAAGAAGCTTTAGGTTCACTTTTTCCAAGAGATCTTGGCTGGAATGCAACTTGAATGGTTTTATCAGTTAGATGGTTCTCGTATCAATACTTGGGAGGATTTAGCTACTGCCTTCTACCATCAGTATCAGTACAACGCCGACTTGGCGCCAACGAGGGTTCAGTTGCAAGATATGACCATGGGGAAGAATGAAGGATTTAAGGAATATGCGCAAAAGTGGAGAGACCTTGCTAGTAGGGTCCAACCTCCCATGACTGATAGGGAGCATATCGACATGTTCATGGGCACTTTATCTGGTCCTTTCTTTAATCTGTTGGTTGGCTGCTCTTCTTCTGGTTTCACCGAATTGATCTTAACCGGCGAAAGAGTTGAAAGTGGCATCAAAAGTGGGAAGATTTCTGTGGCATCTACCTCTACTCCCAATCCTATCAAGAAACCTTTTGCTGCAAAGAAGGAAGTCAATGTTGTGTACGGGGCAAGGGCCCATACCAAGAAGAATGATCACCCGTCTGTTAATGTTGTCCGAATCTCCAATCCAATTCTTACTCCAAGACCATCTGCAAATCATCAATGTTTTGAAACTCCAAGAAGACAATTTACGAGGTTAGGCATGTCACTGTCTCAAGCCCTTCAACATTTGCTCAAGGCTAATTTAGTGACATTGCACGATCCTCCCGCCAACCCTGACACCTCGTCACCAAAGTATAATCCAAACGCTAAGTGTGCTTACCATTCAAACAGCCCCGAGCATGAGACTGACCAGCGTTGGGCCTTGAAGAACAAAATCTAGGATTTGATTGACAACAAGACTATTGAGTTTGATCCTCCTCCAACACCGAATGTAATTACCGCCCCGATGCCAAAGCTTGACAAGAGTGTTAATGATGTTGAAGATACAGTTTTTGTTGCCTCTGTTGAAGAATTGACTACTCCGTTGAATGTAATCAGGAACAATTTGTTGAAAGCTGGGATCTTCCCTGGCTGTGTAAAAGACTGTTTGTGTTGTACAAGACAACTCAACAGATATGAAGGGATGAAGAAAGGCATACAATGCCTAATGGATAGCCACGAAATTCTATTCGAGAAGACCCCACTTACCAAAAGTTTGACTAACAAATGTAAAGACCTCTCCATTATTACCATCTCAAACAAGCCTCTTAGGATCACCTCAAAAGGTCCTATTAGGATTTCAAATGAACCCATTGTTTCTCCCTTAATAATTACCAATCCTGGACCAATTCCTTACTCTTCAAACAAGGCGGTACCATGGAATTATAGTGCCGAGGTGTTTTATCATGGGATTAAACAAGATTCCTGGATCGAAGAAGAAAAAGATGACAATGTTGGCAACATAGCTGGCTCAAGCAAAGTAACTAGAACTGGGAGAATATTTTCACCCAATATCTCACCACCAGTTGTTACAAGGACGCCCATCCGCATTACCGCTGCCAAGCCAAGTACCGATACAAGAGGGAAGGAGAAGGTTGTTGAGCCTGATGTGATTGAAGTACCCTCCAAGGATGTTGCTGATGGAGAACCCTCTGCTCGTGAGATGGGCGAGATTTTGAAGATAATAAAAAGAAGTGACATCAAGATTGTAGAACAGTTGGGGAAAACCCCTTCTAAGATTTCAATGTTGTCATTATTGTTTTGCTCTGATGCCCATGCTCGAACATTAATCAAGTTCCTAAAAAAGGCTCATGTCCCCTGTGAGACAACAACATACCAATTTGAGAATTGTGAGGCTAGCTTGACAGCTAATAACGGCTTGGGATTTTTAGATGCTGACTTAACACCTCTCGGGAAGAATCACAATAAAGCTTTACATGTTTTTATCGAGTGCAAAGGGACTACCTTAGCACATGTGCTAGTCGAAACTGGTTCTTCTCTGAATGTATTACCCAAGGGGGCGTTAGACCGTCTTCACTGTGAAGATTTAGTCTTGAAGCCAAGTGATATCATTGTAAGGGCGTTTGATGGATCAAAGAGGACTGTTCATGGGGAAGTAGATCTTCCAATCAAAGTGGGCTCCCAAATCTTCAAAACCACCTTCTATATTATGGATATTTGTCCTGCCTATTCTTGTCTGTTAGGTTGCCCGTGGATCCATAAAGCTGGGGCAGTAACCTCAACTCTCCATTAGAAACTCAAATATTCAGTCAAGGGAAGAATAGTCACCGTCTATGGAGAAGAAGAGTTTATGGTAAGCCACCTTAACTCGTTCAAATATGTAGAGATGCATGGAGAATTCATTGAGACCCCGTGTCAAGCCTTTGAGGTTGTACCACCAATGATTGTTGCTACCAAATGTTCTTATGATGAGTCTAAAGCTGTTAAGGCCACGCGAAAGATGGTTTCAGTCAAGGATGCCCGTGCGGCAATTGAAGAAGGAAACTGTGATACTTGGGGGAAACTCCTCGATATCCCATTTAAAGCGAACAAGTTTGGTTTGGGGTTCACCGTCAAAGCTCATAAGGAAGTGAGGCGTGCTCGTGCTGGAAAGCCACCTCTCCACATTGGAAGCCATGAAGTCAACGTCGTGGGTGATTCTGATGAAGAAGCTGCATTTGAAGATTGGGTGTATCCAACTACAACGAAGCTGGACAATTGGCATGCGAAGGACTTTGTGCCCATCTCCTTCATTGAGGAGTAATCTACTTGTTATTGCTTTTCTTTCAATTCAAGAACATGTTGTCTGTAATATTTTAGCAATAACTTTTCAGCCATTTGCCTGGCCCGGAGCACTTTGGTCCATTTGTCAAGGGTTTTATTTACGTTCATCTAATCATATTATCATTTAGTACATTGGACTCTTTTGCATTCAAATATTTGTGTTCATTGTCTTTCCTTTCTTGCAAATACATTTTTCAAAAAAATAGCCATGTATCTTACATGCACACACACACACTCTTGCAGGTCCACAACCACTCTGGATCCTATTGCCAATGACTCTACTATTGTCGACTATGACTTTGAATGTCCTATCAACCAAGCCGAAGACGAAGGAGAGGAAGATTATGACATACCGGGAGAACTAGCCAGACTTTTATTACAAGAGGAAAAAGCTATTCAACTGCATGAAGAGTTAGTTGAAGTTATCAACCTGGGTACTGAGTCAGATAAGAAGGAAATCAAGATCGGCGCTAATTTGGAAAGCAGTGTCAAGATCAGGTTGGTTTAGATGTTGCATGATTATATGGAAGTATTTGATTGGTCTTATGAAGATATGCCTGGGTTGGATATCGACATCGTAGTTCATCGCCTGCCGACAAAAGAATAATGTCTACTTGTCATACAAAAAGTTCGTTGCATGAGGCCTGATATGTCTGAAAAGATCAAAGCTGAAGTGATGAAACATTTGATGCAGGGTTCCTAGATGTGACATCCTATCCCCAATGGGTTGCTAATGTGGTTCCAGTGTCGAAGAAAGACGGAAAGGTTCGCATGTGCGTAGACTATAGGGATCTGAATAGGGCGAGCCCCAAGGATGACTTCCCTCTACTATACATTGACGTCTTAGTTGATAATACTGCTCAGTATAAAGTCTTCTCTTTCATGGATGGCTTTTCAGGCTATAATTAAATAAGGATGGCTCCCGAATACATGGAGAAGACTACTTTCGTTACACAATGAGGCACCTTCTGCTACAAGGTCATATCGTTTGGATTAAAGAATGCAGGGGCAACATATCAAAGGGCAATGGTAGCTTTATTTCATGACATGATTCATCATGAGATAGAGGTATATGTGGATGATATGATTGCCAGATCACAAACCGAAGAAGAATATCTCGATCACCTGTACAAATTATTCGAGAGGCTGAAGAAATACAAGCTGAGGTTAAACCCTAACAAGTGCACGTTTGGAGTACGATCTGGAAAGCTTATAGGTTTTGTTTTCAGCAATAAAGGCATTGAAGTTGATCCTGCCAAGGTAAAGGCCATCCAAGAAATGCCAGTCCTACATTCTGAAAAGGAAGTTAGAGGATTCTTGGTTTGTCTCAATTACATTGCCCATTTCATATCTCACTTGACTGCTACTTGTGAGCCAATCTTCAAACTCTTGAAGAAAGATCAGGTAGTCAGATGGAACGATGAATGCAAAGCTGCCTTCGACAAAATCAAAGAATACCTACAAGAACCTCCTATCCCCATGCCTCCAGTTGAAGGAATACCCTTGATCATGTACTTGACAGTACTAGAGAATTCTATGGGGTGTGTTTTGGGCCAACATGGCGAGTCTGGACGAAAAGAGCATGCTATTTATTACCTGAGCAAAAAGTTTATCGACTATGAAACCAGATATTCACTGCTTGAGAAATCATGCTGCCCTCTGGCATGGGATGCTCGCTGACTAAGACAGTATATGTTGACTCATACCACTTTGTTGATTTCTAAAATGGACCCAATCAAGTATATCTTCGAGAAACCTGCCCTTTCCGGACAGATAGCCAGATGGCAAATGATCTTGACTGAGTACGACATTCAGTACACGACTCAAAAGGCCATCAAAGAAAGTGTACTAGCAAATCATTTGTCCCATCAAGCTGTGGATGATTACCAGTCAATGAACTTCGACTTCCCTGATGAGAACATCATGCTGGTAATTGACTGTGCGAAACCTGGACCATATGACAGACCTGAACAAGGATCCCGATGGACTATGGTATTCAATGGGGCTTCCAACGCCTTAGTAAACGGAATTGGTGATGTGATCATCTCTCCTAAAGGTTTCCATACTCCTTTCACTGCCAGACTATGCTTCGATTGCACAAACAATATGGCCGAGTATGAAGCATGCATCTTAGGTCTGAAAGCTGCTATTGACTTAAGGATCAAGCATTTGGATGTGTTCGGGGATTCCGCCCTAGTGATCAGCCAAGTAAAAGGAGATTGGGACACTAAAAACCCTAATCTTATCCATTACAAGGAACTTGTGCTATCCCTAATTCCTTACTTCGAAGAGATCACTTTTGAACACTTCCCTAGGGAAGAAAACCAGTTGGCTGACGCTTTGGCAACCATGTATTCAATGTTCAAGGTCAGCTGGGACAACGAAGCCCCTATGATAACAATTGAAAGATTCGACGAATCTGCACATTGTTATGAGCTTGACACCGATGCGGAAAATCCATGGTACCATGAGGTGATGAGATACCTTAAGCAAAAGAGTATCTAGAGGGGGAATCTATCAATGACAGAAAGTTCTTGCGAAGATTTACGGCCAAATTCTTCCTAAGTAACGGGATATTGTACAAGCGCAACCATGACTCAACTCTACTCTGATGTATGGACAAGAAGGAGGCAGAGGAAATCATAGAGGACATACACGATGGTCTCTTCGGTACTCACTCAAGTGGACATACGATGGCTAAGAAAATATTAAGATCCGGTTACTATTGGTCAACGATGGAGACTGATTGCCACCAACATTCAAGAACTTGTCACAAATGCCAAATCTACGCTAACAAGGTCCATGTGCCTCCTATCCCTCTGAATGTCATGACCGCTTCGTGGCCATTTGCAATATGGGGCATTGACATGATTGGAGAGATCAAGCCCACTGCTTCCAACTGACATCGCTTTATTGTTGTTGTTATTGACTATTTTACCAAATGGGTCGAAGCCGCCTCATTTGCCTCAGTCACCAAGAAAGTGGTAGCCAGATTCATCAGACAGGACCTCATTTGCCGTTATGGTATCCCCGAAAGGATCGTCACCTACAATGGGACTAACCTCAACAATGCTATAATCATTGAGCTTTGCACTCAGTTTAAGATCAAGCATCACAATTCTTCTCCGTGTAGACCAAAGATGAATGGCGCAGTCGAAGCGGCCAACAAGAACATCAAGAAGATTGTGTAGAAAATCGTAGTAACCTATAAGGATTGGATGAGATGTTGTCGTTTTCTCTACATGGCTACCGTACTTCAGCTAGAACATCAACTAGGGCAACTCCCTTTTCCCTAGTCTATGGCATGGAAGTTGTTTTGCCAGTGGAAGTTCAGATTCCCTCGCTGAGAATTATGAATGAGGCAGGCCTAGGCGAAGAAGAGTGGATTCAAACGAGATTGGATCAACTAAACTTGATTGACTAAAAACAGTTAGCTGTTATTGGCCATGGTCAGACGTACCAAAAACGAATGATCAAGGCTTTCAACAAAAAGATCAAGCCTCGAGTATATCAAGTTGGTGACTTGGTGATAAAACGCATCATTCTACCACAGGATAACCCCAGAGGCAAATGGACTCTCACCTATGAAGGGCCATTTGTTGTCAAGAGAGCTTTTTCTGGCGGTGCCATGATGCTGACTACCATGGATGGTGAAGATTTCCCACATCCTATAAACGTGGACATAGTTAAAAAATACTACGCATAAGAGACCCGCTAGGTTGACACACCTAGGCAAAATAAGGGCATCCCGGTAAACCAAAAGGTTTGGGCAAAAATTAGGGATATATGCAAAAGATTGTACACCCGGCAAGTTGAAAACCCGAAAGGGTAACTTGGGCAAAAAAGGGTATCCTGGTGGGCTGAAAATCCGAAAGGGCAGTCCAAGCAAAACATAAGGATTAAAAGATATGTCCCGTGGAATCAACACAGTCAATTTTATCACCAAGGTCTAAGTTCAAACGGTCCAAGATCAATCCAATCAACTTCTATCAACGGCAAGGGACATTCGAAGACATTGGGGCAATAGTAGAGTTGGAAGGCAATGAGATAATTTCACATGGCTATTTTGTTTTCATTCTCAATTTTGTTTTCCATTCGACGATTTCCTCTTACTAGGATCTCCGTCTCTCTGTACAAAAACTCTTACTCATGGGCAAAATATGAATACAAATATACTTTGAAGTACAAAATTTATGTCTTTGTTTTGAATGCAAATTTTCCAATGACTAAAATTTAATGAACATATGCATATGAACATAATTAAAACTGTTTGGCACATATGACCTAAGCAGTAACAGACACCTCTTTAATGAATATGGAATATCCCCATAGAGTTATTTCATTAGCATTATCCTACAAGGACGGCTACAATAAACCTTTCCCCAGCGGAGCTGCCTATAAAGTCTCTTTGCATAGGATAATCCCCGACCAGAGTCTCAATCTCTTGGCATCTCTCTCTCCAGCTAAGTCGATTTTTACAAGTTGAAGCCTCATGGATCTCCTTCTAAAAGAAACTCACTTCACCAACAGGGTTTATTTCCCCAACAGGTTTTATTTCCCCAACAACAATCGAGGAACCACAAAATTCCCCATCCAAGTACATTCTCCCCAACCGAGTCTGTATTCCCCCGGCATAGTCCATCCTCCCCAGCTGAGCCCGTTATTCCCCAACTGTGTATATCCTCCCCGGTTGAGTGTATCCTCCCAAAGCTGAGTCTATCCTACCCGACTGAGTCTACACTCTCCAGTTTTAATTTTCCTTTCAGATTATTGCAAATCATAGGGCCAAAACCCCTGATCCCCAGTAAAGCCGTCAGCAAAGCCTTTACTATTTCTAAAAGATACTATGAAGCCTGGACCCGACCAGATATTAGCACAATTTTCAAGTTACTACTGAAGCCTGGACCTGACCAGATAATAGTTTGACTTCTTCAATTGCCAAAGCCTGGGCCTGACCAAATAGCAGTTTAATCCCTACAAAATCATTAGCAAAACTCCTCTTCTCCAATAGAGTTTGCCATTATCCCTAGTGAATTACTGAAACCCGGATCCGACCAGATAACAGTTTGAGTATCTAAAACCTGGACCCGATCAGATAATAGTTGATCTCAATTTCAAGATACTATGAAACTTGGACCCGACCTATTAATAGTCTAACTCTTCAAAGATATAGAAGAACTTGGACTGAACCCAACCAAGGTTTAACTTCTTTCCCCTAGTAGAGTTTGCCTCTGCCCCAAAAAATTACTGTGAAACCTAGATCCGACCAGATAGCAGTTTTCAATTTCATCTTTTCAAGAAAGTTGTTGTGAAGACTGGATCCGAATAGATAGTAATTACCCTCAGAGATTCGTTGTAAAACTTGGAAACTGACCAGATAACAACTAAATCCCCAAACAGTTTATTGTGAAACCTGGACCCAGCCAGATAGCAATTGACTTCATCAACCTCCGAAATCTGCAAAGCCTGGACTTGACCAGATAACATTTTTTCAAATAGTTTATTGTGAAACCTAGAGCTCGACTAGATAACAACTAACTATGATCCCCAGAGAGACACTATGAAGCCTGGACTCGACTAGATAATAGTACAACTTTCCAAAAACCATGAAACCTGGACCCGACCAGATAGTATTTACCACTCCAAGTTACTATGAAGCCTGGATCCTACCAGATAACAGTTAACTTCTGTATCCCCAGCAAGTTGTTGTGAAGCCTGGATCCAACCAGATAACTATTCAATTTCAAGAAAATTTTATGGAAAGCCTGGAACCCGACCAGATAACAGTTAATTCGTCTCTTCCCCCAGCAAGTTGTCGTGAAGCCTGGACCCGACCAGATAGCAGTTGACTACTTCTTCCTCAGCAAATTGTGAAGCCTGGATCCGACCAGATAACAGCTGACATTCAAGAGATATTCTCCAGTGAAAGCATCATGTCAACAAAGTTTGAAGATATACATATTCTTCATCCCCAACGGCAATCAGGGATTCAACCTCCCAGAATTTCGTCAGCAGCAGTCAGGGATTTATTTTCCTGGACAAAAACATACATCTCATATTCATACATCATAGCATGTACATACCATATGCATTTGACATAATACCACATCTGATGAACATCATGCAGGCATCTGCATTTTACTAATTCTTTTTCTCACAGGTAAAACATCAAGTTTTAGTATAAATCAACAAGAGATTTATGCTGATACTTCTTCTAGTGTTTACCAACATTCCTCCAAATGGCATCTATAAGCCCATTCACCATCCATCTTCGAGTGCAAATTTTTGGGCACTCTAGTGTTCAATCATCTTTCACCTTCAAGTCACGAATGACGGATCCGCCAGTCTAACTCTTCAGGTTTAAGAAGATTGAACAGGGGCTGCTGTTGTACCCCAAAATGTTCCCTCTCAGTTATCAAATATTTTCTCACAAAGATCTCTCTTGGTTAAAGACTGCACAAGGGTTGATCAGCTCAAGACACCTCCTTAAGCACTGATGACCAAAATTAGGGTTTGAGATTGCACAAGGATAATTGAACTTTCAATGCTTAATATGACTTTCATGGATCATTTTGGACCCTCAAGATTGGTCATGTCAAGTTTCAAGCCTTAGATCACACTTTTGCTCAGTCAATTGAGCAGTTGACCTAAAAATTAGCTGTATTGGGGAAAAATTCAACTATGGCCAATTTACAGTCAAACTTCATAAATTTTTATCCACATCAATATTATAAACTCATATGTATCATTTATCAAGTTTGGACCATAATTCCTCAAGAAATTTGATCAAATCTTCAAAAGGGAAAAATGGTCAAAATTAGGGTTTTGAGTGAGAAAGGGCAATTTCTGATTTTTGACCTAGCAAATGGTCAATTGGTTTGAAGCATGGTTTCAAGTGTTCAATTTCATATTTTTGGCCTAATGGCATGACCTAAAACATTGTTCAAGATCAATTGGATTGATAGTGAATTCTCAATCAACTGATCAAAAGTCAAATGTACACTGAAAAGTCAAACTTTGACTTTTTGGTCAAAATTCAATGTCAAAGATCACAATTCATCAAAACATGTCAAAATATGAAACTTATTCATCAAGAAATCAAAAAGTCAAGATTTCATTTTGAAAAGTCAAAGTTTTCTAACTTAGAAATTTTTCTAAATGTTTAAAACTTCATGTTTTTTAATAACTTTGAGCCAATTTTTCACCATGATGCAAGATGATTCATAATAAACTTTCAACATTAAAGTTCTAGATCTCCATGATATCTACAACATTGTTTTACACAACTTCTTCTAAAAAGGCTTGGATCTCAATTTATTAATTCATAAAGTCATGGTCTTGAAATTGAACACTTAGTAAAATTTTGCCCTAGTTTTGGTCAGGATTTTGACCTAACTTCATGGCACTTTTTCATACTGTTCCAAAGGGAATTTCCAAAAGTGATTCAAAGAGGGGTTATAGAGCACATTACAAGATTTCCAAAATGTCTAGGAACTCCATGACATCATTCTTGAGCATGGAGAATCGAAGAGAGGAAGTTAGGGTTTTCAAACTTGAATTACAAGTCATTTTGTGATGAACAAGAATTCAATTTCAAACCTATGCTGAACAATATTGCTTTGCAGGCCTCTAAACCTCAAGATCTCTCCATCATCAGAAGATTACACTTGCTTTTGAGATATTATCCACTTGATTCAATCTTTCTCCAAGTAAATTTTTCATTTATGTGTTTACCGTGGTTATTGGTAAACAACCGCTGATCCTCCAAATGGTTACTTATTTGGTTACTCGCAGGATCGATCAGATTGATCCTAGGACATAGGTTGATTTTGAGGTTTTGATTAAATTGGATAATGGTTAAATGACAATAAAATAGAGAGACTTTAAGTAAATTGCATGAAGAAATAGGCTTGGTAAAATAAATGAAGGCTTTAAATAAAGGGGCTTCGACAGAAAAGTAAAGAAGAAAGCAAGTAAAGTTTCTGGAAAAAGTAAATGACTTTGATTAATAAAGTTGGTGTTTCACACATACATTCTCAACAATTCTTTCTCACACGCTGGGTACTCGAATCTATATGAGTGGCTTTGTATATATTTGTGAACACACGCGAGAAACTGCATGAACTACTAATATTTATACTAAAACATCCCAAGTAACCGTCGGGCAGTTACACTGCTTCGAGATGATCCCACTTGGCACGTTCTCAATGTTCGACGCTCCAGATCTTTGCACGTTGCACTTGGTAACCACTGGAAACCGTTTTCCCTCCAAATGCTTGAATTTCAAACCGTTCCACTCTGAACCATCGAACACCTTCGTCGAGAAGCATCTTCGACGAGAAACACCTTCGACGTCGAAGGCAACCAACTTCTCCCTTGGAAGAAATCTTCTAAATACATTGCAATCTTTCGATGGGCATTTCGACGGACCTAGCTGGTCGAAAACAACCTTCAGCTTTAATGGCTGACATTAATCAAACAAGGGTGTCGAATTTAAGAGCCAACAAATTGCCCCCCAAGAATGCCTTATTTCGACTCTGAAAGAAAAAGGCATTCTTTGAAATGCCATTCGACACCTGTCTTTTCATTTTTAGTTACAAATTAAATTGTGCATTTTTTGCTGTCTTCTACCAACCACTGACAATCCCAAGGAAAATACCATCATTCATCCGTACCTAAGACGTCACTTTAGTACGGCGTGCAGTGTGCCAAACGTCATTTCACAAATTGTCATCATGACAATTCCCAAAAACGAGGGCGCACGCTGCACCCTTCCATTTCTGCAGAACGGCCAAAACAACAGGGAGACGCCACGTGTCCCACTACCTTCTGCAACATTAAATGGCATTTAATGTCCTCGATTTTGGGGATTTCCCCCCACTACTATAAATAGCAGTAAGTACCCATTGTGGGACTTTTTACGCTACCATGCTTTCAGAATTCTTCATTTGCATACAAACTCTTGTCAACTTTGCAAACCTTTTGTTTTCCACTTCGTCTTCAACCTCGTCACCAACAATGGCATCTGGTTCTTCCAACGCTCCTAGCGCCAACACTCCCTCTGGAAATGTCAAACCTAGGGTTTTCGCCACCGCTCCAGTAGTGACTCCCACGGGCCAACGATGGGTCCCTGAACCTTTGGACATTGCTGTACGTGATGCTTACTCATGCCACCTTATGATTCCGGTTGGATATTCCAACCAGATCTTTGCTATGTCTGGCCCATTGTACCCAAGCATTGTTGAGGCCATGAAGATCAAAAGTTACTTTCCGGTACTTGAGAGACTCAAACCAGTTGGATGCTCCAAGAAAGATGCAGAGGATAATGAGGATCCTGCTAAAGAGAAAATCGACCTCTGTTTCTTCAACAAAGGTGTTAGGGCTTTCAGGTCTGGCCCTAGCCTTACTCCTGATTATAGTGCTTGGCTGGAAAAAATGGAGAAACGCCAGGCTTCGATCTGGAAAGACATGGGGATATTCGACCTGGTTATGCTGTCGAAGACAGGTCTTAACTATTCCCCAGAGATGTTGATAGCTTCTTTACTCTTCTGGGACTACACCCATTTCACCTTCCATCTTCCCTGTGGAATGCTGACTCCCACACTCTTCGATGTGGCCGCCATCACTGGCCTTCGACCCACTGGGGACTACTTCGACCCGGAGGAAATGTCGGAGGATCAGATTGGATTCTCTGCCACAAAACAAACCTACACCACCTTCATCAATCACTACCACGATAGGTCGACAGATGTTGTGTCGGATGTCGAACATATTGCGTTTCTAGCCTTATGGCTGACACGCTTTGTGTTTTGTTCCAAGTCCTTACAGGTGACCAAGAAGATGGTCACTCTTGCCACTCAACTCCATCATGGCCAAAATATCTGTTTGGCAGAATTGATTTTGGCTAGTCTGTATGAGTCGATTAGCAACGGAGCGACTCTTCTGAAGATTATCGAGAACAGAGCCAGCCTGCTGCTTGCTGGACCTTTTTGGCTGCTTCAACTGTGGCTCAATGCCACCTTCGAGTCTTTCTTGCCTAAGAAGATTCAAATAAATGAACAGGCTCCAGAAATAGCAAACAGACGCGTCGAAGGCACCAGATTGGCCTTGTTGACTCCAACGGAAGATGGGCTGGAGCTTCAACAAACTTTTAAAAACTTCGTTCTGATGTTTGCTAAAAGGAAAGAGTTTGCTTCGACCATGGCTCCGTTTGCTCGACGGAAGGTTGGCCCAGAGTGGTTCACAAGGCCACATCCTAGGACGTCGAGTGGTCCTCAGGTTGACGAACATACAACAATGTGGGAGGCATTCCTCACACCAAGAATAATGCCCCTTCGATTCAGGAGCTCTAAGACTCACTTGAGTCTGATTGCATATCAACCA
This sequence comes from Vicia faba, assembly GCA_948472305.1. NCBI lineage: Eukaryota > Viridiplantae > Streptophyta > Magnoliopsida > Fabales > Fabaceae > Vicia > Vicia faba. Next base: position 1,449,014,595 of record OX451741.1, read on the forward strand.
AACCTGGTGTCTCGCCAGTTTGGTATTATTCAAACACTACCTTCTCCAATTTTTCCAAGGGAGAAGTCTATGTTATACTTCTGCAACGACTACACTGAAGAAGCTGCCACTAAGCATATCAGCAGATATGCTGGTCGAACAGTTCTTTCGTTGTTTGACTACCAGCTTAACTTTCTTTGTTCACCATCCTTCGAGGAGTGGTGGAAAAGTTACTATGCTGAGGAGTTTTTCGACGAGAAGGACTTCGTGGATGAGCTTCAGAAATCTTTTGTCCTCGTCTTGGACAAAATAAAGAAATGTAAGTTCATCCTTTCAAATTACTTTGTCTTTCTCTTTCGACTGCTAGCCTGTTTAATTATTTTGTCTACTTTCAGTTGTTCGAAAGCCTGCAGCCAAGAAGGCTGCAGAAGGCCAACAGGGAGGAGGCCCCTTAACAAAACCTCCACCACCGGCGAAGACTATAGCGCCGGCGAAGACCACAACAAACCAACAGGGGGAAGGCCCTTCAAAAAAGCCTTCTGCATCGGTAACCAGACTTTCATTATTTTCTTCTGGCTTTAATTTTTTTTTTTGACTTTCGATGCAACTGCTAAATCGAACTCCAATTGGTTTTTTAGGCACCTTCGCCCAAGAAACGGCCAGCACTGACGGTCGAATCCGGGAGCGACGAAGAAGATGATTCTCCCCCTGCTCCTCTAAAAAGGCGAAAGCTGAAGAAGGACGTTCCTCTTCCTGAGGCTGCTGGTCGAACAATTAGAATAAAGGTCGCTGGGAGAAAGCCCAGGCCACCTCCAGTAATCATTGAGGAGCCAACGGAGGAGGAATTAAACGTTCTTCTCAATAAGCTTGTCGAAAGCGAAAATTCCAGCCCTGGGGCTGAAACTACTTTACAGGTAATCTCTTTGATCCCTTTGTAACCCAGGTGTCGATACCTACATTCGACTATGTCTCTTTCGAATTTAGAAGATTCTTCTTCTTCTTTTTCAGGACACCACTGAAAGCTCAGCGCCAAGGACTTCTGAAACATTGGAGTCTGCTGAACTCAGCAGGCCACAAGAAAAAGACTTGGCGAACGATGAAGCCCATACTGAAATAAATGAGGTCAATGCTGAGACGGCAGAAAAACCAGCAGAAGATCCACAAACAGAAGAGCAACAGCCAAAAGAGATTCAGGTGGTGGATCTGTCGGAAGAGAATCGTGACGAAGGGGACCACGGCAACGCTGGCGAAGAGGATCAAGGTGCCGCTGGCGAAGGGAACCAAGATGACGCTGGCGAAGGGAACCATGATGACGCTGGTACTGCCGTAGTCCGAGTCGAAGAAAGTCAAGTCGAGGCAAATGCTACTCAACAGCCTCAAACCCAAGACAATGTTGTTGCAAAGGCTGTTACCTCAACAAAGCATAGGTCGAAAGAGGACTTAGAACTCTTGAAGCAAACTGATCCTGTTATCTATCTGAACGCCATCATCGAGAGCAAAAGTTCGTCTGACGCTAGCCAGGAGGTTCCTACTCTGTCGGGGAAGTCCACTGAAACTTCTCCTCTCGATGAGGCTTTGACGAAGGTTAAGGCTCAGTTTTTCAAGAAGGACTTGATGAAAGCTTTGGAGGGGGACCCTACTGCTCCATCATATTTGGGGGCTGTTTTGAATGCCGTAGACTTGTTAGCTGTGCCTCCAGAAGTCTCAGGCTTTATCATGGAGTTACACTCCATTATTGATCAAGTCTCAGCAGATTATCGGTGACAAAGGGGCTTTAATAGCCAGCTTGAAGTGTTAAATGGCAAAAGCTCTTCTGCATGGACTGCTGTAGCAGAGACAACTTCTCGAATTGCGGAGTTGTCGAAGCAAAAAGCATCTAAACAAGAAGAAGTGGATGCCATCGATCGAGAGAATGCTTCCCTCCAGGCGCAAATCGAAGAAATAGAGGCTAAGATAAATGCCAATACTAAGCGCAAGGAGGAACTTCTCTCGACTGTTCCAGACACCAAAAGTCAAACTGAAATCACACAGGGCCTAGAATTTGCTGAGAAAGCTCAAGGCTTCGACGATCAGATTGCCAAGCTTGTGCAGGCGAATGCCTTGTGCAACAAAAGATTGGAGCTGCAGCAAACCAAATACCTTCGACTCAAGGACTCCATTCCCTTCTGATTGATTCAGCCTTTTAACCATATTTTGTAATATGTATTCGACAACATTGCCATTTTGGCTAAATTATAAAAAATTTCCATTTTGGCTTTTTTATGGTTAATTTAGTCATTACTTGTTATTTTATTTTTATCTCTTGGAGTGTAGGTTTGTACTTTTTCAAATATTTACCATTTACTCTCAAGAGCCTTTTATCTTCACCTAGCTCTTCGACTTCATAGGCTCCACCAGAAAAAGTCTGGATAACTCTGAATGGTCCTTCCCATTTGGGTGACCATTTTCCCATGCTTCGATCCCTTCGATCCATGGGAAGAATCACCTTCCAAACTAGTTCTTCAGGCGAAAATACTTTAGGTTTCACCTTTTTATTATAAGAGTCTTCTACTCTTTTCTTCTGAAGCCTGAGTAGGTCAAGAGCGCGCAATCTTTCTTCGTCTAAATCCACTAGTTCGTCTAACATCATATCCCAATAAATTTCAGAGGGAATATCATAATGTCTCTGAACCCTTGCAGATTGAAGACAAATTTCTGCTGGCAACACTGCATCATGGCCAAAAGTTAGCCTATATGGTGTTGTACCTATGGCTTCTTTTGGGGACGTTCGACAAGCCCACAAAATCTGGTCTAACGTCTTATGCCAATTTTTTGGTTTCTTCCCAACATGCTTTTTTATCAAGCCAATCACTACTTTGTTCGCTGCTTCGACTTGACCATTTGCCTGTGCATAATAAGGCGTTGATGTTAGGAGTTTGAAACCTATTTCCTGAGCGAATTCCTGCATCTTTCGACCAGTGAAAACTGACCCTTGATCAGTAGTTATAGTCTCAGGGATTCCATACCTAAAGATAATGTTCTTTTGAATAAATTCAATGACATTTTCTTGGTCTACATTGACTAAAGGGATAGCTTCGATCCACTTAGTAAAATAATCAATGCCTACCAGTATATACTTCTGACTCTTTGATGATGCTGGTCGAATCTCTCCAATGAGGTCCAACGCCCATCCTCTAAAGGGCCAAGGTTTCACTATCGAGTGAAGTTCGCTTGCTGGTACATGTTGGATGCCTGTATGGACTTGACATTCTTGGCAACCTTTGGCGAACTCAACACAATCTTTCAGCATAGTGGGCCAGTATAGTCCTTGTCGAAACAACAACCATTTCATCTTATGGCCTACTTGGTGAGCCCCGCATGCTCCAGCGTGCGTAGTCGAAAGGGCTATGTATGCCTCAGTTTCACTTAAACATTTTAGCAATACCCCTTCAGGCGTCTTCTTGAATAACTCATTACCCATGAGTACATAACTCAACGCCCTGTACTTTGTTTTTCGTTCTGTCGAAGCTCCTGGATTTTGAAGATAATCCACAATGGGCTTCCTCCAATCTTGTTCTGACAAATTATCTATGAACGAAATTTCGAAGTTACTTTGATCAGCATATCCTAGTCTTGTCGATTCCAAGTCTGTTGGTGATAGACAAGTTGCTTTTATCTTTTCTCGAACTTCGATTGCTCTTTGTAATCTCGTTTTTGAAATCTTGTACCCATATGCAATTTGTGCCAAATCGTTGGCTATTTGATTTTCCACTCTGGGTATGTGTCGAATATTGACCATTTCAAATTTTTTCAATAAACGATTTGCTATCACAAAGTACATAATGAGATTTTCTCTTATGCATTTATATTCTTTTGTGACTTGCTTAATGACTAACTCTGAGTCTCCCATTATTTCGACTCGAGTTGCCCCCAATTCCAACAATATTTCAAGGCCAGTAATTAGAGCTTCATACTCAGCCCCATTGTTCGAACAAGAACCTGATATCTTGTACTTGAATTTTGTTGGAATTTTTTCTGGAGAAATGATCAAGACTCCTACCCCTGTTCCATCTTTATGGCTGGAACCATCGAAGTAGAATTTCCAAGGTTCTATCTCCACATAATTAATATCCTCAACTTGAATTGAGTGGTCGACTATAAAGTCTGCAACCACTTGTCCTTTCACTGCCTTAAGAGGCATAAAGGTCAAGGAGTATTCAGTTAATGCTAGTGCCCACTTGCCAATTCGACTGTGCAAGATAGGTTTCGACAACATGTACTTGAAAACATCAAAATGAGACGAAACATACACATCAATTGGTTTTATATATTGCTTGAGTTTTGTACAAGAGAAATACAGACATAGACACAATTTTTCAACTTCGTTATATCTAGTTTCTGCATCATTCAAAACTCTACTAAGATAGTAAATGGGTCTTTCGACTCCATTCTCATCTTCTTGGGCTAACATGCTTCCCAAAGTTTTGTTGGATGCAACTATGTACAATCTCATACTCCTATTGCTACAAGGAGGCACCAAAATAGGTGGCTTAGTGAGGTACCCTTTGATTTTGTCGAAGGCTTCTTGTTGCTCTTGCCCCCATTCGAACCCCTCTTTATTTAGTCGAAGTAAGGGTGAAAAGGCCTGAGCTTTCCCACTTAGGTTAGATATAAATCTCCTTAAGAAATTTATCTTGCCTAGCAGAGATTGCATTTCCTTCTTATTCGATGGCGCTTTCGCTTCCAGAATAGCCTTCGTCTTGTTCTGGTTGATTTCGATTCCTTTCTTGTGGATAACGAAGCCCAAGAAATCTCCAGCTTTCACACAGAATGCACACTTCAAAGGGTTCATCTTCAGACCATGTTCTCTCATTCTTTCGAATGATTGTCGAAGGTGGTCAATATGATTCTTCCTGGAAACAGATTTTATAACAATGTCATCAATATATACTTGCATAAAAGTGTTAATAAAATCATGGAAGATAGAATTCATTGCTCGCTGGTATGTTGCCCCAGCGTTCTTTAGGCCAAAAGGCATCACTACCCATTCGTAAGTGCCCAGAGCCCCAGGGCATCGAAAAGCTGTTTTCGACACATCCTCTTCAGCAATGAACATTTGATTATATCCTGAATAACCATCGAGCATACTCATGTATTCATAGCCAGCGGCAGAATCGACTAGCATTTCCGCCACAGGCATAGGATATTCATCTTTGGGCGTAGCAGCATTCAAATCTCTGAAATCTATGCACACCCTTAATGTACCATTTTTCTTAATTACTGGCACAATGTTTGCAATCCATTCGACATACCTTATAACGCGAATGAATTTTCATTTCAGCAGTCTTTCGACTTCCGTTTTGATCTTCGACAGTATTTCTGGAGCGAAGCGTCTTGGACTTTGCTTGATTGGCTTCTTCCCAGGTTTGATTGGCAACTGAAGTTCTACCAATCCTCTGTCGAGACCAGGCATTTCGTCGTAATCCCATGCAAAACAGTCCTTGAACTCTTTCAACAATTGGATTACTTCCAACCTAAGTTCTGGGTCAATTTTGGCGCTGATATAAGTTGGCTTTTTCTCTGACCCTTCGCCTAAGTTGATTTCTTCTAAAGGATCTTGCGCCAACATTTTAATGTTGTTCGCCAAGGGGTCCTTTTCGAAGCCCAAAGGCTCATCGTCATAGATGGCGTCGAGCCTCTGTCCCTGCATTCCTTCAGGCATGATATCAGGGGGTTCTGGATCGAAATCCTTTCCTGGACCTGCAGCAAATAACTGTTGATCATTGGCCTGTGTGGCCATGTACTTTACTTCGGCTTCGAGAGCCGTTATCATCTTTGTTTCGGCTACATAAGCCGAAATTCGCTTCAATGATTGTGACTCAGTCATTATCACTGAATTCACTTCCCCAACCAGTTGGTTGGATATCAGTTAACCCACTGAAGTCTATGTGGGACAAGTCTTCTCTGTCCCATTGGAAACCATGCTCAGGATGCAGGTATAGGGAACAAAAAGTGTTTGGCGCTGGCGCCAAGTCGAAGTCAGGTGTTGGACATGGCCCTATGTGAGCCAAGTTCTTGTCGAAATCTGCCAGCCCTAGGTGATTTACTTCGCCCAGGTAATAGCTTTGATCTGCCTCTATGTTTTCGACCATCCCATCTGGACGCCATAGCAGCAGCCTCTGGTGCATTGATGATGGCACAGCTCCAACACCATGAATCCATTCACGGCCCAACAAAAGATTGTAGTTAGGTTTGGCCGATATGACCATAAACATTGTTGGTTGAAGGATAGATCCTACCTTGATATCTAGTTGGATCACTCCCATAGTGGTCCCTATGCCGCCCTCATAGTTCGACAGGACCATGTTGTGAGGCTTAATGTCCTCATCCCTTTTGCCAATTTTCCTTAGCATAGAGTGAGGAATAATGTTGATGGTTGCCCCACAATCCACCAAGATTTTATTCACTGTAGTTTCTTCGAGTTTAGCCCTTATAAATAAAGGCTTGAGGTGATTTTTCATCGCCTCTGTAGGTGGTTCGAAGAATCCATTTTGTTCCTCAGTGGTGCCATTGTCCATGACGAAATAGCACACTGGCCTATGTTTGGCCATTTCTTGCTCCACTTCCCAGTCACTTGCTTCGACCTCCACGTGTCGGTTGAATTCCCTGGGCAGCACTGAGACTATATTCACCATTATGTCCAAAGTATCATCAGACTCAGAACCATCTTCGTCTTCAATTTCACCTTGGTTAGGCCAAACTAGCCTGTTGGTTACTGGCTCTCTTTCTAGAGGTTTCCTTTGCTTCCTTAGAGGAACATTTGAACTGGTTTCTGCCTTTGGTTCATTGGCAGCCTCCCTCTCAGCTTTTCGTCTCCTTTGGTATCTCCTCCATTGAGATCGAGACATGGGATTTTTTCCTTTGTAGTTGCTTGACACTTGTGTAACTTTAGGTACAGCAACTTGAGGCTCTTTCTTTTGTGTTAAATATGAACCCCTTGGCACGTCGAAAGAGTGCCATCTCTCCTCACTTGGTCTCTTTCGACCAGAGGTTTTGTACCAGGTATCTACTGGCACATTTGTTGGAGGCATGAAAGTCAATGGCCTCTTTTCTTGGTTTGAACCTCTTTGGGAGGCTCTTCTGGGGTCATGTCGAAGATCAACATTTTCCCTTCTCTTATTTGCTGCCCTTACGCCTTGAATATGCTCAGCAGCTTTTTTGTCAAAGATCGAACTGCATCTTGGACACAGCATCACCTCTGATTTCTTTTTCTGGCATCTTTGCAGGAAATCTGCCAGATTTTCATTTTCCCGAGGGAAAGCAGTCTTATTAGCTTGTTCTTGCCTCATGGCCTCTTCTGATGCTTTTGGGTCAGAGAGTTCGACCATGTTGACATTCATTGCATCTTTGTTGGCAAGAGTCAACTGCTTCATTTGTATCTCCAAATTCTCCGTCTGGCCTTGAACTGTGGCCAAGTGAGAACTGGGTTTTGGTCCAGTTTTTTGTGCTTCAACGGTCTCCAGCTTTGGGCTTTCGACCGCTTTCTGAACTGCTTCAATTGTCTTTCTGGATAAATTCCCAGAAAAACTGCCAAAGATTGGCATGTTGATATGGTCCTTTGAGACTTCGACCATTGTGATTCCTGGCCTCTTTGACTGGCTCCTGGATGCCTCGATCATGTTCACCTCAGAAGGCTCAGCATAGTGGGCCTCAGCCTGCAACGGATTTGAGTCGACAGCCATGGGGGTCTTGTCAGCAAACTTCAACCTCCCTTCTTCGATAGCGTCTTGCACAAGATTCCTGAAAAGAAAACATTGAGAAGTTTTATGGCCCAAAAAATTATGATATTTGCAAAAGCCTCTCTTCTTTCTTTGATCAAGAGGAGGCACATTTACCCCTGGGGGTACTATCATTTGGCCATCTTTTACAAGCAAGTCAAATATTTCATCACATTTTGTGATGTCAAAACTATAAGTCTTTTTGGGGAACCTATCGTTGGTCCTTTCTGGACCAATGGGATTTTTTCCACTTGAGGGGACTAACCGTTTGCAAGAGTATGGTGGCCCTTGTTTTAATTCTGCTAAATCGACTTCTCCTTCTTCGACAGTTATAGTATCGTCGAAGGATTCTGGATCTTCGTCATCCATCTCAACATACGCTATCCTCTCTCTCTTATGAGTTTTCGTTTCCTTTGCTTTTTCAGCTTTGAGGCGTTCTACCTGTCGAACTCTATCGGCCAGTTGGGCCATGTCTCTCAGGTATTGGGTGTCTAACTTCTTCCTAATGGAATAATCTAAACCGCCTGCGGCTATTTCGACTAACTCATGTTCCGGCACTTGTGTAAAACATCTCGCCTTGAGCAACCTAAACCTATTTAGATATTCGTCTATAGGTTCAGTGAAACGTCTCTTTACACTGGACAGTTCTTTCAGGCTTATCTTGGTTTGCCCCATGTAAAATTGTTCATGGAACAATCTTTCCAACTGGGTCCAATGATGGATCGAATTGGGAGGGAGAGTTGTAAACCAAGTAAAAGCGTTCTTTGTTAAAGAACTTGGGAAGTACTTAATCCTCGGGTTTTCGTTATTCGAAATATCTCCTGCTTCGATCAAGTATCTTGCCACATGTTCGACAGTGGATTCTGTCGTGTCCCCAGAGAACTTAGTGAATTTGGGGACTTTACATCTAGGAGGTAAGTCTGTTTGTAACACGTATTCTGACAATGGGGACGTAAAGTTGGGCCTTCGAAAGCCCATGTTCATCCCATTTTGAGTCATGATCCTTTCGATCATGGTTGCCAGATTATTTTCCAAACCCATGTTTTGGTATTGGATATGCTGAACTACTTCGTCAGCATTTTGGTTTCTGTTAACTAACCTTACCTCTGGGGTTATTACCCTAGGTTCCTCGACAGGTTGCTCCAATCGTGCCCTAAGGTTTTCTTCGACAGGCTGTTGGACTTGGTTGATGGTGGTTTCTTCCTCTAAGAATACACCCTGGTTTCCCCTTATTTGCGCCCATTGGGGATGTCGAATAGGTTGGGGTACTCCAAAGAAATCAGCCAAACGCGTCATTTGCGCTTTCATCTGCTGATTCGATTGAGTAGTGTTTTGTATTAGAGGGTTCAGCATTGTACTTAAAGTTTGTGCCAGCATTTGCACCATATCATGGTTGCTTTCGTCCATTTATTGCCTCAAGACTGCTGTCGAGGCATTTGTAAGGCCATGGGCTACTTGGGACGTTCCTCCTAAGAGTTGGGTCCTATTTCTATTCGCCATACCTACTCCAGAACCTTGGAGTGGCGAAGAGGCACTCACTAAAGGGTCTGAAAAAGTGGACGCAGCATTCGTCAGGCTAGCCAAGTCAGAAGTTGGCATGCCATAGAGTGGTTCTCGATTATGACCGCCTGTCATAAATCCTGGGGGAACAAAAGGCCTTGTGCCTAAATTTCCCCTTGGTGGGGGAGTTCCCAAAGGCACTCTGGGGCCTGTGAACGGAGGTAATGGCCCCGTTGCTGTGACCGTTATTGCTGGTGTCGAACCAGCGGTTATCGCTTCACTTACGGTCGGGATAACCGTTGCTCCCACATTCGTTTGTGGGATTTCGTTATTGTTTGGCGGATTCGCCATCTCTTCCCTTCTTCTGGTAGTATTGGTATCGTTAGTGTATATTCTACCACTTCTCAATAACATGCAACACTCCTCGAAAAGATGAGATTATTCTCAAAAATCAACACACAGTCCCATCAGGTGTGCCAATTTGTTTACCGTGGTTATTGATAAACAACCGCTGATCCTCCAAATGGTTACTTATTTGGTTACTCGCAGGATCGATCAGATTGATCCTAGGACATAGGTTGATTTTGAGGTTTTGATTAAATTGGATAATGGTTAAATGACAATAAAATAGAGAGACTTTAAGTAAATTGCATGAAGAAATAGGCTTGGTAAAATAAATGAAGGCTTTAAATAAAGGGGCTTCGACAGAAAAGTAAAGAAGAAAGCAAGTAAAGTTTCTGGAAAAAGTAAATGACTTTGATTAATAAAGTTGGTGTTTCACACATACATTCTCAACAATTCTTTCTCACACGCTGGGTACTCGAATCTATATGAGTGACTTTGTATATATTTGTGAACACACGCGAGAAACTGCGTGAACTACTAATATTTATACTAAAACATCCCAAGTAACCGTCGGGCAATTACACTGCTTCGAGATGATCCCACTTGGCACGTTCTCAACGTTCGACGCTCCAGATCTTTGCACGTTGCACTTGGTAACCGCTGGAAACCGTATTCCCTCCAAATGCTTGAATTTCAAACCGTTCCACTCTGAACCATCGAACACCTTCGTCGAGAAGCATCTTCGACGAGAAACACCTTCGACGTCGAAGGCAACCAACTTCTCCCTTGGAAGAAATCTTCTAAGTACATTGCCATCTTTCGATGGGCATTTCGACGGACCTAGCTGGTCGAAAACAACCTTCAGCTTTAATGGCTGACATTAATGAAACAAGGTTGTCGAATTTAAGAGCCAACATTATGGCACAAAGTTCACACTTCCATTTTGGAAAAGTGACTTTAATCACAAAGTCAATGCATGGAGCTTTGCACTTGTTCCTTCTGATCACAAGCAATGTCAAAGGCAAAAGCAACATGTCTAGAGCCTCCCATAAACTCAGGCCATGCTTGTACAATGCCTTGAAACCATGTTTTTACTTTTCTTCAAAATCAAGTAACATAGCCATAACTCTACATCTTGTGCTTCTGACCTCCTCAAGTGCTCTAACCTCTTTCATAAAACTACACAAGTGTATTGCAATATAACACGCGATTGAAAACACTCCAAAACTCCCTGAAAACTCAGATTGCATAAAACCTCCATTTTTGTGTCATTTCTGACTTTGAACTTTAATCTTCAAAACCACTCGTGCATTTCTTGGCCTTTTAGTTTCAAAAGCTTCCTCATATCAAATACAAACTATCCTTGTCCCTGTTTGCAGACTGTAACATCATCTTCATCAACTTCCATAGCCAAAAACAAAGTATTGCAGTTGGACTTCTCCAGGCCATTTCAGCCACTCTCAACTCAAGCTAAGCATTGCATTAGCTTCCTAGAGGTCCAAGGAAGCTAACCTGATCATCACCACTGCCTGAAACAAGCTCAAATCCATTTCAAGATTTCCAGTTTTGAGGTATTTTTCTTGAACTTCTATCTTCATATTTAGGCATTGTTAAGCTTGCATTTGTGAAGATAAAATGTAGATACCATTTGTTGTACCCTAAAATTTGCCCTCCCATATTCCTCAATATTTGTCAAGAATGATCTTCAAATTGCTCAAGATTGCTCAAGGGTTGTACAGTCAAATCACCTCCTAAGGCAGTCAAGTCAAAATTAGGGTTTTGTGTTACATCAAGGTCCTCACATACAAATGGTATCAAGTGCTTCCCAATTTCTTAATATGTTCTTAAGTTCATCCATGACAAATTTCAAGCCTTGCAGAGAAACTTTGGTCAGTCAATTGCTCAAGAGGCCCAAAAATCGAATGTGCTAGGGCAAAAGTCAACTGTGACCTAAATACAGTCAAACCTCAAGATCTTTTGTCAACATTCTCATTTTGAAGGATAATTCATCATTTAATCAAGGGTTGATCATGATTCATCAAGGATTGCTCAAGATTCATCAAGATTCAAAAGTTGCTAAATTAGGGTTTTACAGGAAAAGTCAACTCAACTTTGACCAAGCATAACTTTCTCATACTTTATGATAAATGACCCATCCAAAGCTCATTTTGAAGAGGATGAAATTTCCTACAATCCATCTTCACACCCCAATATCAGAAAATGCACTCACAAGAAGTTACAAATTTGGATATTATAGGTCATTTTTGAAAGTCAACAAAAACACCTTTTGTTCCAAAGCTTATAACTTGATAATGGAATATCAAAATGAGATGAGACCAAAAGATTTGATTAGAGGACATCTCAAGGTTTCTAAAAGTCCAAGAACACCTACAAAAGTTCAAAATTGAGGAAGTTATGCATTGTTGAAGTTGGGCATTTTTCCAAAATTGCCAAAAGTCAACTATCCTCAAAACTCCAATTTTTGACAAAAGGGCCCACTTTTTTTCACTTGATTTAGTCTTGTCATGCCACACACGTGTCCCATGCTTAATTTCATGACCAAACATTTATTTTTCTATTTTATTGATTTAATTCATTATTAATCAATATTAAATCAAATAAAATCCAAAAATTATTGAAAAGGGATCTTTGTGCTTTGTACAGCTTGCAAACATCATGTGACAACCAACCAACTCGTGCTAAGGCTTATTTGTGCATAAATCTCAGATTTGTCCATATTTGGAAAGCTTGTTAATGGTGATCAAAGTGCAATCCTAATTCTTCAATACACATGGATATTGGCCCAACTCTTGACCTAGAAAAATTCCCTTATATGCAAGCAAGCCTCGCAAACCTAAGACACGGGCAAAAACTGCAAGAGACGGCCAAACCAGAATTGCAAAAAGTGTGAAAAAGTGGGAGATCAATATCTTGGTTAAGGGGCGATTCAATCAAAAATCTTCACGTAGCTCTCTAGCCTGACATCCTGTGAAGCAAAAGCAATCAAAACCAGACCTCAAGACCCCCTACAACACGCTGTAAGTCGTCTCGAACTTAGCTCTGAACATGAGATCGTGATTCCATATTTTGGCATTGTCTGAATAAATCGTTGGTACATTCATGTTCACCATTCAATTTCCATTCATCCTGCATTATTCAATTGGATTTTTGTAGCCTAGATCTCCCTACCCGAACCTAGGGTTTTGGAGGTTTGCATTTGGGTTTTTGTTTTTCAGGAACAATTGGAACAAGCCATGGCCATGGACGGATTTAGGAGAACGAGACGAACAGGATGATGGCTTTGGCTGGCATTTTTGTGGCCTAGAACTCACTATAGGAGAAAGCAATGGATTTAGTTGTGGATAAGAATCCGCAGGAAAATACACAGGGGCCAGCGAAGAAGATGATTACATGGCCACACCCTATTCGCCAGTTCAAATTTCGCGCAATTTCTTTTTTTATTTTTTAGGCATAATTGTTTATTCCAAATATATTATTGTGTGTTTATTATACTAATAACTATCAGGCGTTGGTGGAGTGGTTGGGACGCTGGCCAATGAGCAATGGGACCTGGGTTCGAATCCCAGGTCCCCCAAAACCTTTGTTTAATTTTTCTCTAGATGTTCTCATACAACGCTCACAAGATGGTCCACCATACACCTCAAATCTTCGCGCGCCAGATGGCTCCAAACCTAAATCCAGTGGTCACGAATGAAGGATCACCATGCTCCTTGGTCAACGAGCATGCACAGAACCAAAAAAGTCCAACAAGGCTGCTTGCGTTCTGGGCCAGACAATTTCCATCCAAACCCCCTCTTTGGGCCCAATACCCCTTGGTTTACTCTATTTTCTTTTCATTATTTTTTATTTACTTGCTTGTTTTATTTTTAATTAATTGCTAACAAAATAATTATTATTTTTCTTAATAAAATCAGAAAACAAAAAATATATAATTTTTATTAATTTCATTATTTTTGTAAATAAACAATTTAATTGACTTAGTTTTTTTAATTAGGCATAATTTTAACATTTTTGCAATAAAATAAAATTAATGTAGAATTAAGGTTTTTAATAACTTTTAACCATTTTTAATTTATTTCCTTAAAAATAAAAAACTCAAAAATATTTTCTTTTAATTGATTAATTCCATTTTTTAATTTAGACTTAATTCTTAAATTCAAAAATAACAAAAATATGTTTTATTTGACAAAAAAGGGTCAAAACCCTAAAAACTCTCCGATTCAATTTTTCTCGCGCGTATCATATTTTTATCCAATAATGTAATTGTTCCGAGGATGTAATAGTTTTGGACTTAGGACTTTTATTTACCGCTTTGATTTACCTTTCCGCAATTTACTTTTTCAAGGGTTTGTTTTCGGCGATGTAAATACCCGACGCCTTGTAATAGCTTAGTTTTATTTTCCGCAACCATTAACTGCTAGATGTATGAATAATAGGCTATGCATGACAAGATCTACCTTAACTTAAAAACAACTGTAGCTCACCATAACATGTACAAAGATAACATAACTGAAAATTGACACAGTTGCACATGCCACTCCTAGGGTACGCCTCACTTGGTTGCCTCGAACGTGGTCATTGAGTATAGGAAGTTTTAAAGGTCGCCCTCCTGTCTAAAGATTAAAGTTGCCTCGAAACGGTTGCCTCGATAAAAAAAATGATCTAAGATATTAGGGTTACCGTTAAGGCGTCCTAACATTGCTTTAGTGACCACATGTCCCTTAATCGAATTGACCCGAAAACTCCAACGACGGTGCTACCTACTCCTTAATAGTGGGATAGCCCTGTCTAAAGGACATTTACACAGCTTAATTCCTTTTGAATAGGTAGAGGTTCTCAGGTACTTGCTCTTTTAAAACAAAACAAATTGTTCGCACTTACACTTTTCAAACAAAGTTTTTTCAACAACACTTCATACACTCTTGAGGACAGAAACAAGAGTTAAATCGAAGTTTTCAAACAAAACTCTTTTCAAAACCTACAAACACAAGAAAAGCAAAACTTTTTGAAAACACAATGAGCAAGTACCTAAGAGCCCGTGGATAACCACGGATAGAAAGGGTGTTAACACCTTCCCTTTCTATAATCTACCTCCCGAACCCGAGAAACATCTCGAAAAGGAATTTTTCTGTGCTTTTGTCCTTTCCTTGTTGGATAAAATAAAAGACGGTGGCGACTCTTGCTTACCGCGACATTTTGCGAAAGCAAACGCAAACGCAAACCAGCATTCCAAAACAGTCAGTTCTATTTCCACCGATCACACTATTGCCACGAAGTTGTACATATCCATAGTTTGAATTTATATGGCCTGAGCTTAGAGAATTTTAGAGTTGAAGTTTTCTGAAATTTTTAGGTGTTAAATTAGGGCCAAAAAAATTCTCATTTATCTTTGACTGTTAGCTTAAGTTCTTTACATGGTTGGATTCATGGGAAGAAATGTTATAACTTTCATATTTGAACTTTTCATTTTTGTTGAGAGATGAAGAAGATACAGGTCCTTTGGCTGGAGGTTGAAGATAAAGTGTAATCAGGGCGCATTTTGTGTTATGTATTTATTGTTTCAGTTATATTAACAGATGTACAGCCACCCCAGTGGTAAGGCAGCACGCTGGTAACCTCAAGGTCACGGGTTCAAGACCCAGCGCTGCCTTTTGCCTTTTCTTTTCACATATTCACATTTTTTGTTTGTTTGCAGCGTTGGGTTCCCTCTTTGTTGAGCCTAATCTTTTTTGCTCATTTTACTCCCTATTTCATTTTCTAACCCCCCTGACTTTTCTTTTTTTATTTTTTTTTATTTTTTTATTTTCTTCATCATTATTATTATTATTATTATTATTATTATTATTATTATTATTATTATTATTATTATTATTATTATTATTACTATTACTATTATTATTTTCATAAATCATAAAAAAATCCAAATTTATTTTTATTTTATTAGTCATATTTATATATTTACTTTCTCTATAAAACAGAAAGATAAAAAACATTTTCTTAAATAATTAATTCCTTTTTTTTAAATAATTAATTCTTATACTTAGGATAAATTAATATATTATTTTATTTTTTAGATAAAATTAATTTAGAACTTAGGTTTATTTTAGTTAATTAATTTTCATATTATTTTTATTAATTTAAAACCTTCTCACAAAAAACCCTAAAAAAATCATTTTTAACCTAATTTCTTTCTTAATTAATTTAAACTTATTTTTATTTAATTTTAATTAATCATTTCTTTAATTAGGTCAAGACAAAACCCTTTCATAAAAACAACAAAAATTATTTCTTTTTCCATTTATATTCTTGCATTTTATTTTCAATTTTGTACAATATTCAATATGGTTATAATAGATAATTAGGTTTAATTTTCTTGCAATCCCCATTTGTAAATTTGTACACCCCCTCCCCTAATGATGTAATAGCGTAGTAATTTTACTTTTCGCAATTTATCGCTTTATATAAATGCTAGTAATTAGGGTTTTTATGAGAAGATAAAATCAATAATTAGCAAACCCTAATCAAAGACTAAACAAAGCATGAAAATCAATACACTTGCACACAAGCACCCCTAGGGTAAAATCCACTTGATTGCCTTATGAAAATGGTCATATTATACATGTGAGGTATCTTAGCAAAAACAAGCAAAAATACAAGATCATAGTCCCTCGATGACGCTATCTATGTTGCCTTTTAAAAAAGATCTTAGTCCCTAAAGAAAGATGCTAATATACCTTGCAACATTGCTAATCATGGTTATACGATGACACACGCTCGTCCCGTTTACATCCAAAGATATGGTTACTTACCAAATCAATGGTAAGATAACAATGTCAAAGGGAAGAGAAAACGAACATGAAAGACTTTTGAGTAGCTAGAATGCTCCTAGTTGCTTGCTCACTTTAAAACCAAAAAAACATTCTTGCTATTTTCCAAACAAACACCAACACTTTCAAAAACATCTTTCAAACTTGAAAACATTTTCAAAAGATCAACACTTTATATACATTCTTACGGACGAGAATCATTACAAAGTTTGCCTAAACGATGGCGCCTTTTCAAAATACTTTCAAAAACCACACAAAGCACATTTTTCAAACAAAAGCAAGTGATCTAGCAAGTAACTAAGAGCCCATGGAAAACCATGGATGAAAAGGGTGCTAATACCTTCCCTTTTCATAATCTACCCCCCGAACTCAAGAAACAATCTCAAAGGTCTTTCCTGTGCTTTTTCACCTTTCCTTTTGGATAAAAGAAAAGTCGGTGGCGACTCTTGCTAACCGCAACATTTGCGATCAAGCGCAAAACTCTCAAGTCAGTTCTCCCACCGTATCACACTGGGAAACAAAGATTCAAACCAGAAATGAACTGGAGTAAAACAGTTAACCAAAATACATCCTTTGAGAAATAAACTCAAGAGGGAAACCCAAACCATCCAGACAAAGAGCTGCACAGGAAGTCTAAAGCAAAAAATCTTCCACGAGGGATAACTTAGTGGGGAAATTGAAAGAATATACACTTTCTGCTTAAGGCCGACACTCTATTGGAGCGGGGACAACATAAATCTATAAAACAAGGTGATATGTCAACAAGATATTAACAAATGTTAATGAGCAATGATTTGCTAAATTTAAATATGCATGATGTATGTATGAATGTATGAGTGTTATCATATATATGCTGACAAAACAGACATAAACACTGGGGATAAACAAAAAAAACCAACTCGGGCACAAATAACACTCGGCTAAATCACATCCAAGATGAACATTCCATAAGAGAAAGTAAGTGCCAACTGAGGAAATAGATTCCTATTTCACGGCTTAACTTCACTAGGAAAGAACATAATCCGAAAATAATCAAATTATAGCGACAAAAACAGTACAGATACAAGGATATAACATCCTTCTCCAGGCTTCACCGGGGAATAGCACTCAGACTTCAGTAGGGAAAAAAATGTTTTCACGGTCCAAACTTCTACTGGGAATTGCAATACTGATTTCAAATAAGGCAGATGAAAACCATATCAGCAAAACATCAACTAAGGATTTCAAGCTGACTTCAATGGAGAAATATCATACAGACTTCACTAGGGGAGATAGTGCCTCATCATTGAGATATCAATGGGGGACCTCGTGCTGACTCTATTGGGGAGGTCAACACCACATCGAAGAGAGGAAACCAAGATACGTTCTTCACTGGGGAAACCAGAGATACGTTCTTCGATATTGAGAGTAAGTATTGCACCAACTTCTCTGGGGAAAAAGTATGAAACCTCATGGGGATAATAACTTGGGGAGTGAAGAAGTCAAACATTACAGCAAGAAATCAATCTTATGGGAATTTTAAATCAAACCTAGCACTTGGCGGGTGAAAACCCAAAAAACTGACAAATGCCTCAACACTTCTTAAATAAAACATTACCCTTGCCTGATTATCGGGCAATCAAACAAAATGCAAGTATTACCGAAAGGAGATGTTTCGTAGATGAGTCAAATCTCAGCATGCACGGGGAGAAAAGACTTTTATCAAATAGCGAAGCCTTCACTGAGGAAACTTGGATTGAGTCTTCATATCATGCAAACTTATTCCAACAAAAGATGCCCTAGGATAGCCTTCCTGGGGAATCAAGAAGTCAACATCAAAGAAAAAGGTCAAACTCCTAGGGATTTTAAATCGAACCCATCACTTGGCTGGAGAAAACCCAAAGGGTTGACAACTGTCTCAACACTTCTTAGAAAATATACTGCCCTGGTCTAGTTGCCTGGGAAATAAATACCAGCAATAATGCCAACACTACCAAAAAGAGCGATATTTTACAAATAGTTCCATCTCAACACACCAAGGGAAAAAGACCTTTCGTCATATGATGGGGAAACTTCGTTGGGGAATTTGGGATAGAGGCCTCAGACCATGCAAACCCAAATATCATAAAAATGAACCAAGGCTTGACTGGGAACACTGAGATCACAAACCTGATACCGCACCTTAAACCAATTGGTATCATCTTCAATATACAAGAATCACACACATACCAGCAAAAATGACCTGAGAAAACCTTCTTGGGAGGAACAAAACTTCTCAAAATTACTGGAATTCGTCCATTCCTGAGATCACCACTTTTGTTTTCCTCTTGAATCACAAAATCTAAAGTAAAGGTAATTTGTAAATTCTTTTCGAAAAATAATTTTGTTATTTAATCTTTTTGCTTTGAAATTCTGAGCAGCAGCTTCTATTGAAATATGGTGAGGATCCAAGAAGATTGTTGCTTCAATGATCAAGTCTTATCTGATGCAGTTACTTGCAAAGAAATTCCCTAACTTTTGCTTAAGCTGCCCTTGCGGGTTTTTAACTTAGCGGGAAATTTATTCTTTTTATGTCTCTAATTTTTGCCTAGACCGCCCTTTCGAGTTTTCGGCCTACCGAGACGCTCCTTTTTGCCTAAGCCGCCCTTTCAGGTTTTCAGCTTAGTGAGCTGTTCTTTTATTTCTTTAGGCGAAGTATTTCTTGACTGCATCAGCATTCATGGGACGTGGGAACTCCTCGCCATCCATAGCTTCAAGAATTAATGCACCGCCAGAGAAGGCTTTATTGACAACATACGGGCCTTCAAAATTGGGAGTCCACTCGCCCCTAGAATCAGCGTTAAAAGACATGATCTTCCTGAGCACGAGGTCGCCTTCTCTGAATTCACGAGGTTTGACCTTCTTATCAAAAGCTTTCTTCATTCTCTTCTGATATAACTGCCTATGACACAAGGCTGACATTCTCTTCTCTTTGATCAAATTCAATTGGTCAAACCTATTCTGGACCCATTCAGCCTCTGACAACTTGGTTTCCATTATCACACACAAAGAGGGAATCTCAACAATTGGGAGCACCGCTTCCATTCCTTATACAAGGGAGAATGGGGTTGCTCCTGTTGAAGTGAGGACAGATGTCTGATATCCATGTAAAGCAAAAGGGAGCATTTCATGCCAATCTTTATAAGTAACAAGCATCTTCTGGATGATCTTCTTGATATTCTTATTAGAAGCTTCAACAGCCCCATTCATCTTCGGCCTATACGGAGATGAATTGTGATGGACAATCTTGAATTCTTCACAAAGTTCCATCATCATCTTGTTGTTCAGATTCGAGCCATTGTCGGTGATAATTCTTCTTGGCACACCATACTGACATATGAGATTATTCTTAATGAAGCGCACTACCACCTGCTTAGTAACATTAGCATATGAAGCAGCTTCCACCCATTTGGTGAAGTAATCAATTGCTACCAAGATAAAACGGTGTCCATTCGAAGCTTTGGGTTCTATCATTCCAATCATGTCAATACCCCACATAGAGAAAGGCCACGGGGAAGAAATAACATTGAGAAGTGTAGGAGGCACGCGAATCTTGTCTGCATAAATTTGGCATTTATGGCGCTTCTTTGCAAATTTGTAACAGTCAGATTCCATTGTCAGCCAATAGTAACCTGCCCTTAGCATCTTTTTAGCCATCGAATGTCCATTGGCATGAGTGCCAAATAAACCTTCATGAATCTCATGCATCAACATGTCTGCTTCGTGTCTATCCACGCAGATGAGCAAGACCATGTCATAATTTCTCTTGTACAACACATTTTCACTAAGGAAGAAACTGCCAGCCAATCTTCTCAATATCTTTCTATCTTTATTCGATGCACCAATCGAGTATTCCTGAGTCTGAAGGAAATGCTTGATATCATAATACCAAGGTTTCTCATCTGCTAACTCTTCTATTGTAAACACATGAGTGGCCTATCCAGTCACCGAACTATTATTCGAGGTATATCATTCCAAGTATTCACTTAATACATAGAAGCCAGAGTTGCCAGAGCATCTTCCATTTGATTTTTGTCTCTGCGGATGTGATGGAATTCAAATTTATTAAAGAAGGGTAACAATCTTCTAGCATAATCTTTGTAAGGGATCAAGTCGGGGTGATGAGTATCCCACTCTCCTTTAATCTGATTTATTACCAAGGCTGAATATCCATACACATCTAGAATTTTAATTCTGAGATCAATAGCTTCCTCGAGACCAATGATGCAAGCCTCAAATTCTGCCATATTATTAGTATAATCAAATGTCAACCTTACAGTAAAATGAATGTGTGATCCATGTGGAGTGACAGTCACAGCACCAATTCCTTTACCATAAACATTCACAACTCCATCAAATATCATGCTCCAGCGATATTCAGGATCAGGACCTTCCTCAGGCAATGGTTCATCACAATGTTTCACTTTCAGAAACATCACATCCTCATCGGGGAAATCATACATCACAGATTGATAATCATCAACTGGTTGGTGAGCAAGATAATCTTCCAACATGCTGCTTTTAATAGCTTTTTAAGTGCGGTATTCGATGTCATATTCAGATAACAACATCTGCTAGTGGGTAATTCTCCCAGTAAGAGTAGGCTTTTCAAAAATGTACTTGATTGAATTCATTTTGGAGATCAACCAAGTAGTGTGATTCAACATATACTGCCGCAAACATTTTTCCGCCCAGGCCAGAACACAACATGTCTTTTCCAGCATGGAATATCGTGACTCATAATCAGTAAACTTTTTACTGAGATAATAAATGGCATACTCTTTCTTCCTTGTTTCATCTTGGTGTCCCAAAATACAGCCTATGGAATTATCTAACAATGTCAGATACATAATCAATGGTCTTCCTTCAATAGGAGGGAGCAAGATAGGAGGTTCAAGCAGATATTCTTTAATACTTTCAAATTCCCTTTGGTAGTCATCTGTCCACACACAACCTTGATCTTTCTTTAACAACTTAAAGATCAGTTCACACATTGTAGTCATGTGGGAAATGAATCTGGAAATATAATTCAAACGCCCGAGGAACCCTCTGACTTGCTTTTCAGTCTCTGGCGCAAGCATTTCTTGAATTTCTTTGACTTTATCAGGGTCAACTTCAATCTCTCTCTGGCTAACAATGAAACCCAACAATTCCCCTGACCGAACACCGAAGTTACATTTATTTGGATTCAAGCATAGACGATACTTCCTCAAACGTTGAAACAACTTTAACAAATCTTCTACATGCCCTTCTTCAGTCTGGGATTTAGCAATCATATCATCAACATATACCTCAATGTCCTTGTGCATCATATCATGGAATAGGGTTGTCATAGCCCTATAGTACGTTGCACCAGCGTTCTTCAACCCGAAGGGCATCACTCTATAACAGAATGTTCCCCAGGGTGTGATAAACGTTGTTTTTTCCATATCCTCAGGAGCCATCCTTATTTGATTATACCCGGAAAATTCGTCCGTGAACGAGAAAAATTTGAATTTTGTTGTGCTATCCACTAACATATCAATGTGTGGCAATGGAAAATCATCTTTTGGACTAGCTTTATTTAGATCCCTGTAATCTACGCACATGCGAACTTTTTCGTCTTTCTTCGGTACTGGCACAATATTGGCAATCCACTGAGGGTACACTAATGTCATAAGAAAACCGACATTAATTTGCTTTAGAACTTCCTCTTTGATCTTCACATCCATATTTGGGTGAGTTCTTCATAACTTCTGTTTGATTGGCGGGCACTCTGGCTTCAACGACAAGTGGTGCTCTACAATATCTGTATCTAAACCAGACATATCTTGGTAAGACCAAGCAAAAATATCCATATACTCTTTCAACATCTCAATCAACTTGCTCTTCACATCAAGATGTAACAATGCTCCGATCTTGACTTCCTTCAGATCTTCTTCTGAACCCAAATTGATTACTTCCAATGGCTCTTTATATGGCTGAATGGCATTCTCCTCACGCTTAAGCAATCGTGAGACCTCTTTTGGAATCTCATCATAGTCTTCTTCTTTGGCCCCATACACAGGACATTCAAAGTTGGGAGAGGGTGTAGGATCATTGTATTCAACGGGTTTTTTAATTAATCTGCACATATGATTTATGATTGCTTTTAAAAACTGACACATATAACACGTGATCATGCAGATTGAATTTCAGTTATTATTTATTTTTGAAAGGTTTTTTCTGATCCATTTTCCAAGAAAAAGCAAAAAATAAAGACACAATTTAGGAAACAAAAACAACTTTTATTATTGATTTTAAAAATCCAAGCAAATAGATAAGCCCATACAATACTAATACTTTCACCTTGGGCAGAGTGAAAGCTTTTCAAAAAGATTAACACAAACAAATTACTTTGAAACATGTATGCAAGAGGGAACATCAATGGTGATCCAGTTCTGAACCATAACTATGTGCGTCACATAATTTGGCATTTATGGCTCTGCTTCATCTTCCACAATGGCATTAATCCTGGAAACAGTTGGATGAAGATAACCCCCGCTACGAAAGATGTCTTGATACTTTCCTGCAGCAGACTTCGGCTTCATGCTCTTACCTTTGTCATTATTCATAGAGAACCCCAAGCCAGCTCTATTCTTGTTTACAGGTGGATCCATAATTTATCCCCATACTTCACTATAGCCATTACGCACAACCTGCTGAACATCCTTAAAAGAAGCCGTAGAATTATCATTTCCTCTTATATTATCAATGGATAAAGCTTGGAATTGGGTTCCAACAGCAGCTTCATTCGCCTCCATAATGCTGAAAGAGGACAAATGAGATATCAATAATGCATGTTCTCCATTTATAATTACAACTTTTCCTTCATGCACAAACTTCAACTTCTGGTGTAAAGTCGAAGTGACAGCCCCTACCTCATGTATCCACGGCCGTCCTAGCAAACAGCTATAAGTGGGTACAATATCCATGACCTGGAAAGTAATCTGAAACAAATGTGGGCCTATATGAATAGGCAAGTCCACTTCACCAATAACAAATTTCCTTGATCCATAAAACGCTTTCACAATAATGCCACTTGAGCGTATGGTCGTTCCTTGATATTTCAACTTCATAAGCA
This sequence comes from Vicia faba, assembly GCA_948472305.1. NCBI lineage: Eukaryota > Viridiplantae > Streptophyta > Magnoliopsida > Fabales > Fabaceae > Vicia > Vicia faba. Next base: position 1,449,038,144 of record OX451741.1, read on the forward strand.
TGCTACATGGTATAACATTCAATGCGGATCCATTATCAATCAGCACATTGGATAATGAATCATTCTTGCAGTTCATAGAGATGTGGAGGGCCAGATTGTGATTCCTTCCTTCATCGAGCAGTTCATCGTTGCAGAAACTCAGATTAATACATGATGTAATGTTCCCTACTACACTGCTGAATTGATCTACAGGCATATCATTTCCATGAAAGCTTGGTCTAATACCCTCATCAAAGATTATCTATGAGCAGAGGAGTTCATTAATAAAGCCAAGATAGATATTTTTGAAGGAGTCTGCAGTAGCTGATCCACAATTCTATAGTCGCTCATCTTGATTATCTTTAAAATATCATCCACCTCTTTTTCTAGCGTAGCTCCACTAAATTCACCCACTGCCTTCTTGGGCTTAACATTTTCAACAATTGTTTTCCAATACTAACATCTCCATGAATAACTGGTGCAAATACATGAACATTGTGGGTCACTCTGCTAGTCTCAGCAATATTTCCAACATTAGGCATTGGCTGGATGGGAACTTCCACACCATCCTCTAAAATTGTAGCATTATATTTTTAGGGTACATCCTTGTCTGACTTATAGGGGACTGGACCCGGCAAACTAATCACCAATGGAGCAATAGCTGGGTTGCCGTGATATTCAACTTCAAAAGGGGTGGGTGCACCAAAACATTGCACAATAACATTTACTCCCTCTTCAACATATTCAGTCATTACAGAGACATCTCTGGAAAACATATCTTCATCTGAGTAGAAGAACTCATTCGCAGAGGCATACTCATCATCTGACTCTTCTTCAGTCAAACAAACCTCGATCTCATTAACCTCATGGTAATCATCCCTTTGGCTTGTAACCTTGATAGTTCTATTATCGAATAACAACTGAACACCTTTCCTTACAATTGAACATCCTCGGGAGTCCCGGAAGCAAATTCGGTAAGATCCATACTGATGTTTTACCTGCCCAGCCATGTGGCAGAAAGTAGCATTCAATTGTACAAGATCCTCATTCATATATTCCACATCAAAGATTTTGAACTCTCCAGGACATCCAGAAACCATGTTTACTTCCTCTTCATACTCTTCCCTAGGCCTGATTATGTGGATGAGGCCCTCATCCATCATCTCCTGCAAATCAGCCTTTATCTTGTCACAACCCTATATATCTGTACTGCAAATAGCACAACCAGCATGGTCATGCGTATAATAGCTAAATTCGCAGAGGTATGCATGCATTTTTAGCAAAAATCCTCTAACCAATCTAATATCAAAAATCCGGAAGTCGCCTGGACAATCGGCCACCATGTTCACAGCATTTGCTCCTCCATGCTTAGGCAGAGGATTATCTTTCACATTAGGGCCAACATCCTTGAAGGACAAGATACCAGACTTCACCAATTTTCGTACTTCAATTTTCAATGGATAGTAGTTCTCAACTGTTGTACCCCAAAATTTTACCTCTCAGTTATCAAATATTTTCTCACAAAGATCTCTCTTGGTTCAAGACTGCACTAGGGTTGATCAGCTCAAGACACCTCCTTAAGCATTGATGACCAAAATTAGGGTTTGAGATTGCACAAGGATAATTGAACTTTAAATGCTTCATATGACTTTCATGGATCATTATGGACTCCCAATATTACTCATGTCAAGTTTCAAGCCTTGGATCACACTTTTGCTCAGTCAATTGAGCAGTTGACCTAAAAATCAACTGTATTGGGGAAAAGTCAACTATTGCTAATTTACAGTCAAACTTCATAATTTTTGATCCACATCAATATTATAAACTCATATGTATCATTTGATCAAATTTGGACCATAATTCCTTAAGAAATTTGATCAAACCATCAAAAGGGCAAAATGGTCAAAATTAGGGTTTTGACTGAAAAAAACGGCAATTTCTGATTTTTTTTGACCTAGCAAATGGTCAATTGGTTTGAAGCATGATCTCAAAAGCTCAATTGCATCATTTTTACCAAATGGCATGACCTAAAACATTGCTCAAGATCAATTGGATTGATAGTGAATTTTCAGTCAATCGATCAAAAGTCAATTGTACACTAAAAAGTCAAACTTTGACTTTTGGGTCAAAATCCAATGTCAAAGATCATCAAAACATGTCAAAATATGAAATGTATTCATCAAGAAATCAAAAAGTCAAGATTTCATTTTGAAAAGTCAAAGTTTTCTAACTTAGAAATTTTTCTAAGTGTTTAAAACATCATGTTTTTTCATAACTTTGAGCCAATTTTTCACCATGACGCAAGATGATTCAAAAGAAACTTTAAACATGAAAGTTGTAGATCTCCATGATATCTACAACATTGATTTACACAACTTCTTCTAAAAATTCTTAGATCTCAAGTTATTAATTCATAAAGTTTTGGTCAGGATTTTGACCTAACTTCATGGCACTTTTTCATATAGTTCCAAGGGGAATTTTCAAAAGTGATTCAAAGAGGGGTTGTATAGCACATTACAAGCTTTCCAAAATGTCCAAGAACTCCTTGAGACCATTCTTGAGCAGGGAGAATCAAAGAGAGGAAGTTAGGGTTTTCAAACTTGAATTACAAGTCATTTTGTGATGAACCAGAATTCAATTTCAAACCTATGTTGCACAATCTTGCTTTGCAGGCCTGTAAACCTCAAGATCTCTCCATAATCAGAAGATTACACTTGCTTTTAAACTATTATCCACTTGATTCAAGCTTTATACAAGTAAATTTTCCATTTATGGCACAAAGTAACCATTCCATTCTTGTAAAGAAGCTTTAATCACAAAGTCAACGCATAGAGCTTTGCACTTGTTCCTTCTGATCACAAGCAATGTCAAAGGCAAAAGCAACATGTCTAGAGCCTCTCATAAACTCAGGCCATGCTTGTACTATGCCTTGAAACCATGTTTTCACTTTTCTTCAAAATCAAGTAACATAGCCATAACTTTATATCTTGTGCTTCTGACCTCCTCAAGTGCTCTAACCTTTTCCTTACTTATGCACAAGTGCATTGGAACATAACACACGATTAAAAAACACTCCAAAACTCCCTGAAAACTCAGATTACACAAAACCTCCATTTTTGTGTCATTTCTGAATTTGAACTTCAATCTTCAAAACCACTTGTGAATTTCTTGGCCTTTTAGTTTAAAAAGCTTCCTCATATCAAATGTAAACCATCTTTGTCCCTGTTTGTAGACTGTAACATCATCTTCATCAACTTCCATAGCCAAAAATAGATCATTGCAGTTGGACTTCTCCAGGCCATTTCATCCAGTCTCAACTCAAGCTAAGCATTGCATTAGCTTCCTAGAGGTCCATGGAAGCTAACCTGATCATCACCACTGCCTGAAACAAGCTCAAATCCATTTCACGATTTCCAGTTTTGAGGTATTTTTCTCAAACTTCTATCTCTTCATACAGGCATCATTTGACTTTGATTTGTGAAGATAAAATGTAGATACCATTTCCACAAAGCTGTACATATCCATAGTTTGCATTTATATGGCCTGAGCTTAGAGAATTTTAGAGTTGAAGTTTTCTGAAATTTTTAGGTTTTAAATTAGGGCCAGAAAAATTCTCATTCATCTTTGACTGTTAGCTTAAGTTATTTACATGGTTGGATTCGTGAGAAGAAATGCCACAACTTTCATGTTTGAACTTTTCATTTTTGTTGAGAGATGAAGAAGATACAAGTCCTTTGGCTAGAGGTTAAAGATGAAGTGCAATTAGGGCGCATTTTGTGTTATATATTTATCCTTTCACACAAGTTAACGGATGTATCACCATCCCAGTGGTTAAAGCGCGCACCTGTTCACCCTTAGGTCCTAGGTTCAAGCCCCAGCGTGACCTTTTGTTATTCTTCACTATTTTTTGACTTTTTGTGCTCTTTTTTGGCAGCGCCTGGGCCTTATGGTGGGCCTAGTCTTTTTTTCTTCACAACACCATCTGCATTACTTATCCACCCCCCCCCCCCCCCTGACTTTTCTTTATATTTTTTTTCATTATTATTATTATTATTATTATTATTATTATTGTTATTATTATTATTATTATTATTATTATTATTATTATTATTATTATTATTATTATTATTATTACTATTATTATTTTCATAAATCATAAAAAAAATTATTTTTATTTATTATTTATACTTATATATATATATATATATATATATATAATATATATATATATATATATATATATATATATATATTATATATATATATATATATATATATATATATATATATATATATATATAATATATATATAATATATATTTATATATATATATATATATATATTATATATATATATATATATATAATATATATATATATATATAATATATATTATAT